>WUAM01000292.1:3973915-3994088 GCA_024336885.1 Actenoides hombroni
TTTTCTAATCGCTCAGTCTCTCTCCCTTATTCCTTTTCTCTTCCCCTTTGGGGAGGGAGGGGGGTTAACAGAGAGCGGCTGTTATAGGCCTAAGGGGCTGCCCTGACCCTAAACCGTGACAGGTATATATGTGCAGGGACTCAGAGATAAGCACTTGGAAGGGGTTAGCATTTTTTGGTAGCAGTGGGCTCCTGGAGGGATAAAGGATAAGTTATGGATTGTCTGTCTGTCTACAAGAACAGGTTAGATGCCTGGAAATAAATAGCTGGAATCTTTTGCTTGGCATGCTGCCACATACTATGGTTCTTTTTTAAGCAATTTCAAACCCCTTCTTTCACAGAAAATTCTAAATTGTAATTCTTTCTCTTATAAAGCTCAGCTTAAAAGAGAAAAAACGACTTCTGAGGATTGGAAAATGTGCATTCCTGAGAAGAGCTTTTTGTTACAATATGTTGCTGAATTTCAGATGTTTGAAATGCTGTATTTTGGAGGTAGTTCCCTGATTCAAAACACCTGTTCGTACCAGAATGTTTTGGGTTTCTTTTTCTGAACCATCCTTGCTTTTCAAAGATGAAAAGAATGTGTCTGCTGTGTAAAATGCTTTGATTTATCAGAGGTAAGCCATGTTGTTAGCAGAGATAAAGGACCTTGTTTACAAGGTGTCTATATCCTTAGAAAAAAAAGAGTTTCCAATAATTGAATAAGGTGTCCTGAATGTATAGATTAAACTAGAAGGCCAACAGCAAACATGATGAACTTCAAAAGAACAGCTTCTCGTCTCTCTGGGGACCTTCATTAATGAGTCACCAGATAGGCAATTACTGTACAGTTCTTATAATGACCAGGATCAGACACAAGCAATCAGCACAGTAGGAAGCAAGAAAGCAAGCAGAAAAAAACAGTGAAAATATGCCGTTAAATCTTAATTATTCTTCAAAAGAAAACAAGCACGACTAGGGGGCAAATAACTGTAAGGAATATACAGAACTGTATCAAAACCTGCTGTCTCAGGGCAATGATATTTAGTTATTAGCAGCATCAACGTTTATTTAAAGCCAAGTACTATGTTCACAGACCATTCAGAGGTGTATTTTCCACCTGTTTCTTAAAAGCCTGAGAAAGATTCACGGTTGTTCCTCAAATTAAGACACACAAATATACACACACCATTATTTTGATTTCTTTTCTAATAGTCTCTAGAAACCACAAGGGCTGAGGCCCCAAGTGAACATACAGACAAAGAAAGAGGGCTTTCCCCAGATGAATGACCTAAATTGGGAAGGGAGGACAGGCCATTAGGGGAGAATACGAGAGGTCATCAGGGCTCCGTAGCACCACCACGTTGGATGAAGTCACAGCCCAGTGTTGTAGGCATTGCAGCATCCTACAGGTATTTGTATGCAGCAGCTTTAGCACAGCTCCGCGGGGCTTATTTACCAATGAACACTCCCCAGATTCTGAATTGCCTAAGTGGTTTCTGTGCAGCTAAGCGGTCCTGTTGAGCTCTCTGGAATTCTCTGAGGAAATCCTTTGATGATTATGGGAATATGAGTTTCTTGATGAGTTTTTTCTCAACCTGCTTTGTAAGAAATAATTATGAACTTATAATTATAAGACAAGTCCCCTGCACATACTGTTACTGGGGAGGAGGACTACTCAGAAAAGGAGTTACTGTTATTGCACAGTAACTCCCGTACTAGAAAGTCACTTGTCTTTCATCTGCCCTGAATTGCCTTTTAAAAAGAAATCTGTGGGCATCAAAGATCATCCTCTGAACAAGTAAACTCACTTTAGTCTGCCTTAAAAGGCGGGAATAATCTGCTACAATGTGGATTTATTACTTGACCGTCCTCACACAATACATGTGCCACCCATGAGTCTTCAGTTGTTTCAACCTTTCGAAAATTAAATCTGTTCATGATCAAGAGGACAAAAAAGCAAACCCAAAACCTGCCCCACTGTAAGCATAAGGTTCACTTCTCTGAAGTCCCAAGTACTCCGCGGTTGAGGTTTGGGAAATGGAGTAGGACTCATGTCTGCTTGCAAAACGTGTCATCAAGAAAGAGGGTAGAAAGAGGCAACAAACCTAACAAAGGAGTAATGGTACTTCTAACAGCTATACAAAACTGTTCTGTTTATTTGGTAAGTGCATGTAAGTTCTGTGAAATATGGTTTGCCTCCACACCTAGGGAGATTTGACTTCAAAAGAGATAACTCACTTAGGGTAACTTTCCTTCACTGAATTACATTGAGGAAGTTACTTATTTGCACAGTATTGTGGATTTAGCTCCAGAGTATTGTCTGAGTAATTGTCTAATGACTTTTACCCCCACTATGTTTTTCATAGTGCACCATATTTTCCCTGCAGAAAGAACAATTATGTAAATAACTATTATCAGACTATAGCATGCAGATAAAAAGTGTAGGATGCATTGTATGATCATATATTTGTATAATAAGTCTGGCTCTGTAAAAGATAAAAGTGAATATTGAAGCTGTGGTAGTTTATTTATATCTATTTCTGTGCACTTATCAACTAAAGTATTTTAACAATTTAAAGATTTGTTATATCTGATATAGGCTATTCAATGTGGGAAATTACCCAAAGGAAATGGTAACATTCTGCATTCAGAGCTCCCAAATATGGGGGTTGAAGCTGTTGATGCTACAGTGCTTTTGATTTCAGTGTTGACTGTCACAATGATATTCCCTCAGTAAGGATTCCATTAGTTTTCTTGGGAAATCAAACAAGGTAACTGGAGTAATTAATCTGTTGTGCTTTTTAGCATTACTGATCTCTGAAAAACTTAAAAAAAAATATTTTCCTGATCTTTCATTTTTTTGTATTCTAAATCCTGTTTAACTTGGTTCTTTAAAACAATATTTACTTATCAGTCTAGAGTATGTGATATATCTTCAAGTTAGTTTGGAGGAAGAAGGATTCATTTGCCCGTGTTCTGCTTCCATCAGCAACTGATACTTAAAAAAAAGAGTTGATATAACATGTGACAATAGAACAATTCAGTCAATTCACAAACCGAATTTCATTTGACTGTAATGTACTTCTGGGTTTATTTTCAGTAATGTTACAAAAAAAGAAATTGAATTTAGTAACTATTCTTCCTAAATACTTTTATCAATTATTTTGAGCATAGTTATTGAGCCAAATAGATTTTGTAGACTAAATCCAAATTCTCCACATTATTTTTTCTGCGTAGGACCTCATGCTAGCTTCATTGGTCAGACTCTCACGAGTTCTCATCTGGTTTTGGCAGGGATTGTCAATTCTTCTTGAATGACCCTACTCATCTGAAAACTGAAACTAACAATATATAAGCATATTTGCTTTGTTCTTATCTAATAGTTTATAAGCTGCACTTCTGCAGTATGAGAAATAGGATAAATTGCATGCAACCTCACAAACACATTCACAGCAAGCCTCACCTATAGTCACCCTGCAATACAGCTCTGCATAATTCTTCTGTACTAAGCAACACCTAATCAACAGATTTTTCACAATATTCCTGTCTCCCTTCTGTATGTGCCATACTTTACTGAGTTCTACATGAATCTGACCTGAATTAATCACTATAAATAAACAAGTATTCATAGGGCGGTCATATTTCTGATGCCAAATGCAACCTCTCCCTGGCCTCCTTTGACTGCCAACCCTGCCCCTTCACATGGCTCTCCATATGTTATTCTGGTTGGCTACAGGAAACGTCTGGATCAAGAAGTTCCTGGAGATGTTTACCAAAATTACATCTGGAAAGCACACGGAGTACATACCAAGATGATGTCCATGCAAAATTAGCTTTATTGTAGCTGTAGACACACCGCTGCGTATCCAAACCTATCAGTGTTATTTCATATTCTGTGTGGGTCTATGGAACAATGAAGGCAAATGATTTGCCAAGCTCACCTAATAAACTCTCACAGTTGACATTAAAATTCAGGAACTAATGGCTCCCCATGTCTTTATTCAGTTTATCATCAGTGGTATCCTTTAATCATTACACAGTCTTTATTTCAGCAATTAATACTGACTATCCTGACTATGCTTCATGTCAGTCTGAGGTTAACAGATACTTATTGCCAGCTATCATGAGAATGTGACGTGAGTTCATGACCTAAGCAATGTCAAGACGTTTTCTTTCCAGAAAATTTACTTTATTGTTCTGGGCTTTTTTCTTTGCTTTCCTGATCACCCTTTTCTATTTTTCCTGACAACTTTGATGTCCATTGGGCTAACAGGTCAAAGTGAGCAATACTCTTTCCTAGTCTTCAGATGAAGCACGTCACCTATGTAATGTTCTTAGATGATGGTGTGACCTGGAGCAAATCACAATTCACTCTCAAATGTAGATCTTTGGAAGTGTGTTACAACAGATGAAAAGGTTTGTCTTGAAGGAGATACTCAGCACATAACTTTTACTGTATAACTTCAATGGCTTTATTTGTTTCACTGTTAATGTTAACTTCTTAATGTTATTTTTGGCACATTTTGTGTCAGACTCCCTTTTAAAGTTCGATCTCTGCTTATGTGTCAGTATCTGAGTTCTGACAAGTTTCAGGTCTTGGTACAGGGCTGGGGTTTTTATGGGCTGGAAGGGGGGGTTTGACTGAAGATTTTGTCCGGAGCATAATGCATGATAAAAACACATGTTGCTGCAGCAATCTGACTGTGCAGATATACTTTTGAAAGCAATGGAAGTACCGAGCTGTATCAAACTGTGAGAGAAATCTAGTGGGGGGCAAGGAGGAAACGTGCTAAGTAATAGTGTTGCTTTGTTTACGAGATCTCAGTTTAAATGTAAAATTAGTACGTATCCTCCAGATGAATACATCCTAAGAGCCAGGACCTTTAAAAATAGCTACACATTTTTAAATATCCAACTTGAGATATCTTAAAGGTGTTTGATTTCTACGGGGATATATTCTTAGCAAATCAAATCCTTTAAATTATGACAATGCATTTTGTAAAATTGGAAGTACTTGAGAAAAACAGGCTAAAAGCTCTTGATTCTTGCAAATGCTGGAGCTTCTTCTGGCAGCAAGTCACTGTTAGGTGCTTCCCCTGTGAGAGTTGAACATGTATACATGATATAACAAGATTTAGAATATTTTTAATAAACTTGCTGTATCATGTATGTGAACTAATGATTAAATTATACCTTTGCAGACTAGCAATGATACCAACTCTTTCCCAAAAGAACTAATTCTGTCAAGATACAAAGGAATTTATGTATAATTCTCTTTAGTCTTAATAGCAGTTTATCTACATGAATGGACACACTGGGCAATGTAATTCTTATTCTTGTGGGTTTTTTTTTCAAAAAACCAGTAAAACGTAAATTTAAAAAATCAGTCGAGGAAAATTATTTTAACTAATTATTCTATTTCACGGTTTCTTACTGTCCTATTGAAGTTTCATGGCCTTTCTAGGTTTGACACCTCTCCTGCCCTTGGAAAGAGTCTTGGATTAGCCAGGTTTCACAGCAGCGTATGAAAGCCGTCAACAGACAACTCTCTTTGTAGAAGGAACAGCAAAAATAAGAAACACGACAGCATGAGGAACAGGCTGCATGGTTAAATAACATCTTACCTCACGTTAGGTTTTGGGTTTTTTTCCCCCCACTAGAAACTCAAAAGAGTTCCTTGCTGTGCAGTCCATACTGTGCATGTGTGTTTTATTTTGGAGGTGCAGGGAAGTCTAGGTGGACTGACTCCTCAAAATACCTTATGGATTTCTTCCATCCCCTGGACATTGCCTGTTTGTATTCTGCTCGGTCTCAGCATGGCAAACCACCCGAACGTTACCACAAATAATAGGGCAAGTAATTACTGTTTTTAACAGCTTCTTTACTGGGAGATCTTTTATCTAGAGTCATCTAAATTGTTCTCTTTTAGTTGCCTCTTCCTAAACCAAACTATAGAGCAAATTAAGATTTTTATTGTAAATATTCCTGTGACCTGGTATAACCACAAAATATTATTGGATTAATGGGGGTCATTCCCATGTCCTTTGTTTCTGTTTGCATCATTAGAAGTGTATAAGTAGAAGATAAAGAAAAAAACAATTTGGTGCATTCTGTCTGAAAGTATTTAAGTTCCATTTAGAAGATTAAGTGTATCTGTTTCAACAGCAGAAAGCATTTTGTAGTAGTGAATTGTTAGCAATAGCTAGAGAAAGACCAAAGGAAATACTTTCACTTGATTCACAATGAATGCTTTTGCCTCACTGCTAGTTTTCTTCTTGAAATATAAGCCAGAGATGTATTTCATCATTAACCTTTTGAACCAGGCCAAGTATAATTGGCAATTCTCCTGCAATGTCCATTTGTCTGTGTTATGTTGTTCCTTTTATAGAAGAAATAATTGTCATTTTTTTCTTTGTACAGTTTTTTTTCAGCCAACCTTTGTAAAGGATCAGAAATATGATAAAGCTCCCAAATGATACCCTATTCCATTTAGGTTTGCCTAACAACAATTTGTGGTTGTGTATAAAAGTATTTCAAAATGTTCAATATGAAAGAGGAGTACAACTGAGAAATTCTGTTTAGCAGATTGCCTTCTTACCCTTGTTTCTATTTAAATCTGGCAACAAGGTCCCTACAGATTCTTATGCTATCTCTTAACATACCATAACACACACACACCAGAGTCTTGAAAGTTGTGCTATGATGTACACCTGTCTTGTCTGAAATCACCCACTGTCAGTAATAATGCCCTTTGTTTACTGAAGAGCTAATCAAAAATTTGGCCAACTAACTGGAATTGCCATTAATATTTTAGCTCTCAACCCACAAGTATGTCTTTTTGACAGTATATTTTCAGAAATATATATGATGTAGTAACAGATAACAGAACAGCCTTAACATCTGGAGAAGAGACTAGCTTCTATCAAAATGAAGGATGATATGTTTCAGTATTTTTATGATGAGTGGGAAAAGATTTCAGAGAAGGGCTGCATTAAGATTTCTAATGGTCTTTACTTACTGAATCAGTATCTTTTTTTTCCCTGTTGGTTGCGTGCTGATTGCTGAATATTTGCCCTTTGCCCTTAATCGTTATTTAATACATTAAAAAATACACCATCAGGGACATAATTTTTATTTCTCCTATTAGTTATGCTTCTGCTGAGTGCACTGTTCACTAGTGGGTACTAGGATGCTGCTTTACAGTAGAAATGGCACAAAAGGGGCACACATTTTCATTAGAAATGCAATTATCAGGCTGGTGGTTGATGGTTTACTGCTCCTTTGGCCCACAATTTATTATGTAAGACAGAAACTGGAGTAATATGTTTTGATACATCTGCCTCAGTCCAGCAAACTTTTAAAGTCCATGGGTGTTCTGCCCTTGACCTCCTCCTGAGCTGATTATAGAGTACTTAGCTGGTGGAATATCACTAGCATCTTGAGATCTACAGATAAAAGCCATTCGAGTGGAATGGGATATTATCACTTTTGGCTTTGATTTCATTACACAGTGAAATACTCTTTTGGTAGTGCCTCTGCCCACTTTTGACCTCTCCGATCTCTGAATTAAATCCAGGCTAAATTTTCTCAAAAAGATTTTAACTGTCTGAACAAATCCAGACGTGATGTGTGAATCCAGGTTGTTGGCCTTTGTCTGCATCTGACTTAAAAGGGCAGTGGGATGTGAGAATAAATATTTGAATATTTAAATTAATATATTTTGTCCCTTTTTTGCTTTAAAGCTCTAATTTAAATCTGTTAGGAATTAATTTCTTACACGAAAAAAATGCTGAAAGTCGATATTTCTAATGACACTGTTTTCAGAGGACTTTGTGTTTTGTAGATCAGATTATTTCTGTCTATTATTGGTAGAGAAACCAGAACACTGAGATCTAATATCAATTTTAAACTAATGGGATTAGGAACTTTAGATTCTTAATGTTTGATGACTCATTGCAGTAATCTTCCATTCTCCTGCCTTGTGGAATTCCAACCTTTTAACAGGGTCTTAAATTAAACCTCTAGACATTAAAGCATTGGTTTGGCCAGTATTGCATAGAAAGTCGATGGCCAGGTTGATAAAAGAAATTATAATCTCACTTGTCACCTTCATGTTACTTCATCATTGTTAGAAAGTGGTTAGTGTTTCAAAAATATTCTGTCAAAATTCTAACGCAGGGAAAAAAAAAAAGAAAAAACAAGACATTATCTCAATACCTTCAAATAAGGATAGGGACACAGGCTATTTCTTTGCTAAAAGATGTAATTTTATATTACGGTTTAGTTGTATCCGTACGAGAGTGATACAGATGCATTAAGGTTATTAATCCAATAGGCATCCTACTGTACTACATGTCAGCAAACAATTAATGTTTTATGCAAATGTGAGTATTCAAGCAGAAGTACCAGGCTGTGTGCTTCTCTGCCTCCTCGGATAACCCTGTGCTCCTCAGCTGGTACTTACTATCTAAACCACTATGATGATTTCTCATTGTGTTACTTGACAAAGGCAGAAAGAATACTTGCAGAAAATGCATTAGAAGACCTTTTTACAATGTGTTTTGTTCCAAGACAGCATTAACTCCACTGAATAGTGAAAGTAATAAGGATCACTCAGCCTGCCTTAAGGCGATGACAAAACTATAATCTGTTTGTTGATAATTCTGTCGCCCTGTGAAGCCTTCTCATTTGCTCCATAAATTGTACTGAAGAACAGCCTTTTTTGGAATAACAGTATACTAATTTCTTTATGTTTAAATAGGGTATAAGTAGTTAATATGAAAAACAGCCTAAATACAATAGCTTCTTAGGACGCTGCACACCCATCAAAGTAAACTGGAACCCAACAGATCAATGGTTAAATACCATTACAAACAGTTTTGAGAAAAAAAATCATAATTGACTTTGCCATATGTTTCATTTTCTTACTACACTATCTTCAGAGTGAAACACAATCACTGTTCATAGAGAAGCTAATTATCCACTGTCAGTTAAGCCCTCAATAACTGATCTCTTGACAGCTGGTAGTAAGTCCCAAACCCCGTTGTAACTTACATTAAAATCCATGTTTAGGCACTGGAGAAGGATGGGGACCACAGCTCATACTTTCACCAAACACTACAGCTAGTTCTTCAGGATAGCTCTCCTCACACTTATCACTTCAGTTTTGGATTTTCCTCTTTTCTGGTGACTTAAGGCTTGCACATTTCATGAAAAACATACTTTTGGCTGCTGTCTTCTACCTTCAGTGAATATATGAAACTGCGCTTAGTCAACCTGGTGATTTTTGTCTAACTGTTTTCTAAAGTTGCCTTTTTGCATAGTTTCACTGAGAAACTACAGGTGTTGACTGAATTTTGCATTTGTTAAATCAGGTAACAAGAGTTGCAGGAAGTGGGAGGAGGACTGATTTGAAAGTCCAGTTGTGCACTGCTATCATCTCTTCTAGAATATAAAACTGTTCCGTCTCTAAGGCTTAGACCACAAAGAAGCAATCTGTTTCCCAGGTGAGCTCTACTCCACCTCCCAGCTTTGTTTTCCTCATACTTTGATCTGCCCTGAGGGCCAGTATATACTGTTCTTAAGGCTTTTTGCAACATAACTACTGTAGGAATTACTTTGTAGATGATGATTTGAAAGTCAAAACTCATTTAGCTTTGGTCCATTACTGCAAAAAAAAACCCCTAAACCAAAAAACTAGTGAGTGACAGAGAGAGGAAACCAGAAATACAAAAATATGATGAAAAGGGTTTTATGGCTGTTCTTCAGTATAAATAAATATATAGTAATATTGTTTAGTTTGGGAGAACAAGGACAAAATGATATTACTTTGATTATATAAAATCATATGATAAAATCAGAAGAACAGGATAAATCCCATGCAAGTTCTAAATGACAGGTGAATGTGGCTGGTCTTGGCTGACTTTCTGGTTAGTAGTTGTATCTGTTCCTGTAGTAACGTATTCTCTTAATAAATACACACTGCTGAAAGGCTTCGTTACTGACTTTCAGCTCTTGGCTCAGACGGTTCCTCATTGTGTGATCTAAAGACTAACCTACTGCCCTATACTCTAACAGCTCAGGAGAAAATTTACCATTCACCTTCAAAGGCTGAAGAATCTACATTTCTGTATGTCTGAATTTGTTCTTTTATAAAGTTTGCTCTAGTATTTCACAGGGATAGTGTGGCTTGAGTGTACCCTCAGTAAACTGAGTGTGGATTGAGTGTACCCTCAGTAGATCTGCAGATGACACCAAGCTAGGTGGGTGTGTTGACCTGCTAGATGGTAGGGAAGCTTTACAGCGGGACCCAGACAGGTTAGATCAGTGGGCCAAGGTTAATTGCATGGGGTTCAACAAGGCTAAGTGCCAGATCCTGCACTTGGGTTGTAACAATGCCATAGCAAGCTACAGACTTGGGGATGTGTGGTTGGAAAGCTGCAAGTTGGAAAAGGACCTGGGGATATTGATAGATAGTTGACTAAATATGAGTCAGTGTGTGCAGGTGGCCAAGAAGGCCAATGGCATCCTGGCTTGTATTAGAAACACCGTGGCCAGCAGGAACAGGGAGGTGATCGTCCCCCTGTACTTGGCACTGGTGAGGCCACACCTTGAGTATTGTGTTCAGTTCTGGGCCCCTCACAATAAGAAGGACATAGAAGTGCTGAAAGGTGTCCAGAAAAGGGCAATGAGGCTCGTGAAGGGCACAAGTCCTGTGAGGAGCAGCTGAGGGAACTGGGGTTGTTTAGTCTGGAGAAGAGAAGGCTGAGGGGAAACCTTATTGCTCTCTGCAACTACCTGAAAGGAGGTTGGAGTGAGGAGGGGAACAGCCTCTTCTACCTGGTGATGTGTGACAGGACCAGAGGGAATGGGTGCAAGCTGTGCCAGGGGATGTTTAGGCTGGATGTTAGGAAACATTTCTTCACTGAAAGGGTTATTGAACATTGGAATGGTCTGCCCAGGGCAGTGGGGGAGTTGTCATCCCTGGAGGCATTTAAATGGCATGTGGACCTGGTGCTTAGGGATATGGTTTAGTGGTGAGCTTGCAGTGTTGTGTCAAAGGTTGGACTAGATGATCTTGAAGGTCTCTTCCAACCAAAGACATTCTGTGATTGAATTAATTAATAGGTACAAAGTACATTTGTATCTTTACATTAAAAGATCTGCTCCTTATCTGTCTGTCTTGATCTCCATCACACAAGTATTTAAGGTCTTTGACGTTAATATACACCAAGGAGGAAGTCAAAATGTTTCCAGTGACTGTCCCTCCTTGTTAGGCAGTCACAATTTTCAATGCTTTTGGTCAGTGATAAAGACTGTTGCATTGAAGTGAATTGACAGATGATTGGTGTAGCCTTTTCTTTTAATTGTCACCATCTCCACTATAGATAGATAAAATCTTTTTTTTTTTTTGTCTTTTTGGGGTCTGGGGTTTTTTTTTTTGGCATTTAAGAAAGGAATTGCCATTCAAATTGAACAGGCCTTAGTTCACTTTTTCCTCATCACACTGGCATGTTACATGTATCTATCACTACTGCAATGTGCTTTTGAGGTGTAAAAGGCTAATTAGTACAACTTACTACTTGCTTACAATTAGCAACTACCTCTGCATAATAAGAGCATCAGAATTAAGAGTACTTTTCATTCTCTGAACAACTGGAATACTTGTAAGTAGATGAATAAATGAATTCTGTAAGCAAGGACATCAGGAGACCCATATAAGATAGTTATGAGTACCTTGAAATTAATTCTCTTAATGCTCCTTTTATTTTTGCTTGATTAAAGTATATATTCTGATGACTCTAAATGTTCAAGTTATCTTAAAATACCTGCTCTATGCTTTTTACATAGCCCACGCTCACATGCCTTACTTGTCTTTGTACCCAGTGCTGTGCTGAACAGCAAATAGTAGAGATAGTAGCAATGCAATTCCTACCATCTTGAAAGGTAATAGCAAAATAACTGTGTCAGTTTAGTATTGGCTTAACAATTTTGTCCTTAAGGTCCAGAGAATTTCTAATAATTCCTCTGGAGCAGCATATGCTTCTAGGTAAGATCAAGTGGCTTATCTAATCTTGTCCTTTCCTTGTCTGATCCAAGACAAATTTTGGAGTGCGTCTGGATGTTTTGTGGAGTGCTTTGTGTATTCAAACAACAGACCTGTGATCTTTCTGTGAAAATTACAGCCGATGCAATCAAATGTCTCTGGTCAAAATTTTAATCGAGTGCTCTGGGGCAAAAGTAACGTCTGTCACTCTATCAGAACATTGCCTACATTGCAAAGACTGTGCAGACTCCTGCACCGAATGGCAGGCAGCTGTGCTCTTTGAATATAGTACCAGCAGCTGTAGGAAGGAGAAAGGAGGGGCAGAAGATAGCCCTTCCATCGCACTGTGTAGGATATGGGATCTGAATGTTTAGTATGTGCTAAGCGTTTAGGATTTTGCAAAAAGTGAGCTCTTGCGACCTCTTCTTCCCTTAGAACCAAGTTAAGATGAATGGTATGTCTGGAAGGAAGCACCTTTTATTCCTGAGAAAAGAAATGCAGCCTTACAGTAATATGCCTTTCTTGTTTTGCAAGTATAGTGCTGTTTTTCAATGTTTGAGGTATAACAGAGAGAAGTCCTAGGCAAAGAAAATCAAATTCTTTAAAACACACATTGCTGTGATCCCATTCTTCCACAGTTGTGTATTTTTGCCTTTGTAGCCAAATTCTTTTAATGTATTTTAGTGGTTTGCATAGTTCCTACTGCTGTTTTAGCAAAATGTTGGTCACTTACTGAGATATGAGACTTATTTGCTCAGCCAAGAGGAGAGCCTGTGTGCCTGTTCTTGACGTGGCCTGCCCATCTGCGTGGCTGTGAAGATCACCCTTCTGTGCATAAGTTACAGAACAAAAAGAACTGGCTTTAGAAAGACCGAAACTGGCCAGGTGTACTCAAGAATTCAGTGCAGGATGATGTGACTGCTGCCTCCAAATCTAGTCATCCTGAAGTTGACCTGGTCCTGAAATTTCCCAGCTCCTAATCCAGTAATGCCACCTGGACCTCTTTGTCCAGCCACGAAGGAAGGTTACTCTGCTTCACTCTTTAACTCCCATTCCTACACACTGAAGCATGCAGAGGTTGAACCCATTTCCAGGAAAAACACGCTTGGTTTAAACTACAGGCTTGTGAGCAGTGCTTTGGTGTGGTATTATCTTGCCTTTTATAAAATTTCTGTTATCTGGGAGGATTTGAAAGCTGCCTACATCATGAAGGCTGCAAATTATTTGTAAACAAGACCTCACTACTTGCAAACTTAGATGTTGTTTTGTAAAGTAAGACAGATTGAGTTATTACAGTCAAATCCTTAACGTTACTCTTGTTTACAGCACACTTCCCTTAACAATAAATCTCCAAGCCCGTGGGCACTTTCAATTACTGCATCTTCCTTGCTTAGCAAAGGAACTCATAAACCTCTCTTTCTGTCATACCATTTTGAAAGATCTTTGTGTGTAATGAAGACTGTGTTGTCTGACAAAGCTTATATTAAGAAAGACTTATTAGAAGAATACTTGTGTGCTTCACCTGCCCTTGCCTGTGACCATGGGAAAGGATGTGTACACAAATTAGTACAGGAAGCTTGCCCCTTCCTTCAAAATTTGCTCCTATGCCATATGAAAAATGGGTAGGAAATACAATGGGACTAAAGCTTTAAAATTTATTGAAGATTTTTGTGAAGTATAAAAGTATTATTCTTGGTATAAACTCTTCAAAAGCACAGCACCAGATTTCCAAGTATTTCAGGTTTTATGAATTTTAAAGCAAAGAGAAGATGCAGCTGTAAAGACATAGATATTTCTCCCACAGAGGATTTTTATGGCATTATTTGAAAAGGTGTTATATTTACATAGTTTCTTGACCTGCACAGGTAGCAGAGGAAGATTCACTCTCATTTTACAGAATGTAAAAATGAGGTGTGTGCAGGAAATAAAATTCAAATTTCCCAACGGCCCTTCTTTTCTATTCACATCTAGAAAAAACACCAAAAATGCAATAATCACAGCTGACAACTCCTAACAGTTTATCCTTATAATCTGTGTGTGTGTGTTTATTATAGATGAAGATTGTAAGAGGTATGTTGTGTTTTGAATAGAAATCATCATTATCTACTCACCACCAGTAAGTTAACAGAAAAAAGTATGGGGAGGGAAAAATCCCATAAACCCCGAACTTAAGTACTAGGAAGCATTATGGTCCAAGTTTCTGAACACAGATAGCTAAAAGTAATTTCTGAATTTGTGTTTAGAAGTATGCAGCAACACAGTAAATAGACTGAGTTGCTAGTGGAAACTGGAGATGTTCATCATTCCTGAAAATTGGTCCAGCTACCTAAATGTCTGTTAGAAAACTAATTTTAGGGATGATAGTTGGAAAATGTTGATGAATATTGCCAGTGTCATATTTAACTGTTAAACAAGTAATAGCATATAATCTTTTATGCTTCAGTGTAAAAATATTCCTTAAAATAAATAACAGTAAAAATATATGAAGCATACAACTCTATCACAGAATAACTGTAATCTCATTTTGTAACAGTAATGAATATATTGCAGCAAGCTCCACTGATTAAAAACTTTTTGTGCCAAGTTTGTTTCCTGTTTATCAAATGTGATGTAAAATGCAGACTACCTTTCTATATGGTGTATTAGTGTGTAAGCTTTACTTTTAGAAGGCAGTCCACATTCCTTTATTGGCTTGAGTTTCAGGCTTAAATGTCTCCAGCTGCCAAAAGTTTAATTTGGGTCACCGGCAGACCTCTGACTGCTGAGGGTAGAAATAATGCAGAGCAAAAGGCAGGAGGTCTGATGTCACCCACCATGTGCTCATTCAAAGAGTGAAGCAGCTCTAGCACAGTAAGTTGATCACAGAAAATAGGGCTCAAAGAGGCCACAAAGTCCATTCCTCTGCTTAGGACAGAGGGAACAGTATGCCGATAGCTATCTGTTGTCTTCTTTGTCACACCAATTTCAGTGTTAACTGGGTGAAAAGCCTTTCATTTATATTTGGCTTGCTTTGGCATATTGTTGTACTTCCCAAAATGTAACATGGTGTGAAATTTTCCATGTGCATTTCATATGCTGGCCCTGTAATACTGCAGATATTTAGTGTCATAATGTCATACTAGAAAGGAATGACGCATCAGAGTAAAGAATTATAGTATTCTGTCATCACTGAGAAAAGAATATTCTTTGTTATGCTGAAGCTGAAAAAGTAGAAAAGTTAATACAAGAAATTCTGCAGTCTATGGAAGTGGTAATGTTAACAGTTACCTCTGCAGTGATGCATCTGTGATTCTGCCATGTGGAACTACAGGACTTTCTTGTGCAATGTAATGTCATTAGCTTGCTTTTGAGGATTTGACTGATGTGAAGGCTTCATTTTTCATTTCTCTTTGTTACATTCTTGGCAATGGAATTACATGGACAAATCAGCCTGTCCTAGTATGTTAGATTTCATAGAATCATAGCATCTCTTATGTTGGAAGGGACTCATAAGGATCATTTGGTACCTCAGACCTGGCAATCTGAGTCAGATACTCCAAATAGACTGTTTGAGTTGAAAAGTTGTCACTGGTTCATATACTCAGACCTATCTGTGAGGTGCTTTGAGGATGTAGAGGGGCCAATTTGTAGTGTCTCCAGGGAGAGAGGATTTAAAGAAATAAAAGGACAGGTTCTGCAATTAACTGTTTGTGAAAGTGTTGATGATAGAAACAGAAGTTTTTATAATGTAAGAATTAAAGGAAGATGAAGACCTGAAAAGATTTGCATTGTTCACTGTAAAATCATGCTGAATTAATTTATCATTGCTGCTGTGCTGTATATGGCCTATTCATATTCTTCCCCTACCTTGCTCTGCTCTTCTCCTGACAATTCCAATCTAACATCAAGACAAATTCTGAAAGTATTGGGCCCCACTCCTTTTGTCAGTTATTATTTATATTAGCGTTCCAATGAATTGAAATGAAGCAAAAATAATTTCTACTCATGTACAAAACAAATATATCATATATTCATGGAGTTCCTAATTAGGAACGTACCTGAACCCTAATAGAATGTGATGCACCAAAGCTCCTTTTCCTGCTTGAAGACCCTTCATCCCAAATGACTCTGAATCGGCCACAAAAAGCCCAGCAAGTTGTCAACATCATTTATCCCATGCTTAGAAGCTGTGCCATGGCCTGTAGGCAATTTGAGCACTCTTTCTTGTTCCTTCCCTTTCTTATGATAAAGCTGTTAAAGCCTGTGTATCTCTATGAAACCCTGTAGTTTCAATGAAGTAGCATATTTTAGCAAAAGGTAATGTTGGTGAAATTTTTCAGGTGGTACAGATTGAGAGTCCCAGTTATAAAAGGGGACCACAAGTGACAGTAAGGGGTACACGATTGGAATAATGCGTATTTGCTGCCAACAATACTTTGTAGAGGCATTGCTTGGAAGGTTGGCTGACCTCTGAAACACATTACTCATCTGCCTCTGACGTAAATCCATTTCAGAGGGAAAACATTCCTATACTCACTGTTGCCTTTCATGTTCTACATAGAGTATGGCAATGACAAATTTTGTTCTTTCCCCCTTATTTAAGAAAATTGATTTTGTGTGGAACTAAAGGTGTTTTATAGGGTTGTTTGTTGTCAACAGAATGTATCTTACAATATACTATCTAACATATATAAACCTGTTATTTTGAGGGCCACACCTGCTAAAAATTCTCTCCAGCTAAATTCTTTGATGGAAAAACTACTGTTTTCTATGGCGAACTATATGAATGAAAATGTAAAAGTCACCTTAATAAGCAGATCACTTTATGACTGTAACTGTTGAGGGCATTTGGCATCATTTGAAATTGAATGTTACAAGAATTAAAAATACCTTTGGCACTAATGTTGATAATATGGTTTAGGCTCTTATCACCCACTCTAGAAAAAAAATTAAAAGATGGAAGGTGTTATTTAGCTCTACAGAAAATAACATTGCCCTGCAGTAAATTTAATAGAATTTTAAAACAAATTAGTGGACTAGACAATAAAGAGAAAAGCTACATCTGTTTTTACCAGAGAAATTAAAATGGTAAAATGACAAAAAAAAAGATACTCCAGATATCCTGCAAGCTTCGTGTTCATATTTACCCACAGCTAGAAGCTGTTAGGACAACTGAGTGACATAAGACAACATCTCCAGCTGCAGAAAGCTGAAGTTAAGCCTTCATGATATCAAACCATAGCCATTTCTTCCTCTTAATACTCTTCTAAGGAACAGCAAGACATTTGCCTTTTAAAATAACTCTCAGGCTCAATTATTTAATAGTAAGAGATGAAAAAACATTAAACAAATCTAATAACTGCCAAATTAATGCAATTTCCTACACTTGTGTTTGGTAGCTGAAGATAGGCTAAATAGCTGTCTAACCTAAGGAGGATGAAGTAATAAGTGTGCAAAAATACCCTTTAGAGAAAATGTCTTCTACCAATATCAGATGTAGTAGCAGGAATCAAAACTGAAGGAACTAATTTAAAATACATTCCAATTTATTCATATTAGGAAGTTAAGTGTTCTTGGATTTCTTGGCCTTAAGAGTACCTGAGCATATAAGTGGGCAGAAGCAATGTGCTGTAGACATTGCTGGATCAAGACAGTTTTGAAGTCACCTTGCCTCTTTTTTTTTTTTTTTAATTCCCCTCCCTCCCCCCCCGCCCTTGCTTCAGATGTCCCCCTAATGATCAACTATAAAGAACATTGTGGAATTAGTTTAATTTTTGATTATGTGGAAAGAAGTCAACTTGACTATGATAGGCTGTGTTGCACCTGGAGGGCTTAAGGAGACATAATTTGATTTAACCAAGTGAAAAAAGCAAACCTGTCATGGTAGAGGGAAAAGACTATGCACTAATTTGACAGCATTCTTTTTCTGCTAGAGGAGCTTTGCGAAATAATAGCGTGGTTCTGGCCACTTTGAAATTCACACTCTTATTGACCGTCTTCCTCAATCTTTGTAGCTGTAGGTTACAATTTCTTTTTTCTTTTTTTTTTTTTTTTTCTTCCACATACTCTGTTAGCCTCTGAAAATGTAATAGCTGTATTTGATATCATTTTTGAAATGAAAACAAAATCTTCCTGATTTCTTTGAGTTGGTATCTAATTTGTCATGACGAAACTGCCAAGTTAAGGAGGTAACTATGTGGACCTCAGTCTTTATTAGTGTTCTGGACAATACTTTCTCTAATTTCCTGAAGTTTACAGATATTTAAAGTATGGTGTAAAGCACCGAATATGAGGTCTTCCACTCTAAATATGTAATTAGCTATGAAACCAGTGGGAATCTTACACTGGGCCAGAAGCTCTTTTTGAAGGAGAACGTTAAAAATATGCCTCTATCTCTAACGAAGGGATGCAACATGGACAAATCACCAAAATCTGAAATACAACCTCATTTTCTGTAGAATGTTCTATTATGTTATCAGAAGCAGTAGACAAACATACAGATCACTGTGAAGATAACAGGTAGAGTAAAATCAGATAATTTTTTTTCTCCTGAGTTGGAATTCTGCTAGCCATTTTGGACTAAGTTTTCTGGGGAAAAGGCTTTTAATCTTTAACACACGTTCAGTCCATTTGTTTTATTGTGGTAGGACACAAATACAATAGGCCATCAATATTATTAGGCCAGGTACGTGTTTGTTGCATTGCATGTATTTTGAGTCTTGTCAGTAAATAGTGTAGCAAATGTGATAATCATAAAGCATTCCATAGGCTTACAATCTTATGATGAACTTTATTAATATAAAATCAAAACTAAAGCTCAGCAAATTACTCATTCAGCAAAAAGATCACTTTCATGGGCAGTAAGATACAGCTGATTATCTTATTGATATTCATTAGCTAGAGGACCTCTTTTCTTTCTGGACCTTAAGTCTCTTATCAGCCTTCTCACAGAGAGAACACCTGAGGAAGAATGAAAATGAGTCTTCTAGGACTAACACAGATGTGGCCCAGAAAATATCCCTGGGAGGATGTTACTTAAAAATCTAAATGTCTGAAAGCAAGAACCTAAATTAGTCACTATTTGTCACTTGTTTTTTGAGTTTCCCGTAACTGTAAAGCAAGCCTAGGGAAACCAAGCAGAATTGAGCAGTTCACAAGTTCATACTGAGCTCAAATTTGGGCAATAACCAATGGATTACTCCTTTTCCTTCGGCTGACAATTTGCATACTCCGATAAAAAATGAGACCACTCATAGAAAAGAAACAGAAAATCAGATAATTTCTAGACTGACTTACTGGGTTACACAGGAGCCTATCAGCTGGTTTTAACCAAGTAATAAAAGGTGTAAGAGCATTTGACTTTTGGGTGTATGTTATCCCTAGGCAAAGTATCGCACATGCATTCAATTAGCTTTTGCAGCACATTAATTTGAGTTTATGAAGCATATTGTCCCCACAGCAATGAAATGCTGCAGGGCTATTGTTGAGTAGCGTGCACCACAGTCTTACATGATTAATGAGTTTTTATTACTGCTGCTAGCCTACACAAGCAGGTTTACAAATTATCCCCATTCGAGGTCTAGGTGGCCAATTCTTCCTGAGCTTTATGTCAACAACTTTCCTTTATCAGAAATGTGATGTTTATTTGAATAGAAACCACCTTTTTTTTTTTTTTTTTTCATTTAGGAGCAAGGGAAAATATAAAAGAGCTGGGGGTAAAACTTGGGAATGGACAATAAGTTTTGTGAAAAGGATTCTTCAAGTGGAGCTTTTTTACTTAGAAGGAATGGTGTAATTTTCATTAAGCAATTCCCTATGATAGGATTAATCATGAGGAAAAAACTCTCAATATTAAGTTTATTTTAAAGTGAAGATTCTTACTATTAAACTGATGTTCAATTTTTTAACTGGTTTTTTTAGCACTTCGTACTTGCTAACGCTGTATTAGCAACATCTTTCGCTTTGCATTTAAAATACAAGTTTAAGATATGTTCTTTGCTTGCATTTTTTTAAGCAAGTGGAGCTAATTTCTGTTCCATTTCACCTATTCGTGAAGATTTTCTCAGTTTCAAGAAACATAAATTGTCTAGGTGTGGTGGGTTGACCCTGGCTGGGCACCAGGTGCCCACCAAGCCCTTCTATCAGTCCCCCCACCCCCGTCAGCACG
>WUAM01000292.1:3994188-4009591 GCA_024336885.1 Actenoides hombroni
CAGCCTCTGGTGCCGTGTGAGCACTGGCAGTGATAACACGGGGGTGTTATCAACACCCTCCAGCTCCCAGTGCTGCAACGTGAGGGCTGGGTGGGGAAAAGCAGCTCAGCCAGACCTGCTACACTAGGCCTACCAGAAGAAATATCCATGCCCCTTCTATTGGTAATAGAAGACAAGCATTTCATAGACTGTTAAACATACTGTTTAATGTACTCATGGTACTACTGTGTACCAATGAGTCATCCTCCTCAGAAAAATATGTAAATACAGCTTATGAGCATAATGTAAACATAAGAAACATAATGTAGAAATATGTTATGCTAAATGTAGTTAAAAAGTAGACAAGGTTGAGGTGGATTAGGCAATAAACTCCTCTGTTGTTTAAAGGAAATCAGTCGAGTGGTTTTGGTCCCCACTCAGGGTGGGCCTTCGTTTATATCTGGGCCCTTCCCTCTCCCTACCGGGGAGGTGTTAATAACTCTCATGTACAGAATTTAGAGTGTCTCAGAGATTTGTTTTGTTCACTTCATGCCATCTAGAAGTCTGATCCTTTGTCTTTTGAAGCATTGTTATTAGACACAGCAGTATCAGGTCATCAGTAGACCTTTAATTGGCATAGCTGCTTTCTCAGTTATTTCTTCTGCCTACATTTTTGAGCTAAGTAAAATCCATTCTTGAATGCAGCGGAAAACCAGGAAGAGAATAGTAAAGTCCCCCATCCAGAAAAGATGGGTTTCTGGCTTTGAGGCTTAGCCCCTTTGGTAAAAACATAAAAGCAAAGGACTTGCTCACGTTTACAGGCTGTGTATCCTGGAGTGTACTTTGCATCCCAACTACACAAAAGAAACAGCTCCCCAGCAAGAAGCCTTCTAATAACTCTGTAAAGGCCTAACAGCCCTTTCTGGTTGGTTTCGGTGGTTTTTCAAGTAACAACTTCTGTCTAAAACCTTCCCCCCTCCCATCCTGTGAAGCAATGGTCAACGTGTGGGGGGTGGGGGAGGTGTGTGTGTGTGTGTGCCGTTTCATTTGTGGCTTTTTCAGTGAGCTGTAAGTTAGCCCACACAGAACTGTTGCTTCATTTGTCCCAAATAAACATCAGCTGCTAATGCGGGCTGGCTAATTCATACCCTGAATTAGGTAATTGTGTTTCAGAACATTTTGTCCTCTATTACAGCCCTATTCTTCCTAGTCTGTAGACTCCGCTTTCTCTCTGTTTCTCAGATCTTTCACATGTAACTGGTTACACAGCTAGGAATGTAACGTTTCAAAGATATAAATAATAATGAGCTCCTTTAATAAAATCAGACGTAAGTTATGCAGTAGACGTCAATTATAATGGATTTTAAAGGGTTTGATCTAGAACCTGGGTGGCATTACATTTAGACTAATAACTGTAACTATGATTTATGTGTTTGCAACTGAAATGGTTTCAGTGCTTCGATATATGTCCAAAGTAAAATTTATAGTCTGCTACAGAATGTATAAATAATGAACAGCCATATGTCATATTGCATTTAAAAATTTTACTTCTTCCACAGCCAGCATAAGGTAAAATGAATTAAAATTTTAAGTTCATTGGGGATCAAGTTACTTTAATACTTTAAAACAGCTCCACAAATACAAAACTGATTTCATTACTTTTTCTGCAGTAAAAAGTAAGATATTTTCAGATTTGCAATTGTATTCAAATTAAGCCACGACAGAGTAAAACACATCCTGATAAGAAAGGAAAATTAGTCACTTTTCTAAAAATAGTTGTCACTAATTTTTCCTCAGGTAACAAAACTAGGATAACAGTTATTGACAAAGAAATGCCGCACAAAGAATTTAAATGTAAAGAACCACAATTGCTATAGATTTCAAATTAACCCCCTCCTTCAAATACCCTTTTCATGTTGAAAAAAAATAATCTGTAATTTAATTTTGGTAAGAGGAGCTGCATGTAACTGTATGAATATGAATACACACTGCAGTTTTCCAGTTGGAAAATTAGAAATGCCCCTGACTAATATTTGTGTTTCACTTGCAGCAGAAAGACCACCTGACCTTCTGTTACAGCAGGGACAGCTTTTCAGAATGTGTCTACCTTTTCTAAATATTGGCTAACACATTTTGAATCTTGCTGACTAAACAATTCCTGTTGTGCTGGGGTTTTTTTCTTCTTGCCTATCTGTTAAAATTTGTCATTGTCATGAAAGGAGTATGTACAAACATCAGACGACAACTGCTATTTCATTAGTAGCTAAGAAGGTTCTTTCCATTTTGCTCATAACAAGAGAAGAAGTGTAACGGGATTTCAGTCCTATGGGACTTAATTGGATGGGGTGGGGGAACATTACAACCAAGGATGAGGAAAAGGCTGAGATACTTAATGCCTTTGCCTCCATCTTTATTAGTCACACCAGCTACCCCCAGGATATTCAGCCTCCTGAGCTGGAATATAAAGAGAGAGAGCAGAACAACCCCCTCCATAATCCTGGAGGAAGCACTTAATGAAGTGTTAAAGCACCTGGACATTCACAAGTCCATGGGGCCAGATGGGATCCACCCTATAGCATTGAGGGAGCTGGCAGAGGAGCTCACCAAGCCTCTCTCCATCATTTATCAACAGTCTTGGCTAACAGGGGGGGTCCCAGGTGACCGGGGGCTTGGCAGTGTGATACCCATCTACAAGAAGGGCTGGAATGAGGATCCAGGGAACTACAGGCCTATCAGCTTGACCTTGGTACCTGGAAAAATTATGGAGAGGTTCATCTTGAGTGAGGTCCCATGGCGCGTGCAGGACAGCCACAGGATCAGGCTCAGCCAGCACGGATTCAGGAAAGGCAAGTCCTGCTTGAACAACCTGATCTCCTTCTATGACCAGGTGACCAGCCTAGTGGATGAGGGAAGGGCTGTGGACATTGTCTACCTGGAATTTAGTAAAGCCTTTGACACTGTCTCCCGCAGCATTCTCCTAGAGAAGCTGGTGGCTCAGGGCTTGGATGGGTGTACTCTTCACTGGGTTAAAAACTGGCTGTCCGGCTGGGCCCAGACACTTGTGGTAAATGGAGGTAAATGCAGTTGGTGGCTGGTCACCAGTGGTGTTCCCCAGGGCTCAGTTCTGGGGGCAGTCTTGTTCAACATCTTTATCAGTGATCTAGATGAGGGCATCGAGTGCTTCCTCAGCAAGTTTGCAGACAACACCAAATCGGGTGGGACTGTCAATCTGCTTGAAGGTAGGAAGTCTTTGCAGAGGGATCTGGACAAGTTGGATCGATGGGCCAAGGCCACTTGTATGAGGTTTAACAAGGTCAAGTGCCGGGTCCTGCCTTTTGGTCACAACAACCCCATGAAACGCTACAGGCTTGGGGAAGAGTGGCTGGAAAGCTGCATGGCCAAAAAGGACCTGGGGATGCTGGTTGGCAGCCGGCTGAATATGAGCCAGCAGTGTGCCCAGGTGGCCAAGAAGGCCAACAGCATCCTGACCTGTATCAGAAATTATGTGGCCAGCAGGAGAAGGAAAGTGATTGTGCCCCTGCACTTGGTACTGGTGAGGCCACACCTCGAATACTGTGTCCAGTTCTGGACCCCTCACTACAAGAAAGACATTGAGTTGTTGGAGCAAGTTTAGAGAAGGGCAACCAAGCTGGTTAAAGGTCTGGAGAACAAGTCCTGTGAGGAGAGGCTGAGGGAATTGGGATTGTTTAGTTTGGAGAAGAGGAGGCTGAGAGCTACTGCTCTCTACAACTACCTGAAAGGAGATTGTAGTGAGGTGGCTGTGGCCTCTTCTCTCAAGTAAATAACAACAGGACTAGAGGAAACGGGCTGAAGTTGCACCAGGGAAGGTTTAGACTGGATATTAGGAAGAATTTATTTGCTGGAAGAGTAGTCAGGCACTGGAATGGGCTGCCCAGGAAGGTGGTGGAATCACCATCCCTGGAGGTATTCAAAAACTGTGTAGATGAGGCACATCAGGACATGCTCTAGTGGGATGGTGAGGTGGTTTTTTTGTGCTTTGGGGTTTTTTTTTGTTATTGTTTGTTTGGTTTTGTTGTTGTTGTTTTTGTTGTTGATGGTTGGACGTGGTGGTCTTTAGAGGTCTTTTCCAACTGTGATAATTCTGTGAAACAGGATGTGGTAAGATTTTACTCTGCGAGCCAGTTCTTACATCATCAGATTAATTTTGCAGTAGGAAATGTTTCTCAGAAATTTTAGATAGTTCTTCTGGTGTTTACAGCAGGCAAAGTTCTAAGTGTTCAGCATTGCCCATGGCTTGAAGCTCCCTTTTCCTTTTATACAGGAATACTATTTTCTTTTATTCCCTGGAGTGTTGGTACCAGAACTGAACTTAGTGTGTTCTCCAAGAAGCAGAAATAAATAAATGAAATATTTGTAGTAAAGCCATCAACAGAGATGACATCTATTCCTCAGCAGGCCATTCTTTTGTATTATTGGGAAGCTATCTAACTGCTCATAGAAAATGCTATTGATTTTTAGCATGTTTTGTCAACTAGTCAATAGCCACACACAGAGGCTACTCATGATACGCTACTTTTTTCTCCCTGTTAGAAAAAGTGCAATTGTATGTTGTGTTACCAATGTGGCCCGCTTGGTGTTTTTTTCTCTTGAACTTTAGGTATTAATACATATGCTTAGTTTATAAATGTCAAAGTCTATTTTATCATCTCTCTAAAAAGGTGACTTAGCTGAGACAGATGCTTTTGCTAAGTAACAGTACTGGTGTCTTAGAGCTAACATGCCTTTGGGCTCTGACAGACATTTGGCAACAGATTGAAACCGAGTGTCTGAAATGGTTACTGCTCTTACCTTGTGTCTCCTAGATTTAGTTTGTCTATACCAGACTGAAGTCACAGAGCTGGTTTATGAGCACCTCAGACACCTCTTTCCTCAGAAATGGCAACATCTGTCAGAGAAGGGCAGAGTACTAGGGGAGGGAATGAGGAATGAATTCAGAAGTAGCTTGAAAATTCTAGCTTTTTAAAAAATATATTTTATTGAGTAACATAATTAGGAAAGTGAAAACGTTGATAAAAAATTAGGAGTTCAGATTCTGCAATTCTGAGTGCACAAATTTTGACTGAAATGCCAGTTCACCTAAGTTATCATGTGAGTTTAATTTTAGAGATCGGTTTGTTGATACTGTGTATTGGGTAAAAAGTTGGGTTTGCGGTGTTCAATTGGAGCATTTTGATTCAGAAACTAATAGCTTTTAAGAGATGAATCACAGAATTATTGAGGCTGGAAAAGACCTCTGAGATCATCAAGTCCAGCCTATGACCCAACACCACCACATCAGCTAGACCATGGCACTCAGTGCCACATCCATGTGGAATGTTTCATTTCTGGATGAAGTTGTGGGGTGTGATCATGGAAATGGATACTCCTCTTTATATAACATTATTGATGGATAAAATTTGAAAATTTTGTTTCCAAGACTGTGATACCACTGAACAATGAGCAAAGTACCTTTATGCAAGACATGGAATTCTTACATCAGTTTGACAAGCCCAGCTCTCCATCTGTCCCTTTTCTTTCTGGAGTTTACCATTCTGATTCTGCCCTGCTGTATTTATTCAAGAGCATAATGTTGTGATTTTGTTGTGCTTTGGCAAAGTCATAGAATCATAGAACGGTAGAGGTTGGAAGGGACCTCTGGAGACCAATTGAGTCCAACTCCCCTGCCAAAGCAGGATCAACTAGGGCAGGCCACACAGGAACATATCCAGGGGGGATATGTCCTTGTGGAAAAGATACCCAAGTATCAAAATTTAATGTTAAATTGTGGATCGCACCAGGTGTGGGCACCTCATGATATCCAATAATCAGACAGATAATGTTGCCCATTTTCTATCTGTAGGAACAAAGGTTTTAGAAGAGATTCTATGTGTAAGCAGGTAATCCTGCATTCAGGTGTGTCTTATTAACAGGGGCTGCTGACATTTACTGATGATAATCAAGAGCACCTTGTCAACAGGAGCTTATTTCTCTTCTGCTCCCTCTGAAGAGTTTCCTCAGCTTTTCAGTGGAATGGTTGGATTTATCTTTTCAGAATTTTTTTTTTATTATTATTATTTTTTTTAAGGGATTTGTTACTATAAAATAAGTTTAGCAAAAGGCTGTTTATGAAGTTAGGTGAGTTTAAGAAAAAGTCAGAAGACATTTAGAGCACTGAAGACTTGGGGAAATTCAGCAGCAGGTGAGAGCTACTCTCATGATTTAATCAGTTTAATGGAAGTATAAATAGCTGGAATCATTTCCTGTATTACAGGCACTTCATGACCTAGAAGTAAACCAGTAAGTACTTTTTGGAAAGGTATAGCTGTTGCTTTCTTTATGTGATACTGTGTCCTTAAATAATTATGTTACTCATGTAAAGAAAACCGTGCAAATAGCAGCTACAGTGTTACTTTACCATGCCACCTTCTTGGGGCAGATCTACTGGCACATTCCAGCCAAGTTAGGTTTATAATCATTCAATAGCTTCACCTTGAAAACAGCTGTTGTCATTGAATTCAACTTGCACATTTTACAGGTCTTTGGCCTCAATCAGGTCACTCAGCAATTTCACCGTTCCTCTTCTGGCGCTAGGAATCTGCCTAAAAAACAAGATGCGACTGTGGCTAATCATGTCACTGATGGAGAAAACATCTCTGTATCTCTTTTCACCTATTGTTACTATTCAAACTGTGTCAGGAGTTTTAAACATGTTTTGTTTCACCAGATATAGCCTTACAAGTTCAAACATGTAATGATTTGTAAGTTACGATCAGTTAAGAGACTTATTTAGTTGTTGTTGTTGTTAAAACTGTGATGACTGGACTTAAACTTGTCATACCAGAAGAAAATTACCCAGTTCATTTAACCCCTGCCTTTTTTTTCTTAATTACCATTCATAATTTTCCTTCTTGGTCAGTGTTGCTTACAGGCATTTTCTTTTGGGCAATTATCAATCTTATTTTTACTTAAAATGATTATTTTATCTTTTTCCATAGTGTTTTGGAGAACAAACCAAACAAAATCTTTCTTTTATTCTTACTTTGCCACAAGATTTCCTTTTAGAATGTAATATAGCCACCTCCAAAGGATTTGTGATCTTCTGAGATTTAATACTTTTATTGTCCTATACATGTGAAGACTAAGTAAGATTCTGTGGGTGTGGAGTTTAAGCTACTTAACATCCAGCTAATTCTATGCAGTGTTTCCAAGAGTCTAATGACTTCATGAATGTGTGAATCCAAGTCTAAGCTCCAGTGAAGCTGGAGGGGGTTTCAGAACAGTAATTTTCATTCAGGCTTGTCTTAGGAACACGCATGTGTGTTGGCAAGGAAAGAGGAGGGGAGGTGATGATTTCTTTCGTTCCTCCATAATACTGAAGATCTAAGATCTATGTGGAAAGTTTGAGGTTTTTTATTTATTTGCTTATGAATTATAAAGTCTCATTGCATTTATCATTTAAAATACTTACATTTAAAGAATAGGTAAGACTGTGATATCTCAGTAACTGAAAACTTAATCTTGTGATTGAGGGAGATATTTTGCAAGAAGATTAAAAAATCAGAACCCTTGATTATTTTTTTAATAAGCTTTTTTCAGTGGGATAGTGTAGAGTGACTTTGGAGGAAGTAGGCTGTTTGGTAAAGTTTGTTAAAATTCTTGTTTTCTAGATCAGAGTTCTCCAACATGTCCTCAGCAAAAGCATGAAAAGGTGCATCATGCACTTGACGTTTCCAATGTCAGATGTGCCCACGTGCCTACATCCAGCATGAGAAAGGATTGTTTGACCTCCAAAAGATGACTGAAAACTTCAACCATCTCCTCAGGTCACCTAAAAGTAACTTTTGGTAAGTCTGAGTAAGTGGTTAAAATACTGTGTATTTAATGCCTGTGACTGAGTAAGCCGTGAGGGGATGAATGTGACTTATTGACTAAACCCCTACAAGGGAGAAGGCTCAGTGGGGATGAAGCCCATGGAGAGATTCGTTCTGGGTGTGAGTGACCACAGCTGTTGCAGAGAAGCTGGCAAAAGGTGGCTCTTGTTTTACATAAGAAGCTACCAACAGGGGGGTGTAAATGCTGCTCCCTGAGTTAGCCAGACCGGTGTGGGGAGAAGGAATAAGTGCTTCAGCCTAACAGTATATAAAAACTTGGTGACTAGCAAAAGAACTTTGGAGAATTTTGAATTGGCTTCAACCTGCATATTCTTGCCCAGGAACCAGGGCTAAGTCGTGATGGTGAGCATATTATAGAGACTGGTAATGCTGGCGTTGTGATTGAACCATGTATTGCAATTGCTATATTTTTCGAAGTGTAACTAATATTGGTGTTGTGTTTTCAGTTTATTTTGTATCACTGTACTAAATCACGAGTCTTGTGCAACATCAGGTATCTTCAGTTAAGTAAGCTTCATATTAATTATCACACTTTCCAAGTGTGGAATATATTAAAAGAACCTGGTCAGAGAGTATTGGACTCTGATAATCAGTGTCCAACTTCCCACACACACCTCAAAGAAAAACACAGACTGAGATGGTTTTTCAAATGTGTAGAAGAAATTTTGGTCCAATTCAGTGAAAACATGATCATTCTGCTTCTATCAGCAGTGTCCCTCTAGGGGCCAACTTGGTATTAGTCATACAGGAAAAAAGTAGTTTAATCAGCATTTCAGGCTCTGTGTTGAGGGGCTAAAAGTTATTCTGGTTGTGTGATTGCCTTAGGAAGGTCTGACATGCCATGTGGGAGGCCTCATCAACATTTGAAGGGACCCCATGGCGCAGATGACAGTATGCCTGGTTTACAGTCTGTGATACTGTATTTTGTACTCAGGCCAGTTACAGAGAGATGCTCAGTTCTTAGTTTGAACCATTGACTTCATGTACGATTATTAGCAGTAATGAAAACATGCTAGGAAATACAACAGCTTTGCTAATAGAAGATTTATTTTTTTTTTGTAGACTTATTATGGATTCATTTTATCCAATTGAAATAACTACTTACAATTTCATTAAGATATTTTCCAAGTGTAGGTCATTATGTTAATTTGTTAAAAAATTAAATGGTACTAAAAGATTATTAATGCAATATCACTGGAATATATGAAACTAGATTTTGCCAAAATGAATAAAAAAAAAGAAATGCTTTAAAAAGTATTGATACTATAAAAGCTACGATAGTTTGAAGTATATTGTATTTACTGACAGTTGTTATGGACCAAGTCAGAAATTAATCTATGAAGTAAATAAGACTAAGTTGTTTACATTCATGCAGAATCATTTATTGGGAGTTGACCATTGCAGAAAAGAAAGATGCATTATTGATTGTGTATAGCAGAGTGCATAACCCCATAGCATTTGTCAAGTACGCTCTCATCAAATACAGTGCTTGCTAACTTGTCAGTAAGGTGACAGTTAGCTAGTCACTGTTGGCTTGAATACAGCCCACTGCAGGCAGCAGCAGTCTATACTTATTTCAGTGGACTAGCTTCTAAAGCCTGTTCTATGGGACATTTTTGGGCCATCCTTCCAATCCTCAATGGTTGAAAAAGAAGAGTCACTGAATTGATTGTTCTCTTTATAGAAGCCTGAAGAAATGCTAGTTTTCACCCAGTGTGGATCTTCTTAATTATGGACCACATTTTGTATTGTGCAAGGAATCGATTATTCACTGGTTTCACAGCAATTTTTTTGCATTAGGTCTACAAACATATGGATTACTCCTATCTTATTCTTTACTCTTACATTCTTATTTTGTTAAGTGTTGCTAACTAGGCCATTTGTCATGGTTAGGTCAGGTCAGCATGCTCATCTCTGGTATCATCACATGATCATCATGTGAACCACTGAATTCAGAGGTGTCATTAGATTGTGGCTGAACATCTGTTTTTCCACTGCACGTGTTTGCTCAATGGGAGGTATCCCCATAGAGACTGTATGTAGTGCAGAACTGAGCTTCTTGGTCATGCTAGCATGGCTTGAGTTCTGAGATTCTTCCAACATAGTCTAAAAGACTAGGAAATTTATTTAATAAATGTGACTCTTCAGGGAGCATATAACTTTTTCTTTTTTTTTTTTTTTCAGTGGTTATATTAGCATCTGAGGGCACTGGATGTCTCCAGAACTTTCGGTAGAGTTATCAGGTTTTAGGTGACTAATATGAATGCTGCTTAAAGGTCTGGTTTCCTTTCAAGTTAGGATATGTCACCAACTGCCACTGTAAGCCAGATGTGTGATGGTAGTTTCACCACCAGGGATTTTTGCCTCCTTAACCTCTGTAAAACTTTATTCCCAAATTTGGTGTGACTCATGGAATAGAGCAAATTTATTTGTTACTGCTATTTCATTTTTTTGGCAACGTGGCTTGAACTCTGCTACTCTGTAATCCATGGGTGTTATAAAGTCTTCCTGTGCTTGATCTGGCTTGAAGGATACAGGCAGGCAATTTAGTACTTCTAGCACAAGAAAACTACTTCTAATGGAATTGTAGGTTATTGTTTTCCCTCTTTAACAATTGTTTTTGAAAAACCTTAGAAATGTATGCTGATGGTAGGTAATCGAGAAAATCCACAGTTGAGAAAAAATGTGCCATATGTCTTGTAATTCCAGCACACAATGGGGTATCTCCTTAATGACTTCCTCAATGCCCTCAGTTGGATCTCAGTGTTAGAAGACATATGGAGCCTTTTCCCCTTAACTGTGAATTTCCTTCCTGCCACTGTTTTTTCTTACAACCTTAATCTGCTTTTAATGTACTGCAGTTGTCTTTTCCTGCCAATAATCTTTTATCCCTTGTTAGGTGACTTCATTACAAATGACAGAACTAGAACTTCTACATTTGGAGTGAGATGAATGCTTAAATGCAACTTTATTTCTCAATAGCCGGACAGTAAGAGAGCTTTGAATTTAACTTGATATTCTGTGTCGGGCTCCACACTGTAAAACCTGGGCATATCTGGTTGCTGATGGTATAAATGGTGGTGCTCAGTGTTCTGTGGTCTCTGTATGCACGTGTGTATAAAAGCTTCTAATGTGATGCTGGTTGTTTCTGAACATTTTTTGTGAAACCCTAGATATAGAAATACACTTGTTTTGCAGTGTGATAATTTTTAATAAGTTTAGCAGTTTCACAGGGTGCAGTTTGGCTCTGGCTGTATAAGAAATGATGCAAACTATAGTCCCAGTTTACACGATATCTGTGTCTCTTCAATCTTTTATATTTTACTGTAGTGCCGTACAGGTTTCTCTCTGAATATAAGTAAGCTACTCTATGCAGAAAATGCAGAAAGATCAGGAAAGAATTTGCACACACTTTTTCAAATTAAGAAGATCATGGTTCAAATTCTACCCGAATAAATTTATAAATGAAGGGCTAGTCTTACCGGTCTATGCTTTTATTTAAAAGATTTTATACAGAAATATTTATAATTGGAAACGTCCTTACTTGATTCAAAGCCTGAAGAGATCAACAAGACTTTTTGTAAGGCTTTGAACCTAAATTTAATATGTCATGAATGAAAGAGAAGATGATAAAGGAGGATGATTTACATTCTGATACTGAGAAATTTAGTGATACATGAAGACAAGAGAGGTGCTGCAGCCATTTGCTTTTCAGGACTCAGGAGTCTGAGTGGAAACCAGTGCTCTTCCTACCCAGATGAGGAGATGCTTGACCTTGAATTCCTCTTCAATGCAGATGCTTTATTAAATGTGGGTGATGCTGGGAAGCAGTATGCACCAGAAGTAGAGCTGGCTTAGGTTGCCTTTCTACTACCTAGAAGAATACTGGAAATAAAAATTCTGATCCTGGTTCACAGTCCAGCTGATAGTCCACTCCTGAGGCAAAGCAGATTTTGATGGTGTGCAATGCCAAAGCTACAATTTAGCTCTTAAAATTTACAGCAATAGTATTGATTAAACATGAGAAAAATAACTGTTGATTGTTCAAGGTGTTTACAGTGTAGGAAGGAGAGTATTCCCAGAGTGTTCTAAGATTTTTTTTTTGATATTTTTTTTTTTTAACCCAAGTTTGAATATTGTGGTTGCAGCTGAAAGTTATTATAAGCAAATCTGAGGTTCACTTTAATGGAGCTGGTGGAAAAATTTTATCATCACCTAATTTTCATCTGTGATGGATGAAGGCTTGTTGTGAGACTGTGATACTAGAATACACTGAGGAACACTTCATTTGAAGTAAAGGATAATCAGTAACTGTAGGTTTGATTTCAGACTTGAAAACACACTGATTTTTTTTCAGTCATTTTCAGTGAAATTTTTGCAGAAGAGAATTCTCCCCTTGTGCATTTAGCATAGGGTTTTCTGATTTCCAGCTACACAACAGAAACCACCGCCTGCTCAAGTAAGCGGTTCCACCGATTTCGGTAAATATTCTGGCAGAATGTGTTTCCTGGACCATACCTTCAAAACAATTCCAAAATTAACTAGGATAAGAGACGTGACCTAACGCCAGGAAAAAATGGTGCAGATCTAGTTTAAAAAAAAAAAAAAAAAAAAAATTGGGGAAAAAAAAAATTAATTCACAATCTTAACCTCTGATCCTGCAACATCTATTTGGAGAAGAGTTTTAAGCACTTGAATGGCCCCACAAGTTTCAGCCAACTGTCTGAGCCAAATGCTATGCAGCTGCTAAAGTGCTTTGCCAGGTTTGGGGCTTTTTTTTTTTGTTTGTTTTTTGGGGTTTGTTTTTGTTTGGTTTTTTTGTTTTGTTTTGTTTTTTATTTGGAAATGGTCACTGAAGCAAATAAGCAACATCAGAAATGAGGATGATGAGCAAAATGTTTCGTTTCTCTCCTTCTCCTACTCCAGGCAAGACTCAGACATAGGCAAAAAAAGTTTATTTAAAAAGGAGAGGGATGCTGGGCCTTTTTTATTACTTTTTCTTGTGCTTTCTGCAATAATCAGCTGCTACTATGTCATTACTACTACTACTACTTTAAACCACAACAAGGTGTGGGAAATGATCAGTGAAACACAGTAGTCAAGCAGACAGAAGACCCAGCACTGAAAAGAGTGTAAACTAAAAATCCTACTGAAAGCAATACTTTAATTAAAAGCTGTTCAGTGCATATGTTACGGGCCATTTGTATTAAAGACAGTCCTTCCTGTTGGTAGCATAGCAAAAATAGCTTGGGTATAAATACTCTTGGCCCAGTTTTCACAAGTGTTGAATAACCCCAGTTCCACTGAAATCAGCGAGGACACAGCATTTCTGGAAATCACTGATGCTCACACAGCAAAACACTAAGTCCAATTAACAAACTCAATATACAGATAAACTAAAAATGTTCTAAAGCTGGAGGTGAACATAAGCTTGCACACGGTTAGTTCTTGAGATTAACACACACATGTTAGTAACTGTAGATGTGGTTTAGATTTGGTGCTACTGGCTTTTAATTCTGGGAGGAACCCTCCCTTAAGAAGGCAAAACCATTTAAAATGATATTGAAATTATACTACATTCTTATGGAAACGAAAAACTTTGTGAGTTTGAATTTCGTAACACCAGGAACAGGGCTTCTGAAGCTTTAACAGTGAACTTCTGTGCCACAAAGGGGAGCAAAGGGATGGGGACAGAAACACAGTGGCACTGCATTACAGTAGGTATTTGTGTCTGGTATCCTCATCCAAAGTGAGATCTACTACTTCCGGAGGCGAAGACCAATTCTGCTGGGGAGACACAGCTGTCCATGGTTGTGTTTGCTGAGTGTTAATATACTGCGAGCCTGAGCCATGCATCCAGGAAGACACACTCTGAATCACACCTCCCCTGGGATGTACACACCTGTGGTAAGGCAAAAAAAACAAAAAACAAAAAAACACAAAAGGAATAAAGCTACTGTTGAATTCAGGCGCGAGATTCTTCGCCGCAGTGTTTTATCACTTGGGCACCTTGGCAACACGTCCCTCTCCAAAATGCCCTCGTGGATTTTCCAGTTGTAGAGTCCGTGACATCTTAAATACTCAGTAAACAAAGCTGAGACTAAAATTTAAACTTGGGAGGCGGTGGTGGTGATTAAATTGTTTTTAAGAACCAAAATTCTGCCAGAGGGTGTAACGTGGTTATTTCTTACAAAACATGTGCGTGGATCCCAAGGATCTTGAGGAACTCTTCCCCATCGTGTAGTACCACACGTTAGTCAGAAGCATAGTTTCCTGCTAGCAGTTTTACCCACTGGGCTTTGAAAATGTGAAAAACGTTGAGCGAGGCTTGATGAGACAAAGAGAAAAGCTACCTTGGTACATGAAATTGAAACCATGTTAAAAGAAGGACATGATGATTATTGATAAGGACATAATGATTTTACTACAACAATTACAAGAGAGATCTTGTAATTACATTATTACACCCATTATATTTGATTTTTTTTTTTTTTTCTTTGGCCTTAACTAAAAAACTATGAACATGCTGGGAAATGCTCACTGGTAACAGCACAGCCCCACTTCAGCCAAACAATTAAGCTTTCAGTGATTATAGTCAGTGAGACTACATCATCTATCTAAGATAAGTGCATCTTCAAGTGCCTTGCTGAAGTGAGGTACATAGCTGCTAATTTGCTCAGTATTGTTATCTATTATATACAGAATAGGGACATGACAGTTGAAGTACAAGCTAATGATTAAAAAAAAAAAAAAAGGAAAAAAAAAAGACCAATTTTGTTATATGATGAAAAGATGACAAGAATTTGCTGCAGTCTTTAAGATGATCACTCCACTTCCAGCTGTAAATCTTAAACAAGTGCTAGTAAAATTTATACCTAGTTCTCCAAAAATTGTTCTGCTCTTTCAAGCACCAGTGGTGGCTGTAGCTGCTCCTGGCTGCATACATAACTGGGAGACGTTTGGCTGCTGGCATCACCTTTTCCTGATTCTTTGTGAAGGCACGTGTACCGATTTTAGGAACCCAGGTTTCTTGCACTGGTCAAATACCCCTGACATTTTTATTTTATTTGTTATTATTTAAGGTAGTGCAATTTATTTCCTCCAGAACTGCTTAGGTTATGCTCGTCTCTCTTGGCTCTGGTTAGAATTTCATGAAATAGAATGAAAAACCTCGTTCTCCTGAGTTTTACCTTCTCTGAATATAAATGTCTCATTTCCTTCTCGGATATGCTATTTGCTTTTGGATGTGATATTCAGAATGACATTTTATTACTTCTGCAGTCTTAAAAATTGTCCTGGTTTGAGTGAGAACAGAGCTGATTCTGGTCAGTGGTTGTACATTTAGGCTCAGCTCTTCTCAGAGTGCTGTTGGCACAGGCAGTGGCAGCTCCCAGCAGTGAGAACACCTCATGTGCAGACCCGAGGTACTGGGTTGTACCGAGGGTTGGGGTGCAGACCAAGGGCACTGCTGGACCTTCTGCACCACGTTGGGGGTGCAGGAAGGAAAATGT
>WUAM01000292.1:4009691-4099483 GCA_024336885.1 Actenoides hombroni
ATTGTTCACTGAAGTACTGTTTACTGAAGAAAATATATTTCCCTCCCCTCATAGTTACTGGCTGGTCATCACAATTACCAGATGCCAAGCTGTAGAACACAGTTTTCCAGAAAATGGCATCTGGCTTCCTGGCAGAGTCCACAGGCACTTGTGTCGATGGTTTTGGAGCTGCAGCTGGGTCTGGGTGGCTGCTGAGGGAGTATGTATGGTCCACCCTGTCATTCTAGATGCTATTCACCTTTGGCTCACCTTTGATTTGGAATCATTTAAGCATTTGTGCCTTTCTATAATGCTGTCAAACATCAGTCTTCCAAATGGCTTTATGTAGATCCATTCACAGTTAGGAAGAAGAAAGCTATTTCATATGGTTGCTTATTTTCTGCATGTACATGTAAACTATAAACCTTTGTTTATCCACCAGCATGCACAGTGCAAACACATGTATTAAGCCATCCATTTAAAGGGAAAAAGAAGAGGGGGAATCTGATCATCTTTCTGTGAATGCAAACGTGTAGTCATACCTGACTGTGTTCCACAGTTAAAAGATGTAAAAGCCTGGATTGTGTTGAAACTACTGCTAGTGCCCTGGTGTGGCAAGGAGGTATAGCCCTCCATTTGGGAGCACCTGCACCCTTCATATCTGATAGGCACCAAACTAGGGCTGGATGAGGATTTTGCCCAGTGTTTTACTGTTTTCTGAGATACCAAACGCCTGCCAGAATGGATCCAAACACAAACACCTCACTAGGGGTCAATAAAACTAAGTTCTCCTGATCCAGCTGCCAACCACCTGTGATATGTTGGAGGAGTCATCATCTTACCTCACTGTATTTTAGCTTCCTGTTGGTCCACATCCTATCACACATCTTGAAGGTACTTTGAAATAGCAGTGGTAAGCACCATAGGTTTTCTGCTGGCAGATTCAACTTCTGGAGGCTGGCAGAGGAATTTCTGTGGCTGAAACACTAGCACTGTATCTCTACTGTGATGGTGGTGGAGAAACTGGGCTGTGTGCAAATGACAGAACTTAATCCTTTTCTTTTTCAGACTTGGGACTACCAAGTTTCTGATTGCATGACATCACTCCTTTCATTTTGTCTGCATGACTTGTACCAAGATGGCAACTACCATAGTGATGTTCCTGTATGAAAATATGCAAACAGTTCTTGTTCTGATTTTAATGAGAGCATCTCAGATGCAGAATTAGTGCTATTACATCTAATTGCTAGTCCACGCTGTGGCATTTTAAAATGGATTGGTGGCAAGGATTCAGTGTACAAATCTATTTATTTACAGCCAAGTGACATTCTGTAGAGCAATATTATGGATTCTAGCTAGGGAGAAGGATTCAGCTTTCCTGTGAATGTCTGGCTCAGTGTTGACTAGAACATGCCTTTTGTTCCCCTGCTAGTAGCAACAAAGCCTTTTTACAGCATCCTGGGGGAGATGGTGCATGCCTGAATTCAATTTGCTTGATGTCCTTTGACCAAGCTGCAATTCACTGACTTGGTATAATTTTTGATAGGCAATGCTGGGGATAAAATCCCATATGGCCTTTTACATCATTCTGCTTGGTACCTGGGAAAGCAGAAGACTATATCGGTAAAAGAATCTGCAATGTTCTGAAGAACATGAAAAACCTTAGAAATGCTGCACAGTAAGAAACCGTGCAGTGAACGTAACAATATTGCATTCAATTTTATTTTTCTTTTGGTTTTCATACACACATGACCTTATTAAGTTTCTAAACATAAACATATTCCTTTTAAAATACACCTTCAAAGTATACTTGAATTCCAGCCCTATAGGGACTTGACATATCAAAAGAAATTTGCTGACATAAACTGGTATGTAGAGCTTGATCTATTCTAATATATGATTTTAATGTTTCTCATTTTCTTGCCTTGCCAACTCACATCTATCACACACTGTCACATTTAAGTTTCCTAAATTACTGCTTTTAACTTTTTGTCACTTATTCAGCGAAGAGATATATTCTAAAGCTCAGCTCAGCTTTTTTTTTTCCTTGTGATTGTATCTTAATATTAATAGTTTGAGGGGAAAATGGAAGTTTTTGCTCAGTTAAGGAGACAGCACTTTTTGATAGATTCAGGATTCAATATTGTCCCGGTTTCAAATTCAAAACCTGATTTAATTTCCAGGCAAAGCACAGAATTCAGCGAGGCAAATGGAATAATGGCATGTGTGAATGGGGAAGGTGTTCTGAGCATTGTAATTACGAGCAAGACAAAATGTATCTCCACTACATCTGTTTATCAGTGATGGATAGATAGATTCATTTCCTATTGTTTGGAGTACATGTGTTGATGACAAAGTGCTCGGGTAAATTCTGTTGTTTGCAGGATAAGAGGAAATAATAATTGTGCTCTTTAATCAAAGTGCTTTGACCTCAAGCTGACAATTTCAAAGTTGCTTCTTTCTACACTTGCAGCTGGTCCTGAGCACTTCACCCTTCTAGCTACTGAATGTGTTTTAAGAGCTATGCACCTTTAAGGATTCAGGAAATATGAAGATATTACCAGATGTGCCCAATTTTGAAATTACTATTTTTTTTAAGTCCAGTTCCACTGTAATATTGATGGTGATTTGAAGCTTGCTTCTTATTTAAATAACAGTGTCTTTTAGGTGATGATACTGGAGACTTTGTAATCATTTCTGCTATGAGCTGACTTTCTTCTGATTACTGCTCCTCAGAGCTTATCACACTGCAAACATGACTCTGATGATAATAATATAAAAATTAGTTTTAGGATAAAATAAAACAAATTTTCCCTTCATAGAGTCTTGGAGCCCCTCAGAGGCTGTTCAGTTGAGCTTCTATATCCTCAAATGAACTAGAATAATGAATTTAAGATCAGGGTGAACCATTGTGAAGCTCTTGTTGGAGCTCTGACGTGGCTTGGTCAAAGAGCCCAATGCGATCGCAGCTGGGGCAAGCCTGTGGCTTTGTGTGAAGTGGTGGCAGATTTGCTAGAAATACATCCAGAGCTGATTTTAAAACATCAGGTGATAGAGAAACTTCCACATGCTTAAGCGCTCTGGTTGTTGGTTACTTGGTAGGTAAAAAGTGTATGTCTTTTTGCTCCTCTGAATTTGTCCCATTTTAACGTGTGAACAATGAGACTCATTGTGCCCCTCTATGCTGGAGTAAGAGCTGCTAATATAAATATCTTCTGCAGAAAATTGCAAACTGTGATTAGATCAACCCTTAACTGTCTTTTGGGTAAGCTGGGAGACTTCAGTTTTTTTAATCCTCTGATCATCATATGTTGTTTCCAGACCTGATTGCATTCTAATTGCACTTTTCAGTTTATCACCAGCTTAAGCAAAGAGAGAGACCCGAAAATGCTTATTTTCAGTTTGAATAAATGCTCTGTAAATAGGCTGAGCACTTTTTGTGTGTATGTGGTTGGGTTTTGTTTTGGTTTTTTTGTGAGGTTTTGTTTTGGTTTATTATTGTTGTTAGTTCGGCTGGCTGGTGGGTTTGTGGGGGTTTTGTGGTGTTTTTTAAGACACAAAGGAAAACCAAAAAGTAGATGGGTGGGAAGATGAACGACAAAGTAACTTAGGTTTGCTATTTGTCTAACTAGTGGAAGGCAATTATTTTATAGTCTTTGTGGCTGGATTATTTAAAGGTGTATTTTCAAGAGGAAAAGGAGGCATTTTTATGAATATTGATTAGAAGCCTTGTGGCGTTCTGGGAGCAATGTGTGATTTGTCAGGAATGCTCACTGTACTCATCGGGATAATATATTTTTATTTTTATTGTTAACTTCACATGTATCCCTGTCTGTATTAACGTGTAAGGAATTATAATGGCAACATTTGCAATGCACGCGTGAGACGTTGCCTGTATGTCTTTATAACAGATATATAGATGTCAGAGGCTCATCATTTGTAATCAGTTTTCCACTGGCAAAATAGAAAAAGTATCAGTGATGGACAGGAAATATATCAATGAAACTAATGTCTGAGCTTCTGAAAAATTCTTTGTCATAAAAGGTGAGAAAATACATTGTTAACAACTGTGGCAGATAGCTTGGCTTCCATTTTAATATGAAGGGTTTTTGCTGCCAAGCAACTGTTATTTTAACTGTATTTAGATGGAACAACACTTAACATTCAGCATAGCTAGTTATGTTGGATATCCTCTGCTGAGGTTTTCCTTTTCAAGGGTATCATTCGATCACCCAGAATGTGAAGTGTTTGTACTTCTGTTCTTTAAGGGGAACAGCACATTTATATTACACAGAAGTCACTTTGGTGATTTATTTTCCTCTGCAGAAGTGTGTATGCAACACCAGATTAGTTTGCAATAGGATAGTCTCATCTGCCTCTGGTCACATAGGGCAAATGCATATGCAGTTGCTAGAAGAGGAATAAAAATTGTAATATAACTAATCTACATTTAAACAACTGCCCGTCTAGCCAGCAGAACTGGGCAGGGGTCTGAGCTGTGAGAAGGAACCAGGTCATGCTTTGTCTTTTCTTCCTCTGAAGCACTGGATGTGAATGATTCTTGTCTTCATACCTGGCCCTTAACTGCACTGTGCTGCAACTGTGCTCAGCTCTTTTTCTGTGCCATTGGCCAAAGAGAATCCAGAATTCAACATTTAATAAGTTTAGCTTGATAACAACTATCAAGAATTGAAGGTGATGCTGTTTTGCTCATCACCATTGTAGTAAGGGATAGATCAAAAAAGGTGTAAGATGCTAGATGGGTCCTTCACCCTGTCCTTTTCCATCACATGACTCACGATGATCTTTGGCAAGTCCTAACGTATTTCAGCTCTTGTTGAAATTAGGTGGGCACCTTAATAGCGTGCTTTTCAGTTCTGTGGGGGTCAGTATTGCATTTTTTTATAACAAGCAGAACTCAAGCAACTTAAATGTTTTGGAGAATATTCAATATACTTACACTGTCTCATTTATTACCTGATCTTTATAAAGAACCTTTACCACTGTATTGGAAAGTGTTGGTTCAGGCTGGGTCGCACTGCGTCTTCTGAAGGTGAAGTCATCAGTTACATACCCAGAAATTTTGAAGAACAAGAGTCCTGAATCTTCAGAATAAAAAAAAATAAAAAAAAATCACACTTGAAATGAGATTACTGCATTCTGTCTTGTTTGTTTGTTTTTTAATAATATTTATTTAGGTTACATGAGCTGAAAGTGTCGTGAAACAAACATCAGATTAGAGGTAGCAATGTCCAAAGTGGCTGTCAGCTGAACTCCTTGTTCAGTGCTGGAACAGAAGAAAGTATGAGTAGTGTGCAGTACTGCATGTTAATAGTGAATAGCAATCCCTAGTTCTTGTGTTTGAGTTTCCTTCTAAATATTAGTATCGCTTATTTGTTCTTTGTTCTCTTGATCTGATACTCTTTACTTAGGGCATTGACTTTCATGGAATTATCCATGGTGGCTCTTTCTTAGTTTTGTGGGAACACAAATACCTGAAGAGCTTTACCTTCAGGGATAACTGAAAATTCCAGTTTATTTGTCATTTACACTAACAGGTAGAAGCTAACTAGTCTTACTATATGAACTGTCTTGTAAGAATGCAGGGAGTCTTTGAATTTAATATCCTCCACCCTTTATCTAAACCTACTCAATCTAGTAATTTTCTTACTGGTATTTTAATGATCTGATAACCATGTTTGTGTCAACTATAAATTAAGTTCTCAGTCTTTTTGTCACATGAACTTTATTGCATCTCCTGTGATTAAAAATGTTTACTTTTTACCAGATTTTTCTTCTTTATAATACTGCAGTGTGATGTAATATGGGTAAAGTTCAGTCCAGAGTTCTGTGATTTATTTTATGAAACAATGACACAAAGTTTCTTCTAGTCTCTCTTGGAAGGAAAAGTTAATTTCATTTAGACTTAATAAAATGCATTCAGTCGCTATAAAATTATCATACAAAAGTGCAAGTTAATATGTAATCCATCCCTTGAAAGTTCATCTCAGTAATGCATTTACAGAGAGTTTCAGGCAGATTGAATGACAGTGGACCTTGGTAGGAAACGTCTTGGAAGGAAGGATTGGAGAGAAATTTTCAGCAAAACTAGGTGCTGAAAAACCCGAGAACTTCCACTAATGAATATGGAAAGCCATTTTTCATTATTCTGTGTCAAAGTTAGAGGTCTTTTCTTTTTGTTGTTGTTGCGGGGTTGTGTTTTCTTTTGTGAACGCAGAATTATCTTCAACAAAGGCTTCAAAGTTAATGTTATTAATGTAATGGTTGTCTGGTAATGCAGCAAACAAAACATTTTCATTTTAGTAAAGTGCGGTGGCCTTTGTTTTCCATTGCTAACTGTTGGACCTATGGCCAACATACTTTATACAAGACTGAGAACTTTTTAATTGCATTTGTTCTACCAGGATTTGGGAGTTTTTTGCAGAAGGGAGGGTGGCAATTCTGTCTTATAATCACCAGGTAAATGTTGTACTAGCTCTAGCCAGATGTATGAGGTAGAACTGAATTTCAGCAGAATAAAGAGAGCATCCCAGGGTGAACTTTGTGGGTGTGATCCTGGCAGTTTGGTCCCTTTAAGCTGGCAGATTTTACCTTAGCTCTTGTAATAGGGTACAACATGTTACAAAAATAGGCAAGGACTGCTGATGAGAAATTTAGGGCAGGAGAGATGAAAGGTAGAAATGTCCCTCTCCTGTCATTCTGTCTGGAAATGGAATGAGTTTCTCAGCAAAAAATTGTGCATATTCATTTTATAAACAGGACTATCTAAATAGATGAGCATGGCCCAGATACTACCAGAAGATTCAGATATTATCCTGGCCATGGCAGAAAATTGTAGCAATAGGTCTCCTTGCTGTGCACTGTCTGAATCCCCATGACTTGGCTATTTTTGACTTAAATTATGCGCTGTGCAATTTTCTAGTGACTTGTGTGGGAGAACTTCATCACAAGAGAATGATAATATGGTGTCTTTAGAAAATGCTAGCAGTGCTCTGTACATTTTTTATCTTTTTTTTTCTACAGGCTTCTGAAAACAATGTAGTGCAAGCTGGGCTACCAATAGCTATCTTGAAGTACTGTAGTGACCCAAAGTCATCTTTTATCTCTACCAGATTGTAGAGTCAACTATGGACAGCGTAAAATGCTTCCAATTGGTGGTGGTGTTACTACAGGGAAAAACATGAGGGCAGAGACATCTTCTTGTGTAACTTGAGCTAAATATGGTAGAGCAGGCAATTTATAAAACCTCAATGCAGAAAAGACCCTTTTTCCTTATTAGCCATTATAATGCAGTAGGTAACCATTTTGTTTGAGTAATAGATGAGATTATTATAAGATTATGCAGTCACTCAGTTTTAATCAGCTGAGTGGGAAATCTCTGCTTTCTTATCAAAGGGCAGCAGATGAAAAGCGACGTCTCCACAGATCATTATGAAGGTAGCCTTGTATGAAGGAACCACTCATCTCCTCGCCTTCTAACTAGAATGCTACCGAGGGAGTTACGTACTGGGTGAAAACGCCTTGATTAAAACAGACTGAAATGTAAATACAGTTAGACTGAGGGGATGCAGAAATGTTTTATATTCATTTGGTATTATAACAAGTACATAAAGTGAAACAAAAACAGTAGAAAAAAGTTCCAATTCCTGATGATTTGTCCAAAATGACAAATTTAAACAAATCTGTTTTAATATGGCTATTCTGTTCCAACATACATCGGAATGTTTGCATCACATATTTGCTCTTAGAGTTGGACAGTCAGACCTACGTACACAACTTTGAGGACTGCAGTTCAACTAATGTTGGAACAAAACGTTATTTTAAGAAGAGACATTATTTTAGACAATATAGTCCGGAGTATGTGTATTTTACCACTACTAGTCAGTTGGGGGGAATAAAGAGACATACAAAGCCTACACCGTGTAAATGTAGTGTTTTTAAGCCCATCTCTGGCCACTTTTTATGCTACATAATGACAATTTATCTACAATACCAAAATGCTACTCATGGTTTGGTTTTTTGTTTGTTTCTTCATTTTCATTTGGATATAACAGCCAAATTCCATTCTCAATTACAGCTGACTATCTACAGTGACCTCACAGAACTTGTTTCCAATTAGTACCTCCTTAAGTGAAAACATGAATTTAATTGAGTACCCTTTCAGGACAGGGACTTGTGTTTCTCACTTTTCCAGTTCACAGCTGGTGCTCTCCATGCACCTCCTGTGATAACATCTCCAATCTGAAAACTAGCTTCTGCAAGTAGTCTCCTCAATCAAGGTATTCTGATTACAAGATGTTGAGTGTGCATTGTACAGCTCTGACAGCTGGGGCAGCAACGCCATGAAAAGGTGGACTCTTGCTCTGCTTTCAGTGCAAGTCTGAAGGAGATGTTTGTCTGTTTTTTTCTGCTAGGCTGCTCAGGTAAACCATAACTGTCTAAACACCAGAGCAAATGCTGCTGTTATATTCCAGGCTATATAGAAAATTATCACTTGATTCTAAATTGTCAGCCTCGCTGTAGTAAGCAGTAATTTCTCATAGTTATTTTTTTTTCCGTCTAAGCCTGTTCCATATGGTAATGATGGGTACAATTGCTGCTGTTCCCCAAAGGCCTAACAGCAGCTTCCACTGACTTTTCACTAAATTGCACCAACTTCTTTTGGAAACTCGGAGACCAAACGTTTCTTGGGAGCTGTTGACAGAGTCAGGAAGATCTCGTTTTGGAAATGTCAACCATTTCTGTTTCAGTTTCTCATTGGATTCTTAGTAAACCACTGGATGTTACCTCTTACTTTACAACTTCACACGGAGCAGGGATTCCCTTTTGGTAATCTGTACTCCTTTCTCAACAAAGCTCATGAAAACATGGTGTCCTGGTTTTGCTGGGACAGAGCCCTAGGCCAGCCACGGTGTGCAGGCCATTAGCAGTTTGCAGTCAGCCGCGGCAGCTGCCCCGACTTGGCTACAGGTATATCCTAGGCCAGAAATGTCATTCACAATATAAAGAGGGAAGTTTCTGGAGGACTGGAGCTTCTCCTGGTCCTGCTCCTCCTGACCCTACTCCTGAGTGTGGCTTTCTTGTTTACTGAGAACACTGTACATTTGCTGGGCTGAGTATAATTTTGTTAACTTTATACCGGCATTGGTATTAGTTTTGCCGTTTCCTTAAATCCATTTTCCTTTCAACCCATGGGTCTCCTCTCCTTTTTCCTGATCCCCCTTCTCGGCTGAGGAGGTCATCAAGCAATAGGGCAACATTGTAGTTTAGCTCCAGATACGGGCTAGATGTAGACACGTAGCCGGAGGGAGCAGTGCAAAGGCGCTTCATTTAATGTTCCTGTTTAACCGCACAGTTTATCAGTTACGTGGTGGGTTTACCTTGGCTTCGTGCCAGACACCCACCCCACCCCACCCCCCCCCCCAAGCCAGCTTTCTGCCTCCTCAGCAGGATGGGAGGAGAAAATGGGTTGGAAAAACTTGTGGGGCTGGGTAGGGTTTTGCTCTTTCTTCCTTATGTTCTCCCAGAGGCACCAGCAGCCTGGCCCAGGGGCTCAGCCGTGCCCTGGGCTGGGATGGCTGGAACCGGCTGTGCCCGGCACGGGGCAGCCCTGGCCTGTCCTCACAGAGGGCCCTGCACCTCTGCTGCCAGCACCCAGCTGTGTAAGGCGGCTATTAAGCCACAGTTGTACCTTGAGCTTGTCTTCTGTCCTTGGCAGCCGTACAGCCAGCAGTTCCACTGGCAGACATACACCTTCACTTCATCTGGCTACTTTGCTGTTAAAAGTTTACAGTTTGTACATGGCGCATCTGTTGCACGGGAGGCTCCTTGTAATCAAATGCTTTCGCTTAGGCTTTAAGGCCTTGCGTGTTTAGCTTTGATGTATTATTTAATTAACTTACCCTGTAAGATTTCTGAAGAGCTGCCATTTGAGCAATTGCAGCCAAGCAAGTTTTTCTCTGGGTCTGTGTCTTTTTCCAGTGCTCCAGAGCTGGGACGACAGACAGGTATACGAGGTCATATTTCATTTCGCAGGTTCCCTAACTTGCATTGTTAATGCTTCATAATGTAGGATGTGCTGTACAGCCTACAGCTAATGAGTTACACGCCGCAACCTGTGCATCTGTATCGACTTGCCAAGCATAAAACAGCGTGTCGTTACAAATGCTTACGTATATCTTTTTGTATCGTATGCAGAGATAGTAAACAAGCAGTGTGGCTATGTTCTGGAGTGCCAGAGGAGAAGTCATTAGCTTTAACAACAGAGACTACCATCTTTGAAAAGAGAATTTGAAATCAAGTCTAGCTGTCTGACTCTGGCTTGGCTTTGCACTGAACAACAGCTTTAGTGCCTTTTATGTGCTTTATTGCTGTAAAGATGCTTTTTTTTGCTTGTCTGTTTGAATTGCTATAGCACTTTCAAACAGATGACAGAAACAACTGTTTCAGGCATTAATTTGGTAGGTTAATAAAGAAATTTTAAAAATTTCCCCTCCTAATCCAAGGCAGAGCAGCCTGCAGCAGAACTGCCACAGTCTCCTAGCACGTGGGGCTGCAGGGCTCGAGTTCCCTGAATGGCTGCTGCACTCCTGCAGCATGTTTATGGGCTTCAGATTCCCTGCAATGTCTTGGTGCAGAAGCATTTCACTTAACAGGCAGAGATGGATGGCAGACTTTTGGGACTGGGGTAGGAGATTGTTATTATGTCATTTACCAATTGGTATTCCCTTCTTGCTAGTGATAATTGGTGAATGTTTCTGCAACCTTAAAGTGTAGTCATTCTGCTACTACAATAGGGTGTCATTTCACTGTAAGTGGCAGGGTGAATCATGGTAAGTACAGCATATCCAGCAAGTAACAACTAATTTGCTGACTTAGTACTATCTGTATCTCATGATATGCAGGTAACTAAGGCAATTTTTCCTAAAAGGAGTAAAAAGGTAAAATTGCTTTTTCTTTATTCCCTCCTCCTCTGTCTCCCATGTCTCTGCCACTCCCCATGATGATTAGACAAAAGCCAACTAAAGACAAGAAAAATAATCATCTCTGGCAGACTGAGCACTGCCTGAGTCATCAATCCTTCACAAAGACCTAGGGCCCACTTCCTTTTCATTTTATTCCTTTGGCTTTTAGATTTATAACGTTGTTAGGAAAAAGAGATTCAGCCTCTTGGTCTATAAGAACCTGTTTAAACATAAAGAGGCATTTACTTACAAATAGCACTGTATTGCCTATGCATTTATCTTGACAGTCCAGTTTAATTTATAAAGCATAATGTGCTTGTAACTCAGCCTGAGAAATGTAGTTTAGCAAGCACTATTGACTTACTAAATCTCCCTTCTCCCTCTTATTGTAAATCTGATAAACCTAAAGAAGCATTCTGGGTACTAGAGAATCTAAATATTAAAGCGGGGTTCTTCAAGATGATCTTGATAGTACTTCACTTAAAACAGCAAGTTGAAGCAATAGTTTATCCTATTGTGAAGTGGTTTAATCTTTCCTTGATCATTTCTCAAAGATGTGGATGTGCTGTACAGTAAAATTGCCAGATTTGTGCTGAATTGCAGCTTTAGAACCCATTATTCTGAAAAGGTTATCTAAATTGAATGGCTTTAAGATGACTTGTAAAGTCATTAGAAGACTTCTAGCCCTTTATGTGTTTGACCGCACAACCTTATGTGATTCATATGTACTCAGAGATGCAAGCTTTAAATCTGTTTGTTTGCACTCTAATTTGCAAAATGGAAGTGTATATTTTTCCCATTTCTGACAAAGGAAGTGCAACATTTTATTTTAAGTTGGTGCTTATATACAGATCGGTTATGTAAATCCCGTAACAATGATCTATTTGCCATATAAATAGTGGCAGGAAGATATAGAAGGTTGTAGCTGAATCGTAGGTTATAAGCTTCAATGTAGACTTCACACCTTGAATGCCTGAATCCTCTTGCCCTAATGCTTTAACTACTTTTCAATTTCCAGAGAAAATGTAGGCTCCAAGTTTCAAAGAAATCTGGTTCCAAAAAATATATGTGGGTTTTTTTATAGTTTTTATATTACTTGTGGCAATTTAATGCTTATTTAAGTAATAGAATTGGATTTAGTTGTACCCTTTCTTTTCTTTTTTTTTTTTTTGTGTGTGCTTAGAAATATTTTAAAACTCTTATTCTGCTTTTTGATACGACAACAGCTAATGAGAGTTTTTTAACAAGTGATTCTGGCAAATGCTTTACTCAGCTTTTATTACTAAGTCTTATTTCTACTTTGATAACTTTTTCAAAATTTCACAATATGTTTTCATTAAAAGTTTGGGATTTTTTTTTTAATGTTTTATCTATTGGTTAACTAATCTGAGATGCAGTACTACTTCTATGGTGTTCAAAGAAAATTTTCCATCTGTACTGTCTCACAAATATGTTCTTACTCTCTGAGTATGCAAAATATTAGGGAGGCACCATTTGTATCTGTCTCTATATCCTTAGCATCATAATATTCTCTGCTGTGACTGTCTTCTCTATTAAGGTTTTCTCTTAATAACTTTCTTCAACATGACTTTTATATCCAGTTCTTTCAGTCAGTTTTTCATTACCAACCTTGATCTAGCAAGATGTTGCAAAGAGATTATTCCTACACAAATGGGAGAGGATGCTATCTGTTCATAGACAGATGGCTGCACAGTCCCCTGCACTAAATAATACTGAGTCCCAAGCCTCTCCTTTCTCCAACTGTGCACCTTCCACTAGAACAAAGGATGAATTTATTTATTATCTGTATTTATTATGGCAATATTTTCTTCATGTTCAGGTAAAGCTTTTTTCATCACTGTGATTGTGGAGAGAAATGCCCTCAACGTTGTACAGTTTTTATTCAAACTGTGGACCCTGCAATTTTAACATGAAAAAGCAATTAAGCTACCTTGATTTTCTGGTGTTATTCTTGGTTAGAATGATGTAAATTCTGAAAGACTTAGAAGATCTTAAGTGTGTTATTAATATTTACACAAATGGCACTGAAGAAGACGATAGACCTTGTGCACTTGCCCAGGAAAGTGAGCCAGGTTCTGATCTCTGCCATTGATTTCAAGCACATAGCAGCTGGCTAATTTATGTTTTTGTTGTTTTTTTTTTTTTTAGGCAACCCTGCAAGTCAGCAGTTTTCTTTCTGAATCAAATAAACAGTTGTCTAATTCTCACATAAATTCTGTGCTGTAAATAAGTAGAAAAAAATAATCACAATATATATTAAACTTTATTGATTGCCCTGTTTCTTTATAGGGGAATTGCAGACAGAAGTTTTGTGTTGACTATAGTGTGAGAAATGCTCTGCAGTATACAAAGGGTAGTTACAGGTAGTAGGAATGCCATGTACAAATGCTGGACTTCTGTGAAGAATGATGTCTCTAAGTATCTAAAGCCTTGGAGAAAAGTCTGTAGCCATGGTTTGTCATCTACTGCTCAAGCCATTGTTAGTGATTTGTAATCTCAGTATGGAAAGGAATACTTGTGTTTTCTTGAAGCCAGTCAGGCAGAGAAGTAAAGGTAACAAGGAAGTGATTATTCAGTTAAAAGTTGTCTTAAAGGAAAGAATATCAGCACTTTGGGAAGATGCTTAAGTTCTGAATTAAAGATTAAACAAAATTTGAGACAATTCCATATCCAGAAACTAAGGTTTAATGATTACCAACAGAAAATCAATATAAACCCAAACTGTACAGAAAGCAGATTGTGACTTGGTTTGAGTGTGATGTGCATTCACTGAGTTGGACACTTGCAATGGGTTAAATTGCAGCTTGGTTCACACCTTAGCAAAAGGTGGTTTGCATTAACATCTCCTTTAACAGTAGCTGGAGAGGAGAGGACAAGCTTGAGAAGAAGAGTGTGATGTGTATTGATGTTAGGCCAGTTGCAGATTAGTGACTCTGTCCCCCCAACCCCCAGTCCTTTCTAGGATATGGTTCCATTGTATTTTCCCAACTCTGGAGGGAAAACAAAAACTGAGATATAAACATAATTTTACAATAAGGCAATTCATGTACACATCAGGTACCTGGTGATCTGTACTGGCTGTAGTTAGGAGCGGAATGAAGATGAATTTCTGACTAGATGTTTATGCAAGGGCTGACCCCCTGGAGGCTCTCATTAGGCAGCACGAACTGGACAGGCTTGTGGAAGCAATCAGCTGATGCTTAGGGGATTTGCACATGGAGCAGAGATAAGTTTAACCAGACTTAGATCTCGATAAACTAGTTCAGGCACTAGAAGCACTAGAACTACACTAGGGCTCAGCTTTGCATGGGCTGATTGAACAAGCTGAGAAGTCACTGCTTATGGAGCCCGTGGTAGCCCAAGTAATGCTGCGTGGCACTGTACCCTGCAGATACCTAAAGGAAATCAATGCATTTCCAAAAGAGCTCAGTGGCAAGGCCAGCAAGAGCTGCTGAGTGCTGAGCACTTAGGGAAATTTGGGCATTTTGTTTTAATGTGATTTATTGGACTTAGGATCAAGATATAAAATAAATCACTTTTAAGTTTCCTTAGCAGTGCAGCTGGAATCTACTTGTGCATGTTATCCATGACTGCCTTCTGACATTTGTGTGTTTATTATGCACAGCAATTAAATACCCCTTTTTCCTAGACAAATTAGAGCTGTGCGAGTTTGTGATTCTGCTGGCAGGCTTACAAATCTTGCTGTGCAGAGCTCACAGTGTTTTCCAATTTTTCTGTGTCATGATGTATCTTGTATGACTAGGGTTGTTTCATTTTCATAGCAACGCTATAATGATTTCATACTGATTAAGTGGAAATAATGCCAACTTCTGTAACTTCTTTGCACCCTCTGCTTAGTTTTCAGAAGGCTGCATCAAAAATACCTTCTCTTATGCAAAAGAGGACAAAATGTGTTCTCTACATTTATATGCCCGCGTGTACAAGGGTGTGCATATTGACAGATTTTAAGCAAGAATTTGCATGTATATATGCAAGCTGTAATACATAGGTAGTTGCTGCTAGCTATTAATGAGAATTTGTGATGGTGTCTCTTGCAGCATGAGCACCAGCATACATTTCTGCAGCAGTCCCTTGCTGTGTACTATGTGCATTGGTTTTGCTGGGACAGAATCCTAGGCCAGCCATGGTGCGCAGGCCGTTAGTAGTTTGGAGTCATCCAGGAGCTTAAGCTGGGAGGGGCAAAAAACAGGACAGCTGACCCAGGTTGACTACAGGTGGATCCCAGACCATAAATGTCATGCTCATTATAAAGGGGGCTCCTCCTGATTCTCCTCGTTCTTCTCTTGCTTCTTCCTACCTGTGGAGGGGCTCGCTCACCATGCCGCTCCCAAGGATGCTTTCCTGTTTATTGCCATTGCTGTACGTTCACTGGGTTGAGTATAACATTCTTTACTTTATATGGGCATTGGTATTAGTTTTGCTGTTTCATCAAACCCATTTCAACCCATGGGCCTCCTCTTCTTTTCCTGGTCCCCCTTCTCTGCTGGGGAGAGGTCTCTGTGTGATAAAGCAACTGCTGGAGGTTAGCCCTGGGTACAGGCTAAATGTAGACAAATTGTCAGCACAGTTATGTAGCAGCTGTCTGAAGCAGAGTGAGAAATGTCTCAGTGTTATGTGCTCAACAGCTTTAAAGGTGGAACAATACCTTTTGTTCTCGTGTGGGTAAGGAGTTCAGTGTTGTTTGATCCCCACATACAACATGTGGGCTACTCTGGAGCTTGACTGGAAGGCCACCAAGTAGACAGCTGTTGGGCTTAAACAACAGACAGGCAGGCTGGCAGTACATCAGATAGGAACTGGGCAGATATACAGGAGAAACCTATCAAAAATACATTGAAATCAACATATTCCCATAAAATGTTTTGATTTTTACATGTGGAATGTTTTTCCATCAGAAAACTCATCAGAAGTGTTCCAGTTTTTTTTCCTCAGTAAGACTTCCTAGCAGAACTGAAGTGAAAGTAATCATCATTTAGTGAGCATCTTCTGTGATAAGGTGTGAGATGCCTCAGAGGGAAATTCTGTGCGTTGCAGAACAATGATATACTGCTTGGTATCACTGATAATCCTCCTGCAAGCCTTCAATATCTCTTAGTGGCCACTTTGCATGCTCAGTTCCGGAACTTTGCTCCTAGAACCAAAGAAATCTTTCCTGATAAAGTTGTATGGGCATGTCACACTGCACAGGAGGCTTACAAGGAGAAATTCCATGTGCTGTCATATGGAATTAGGTCCCCCGGACCATAGTATGAATTTGGCATACCACAAAATGTTTTTCAGAAGCTGCATTTTACCAGTGTGATGTGTAGTTTTACAGGGCCTGTCTCCATCTTACGAGATTGTGTAAGAGAGGAAGACTGGAAAGAAGAAGCTGCAAATAAGTTATGGAAGAGATGGGAAATTGGAGAGAAAAAAGACACGATGAAAGAGATTTTCAAAAAGAAGAGTCTGAATTCATTTATCTCTCTGAACTCCCCCCAGTTGGACTTGAGTTAGAAGGGAACAGTTTTGCAGAGGGATGAGCATAAAGAGTGTTGATTTTTGTAAGCTGAAAACCAATGAGAAAATGGTAGTTTCCAACCTTGATGATGCTGTGATTCTAAGGATGTGTGAAAATGGGCAGGAACAGAACCACCACTACCAGTTGCATCCAGGAATGATTGTTCAGTTTAAATTCCCTGGGGGAAAGGTGCTGTGTTTATGTGAAGGGCAATGGAAGCAGTTGTGGAAGGACCAGAACCCATGTGGGTAATGGGTTGTGAGGAGCACCACAGTCTGCAAAATCATCAGCAGAGTTTCTCCTTTTTCTTCTTTCTCAAAAATAAAAGACAGTAGCAGAGTGGGCAGATAATCTTCTCCAGGCTTAATGCTCTGGAGGAAAATATTATTTTCCTTTCTGTAATGCACCAGATGAAAAGATGTTTTTCTTCTCGAAGTTGTAATTACATATGCCAGTGTTACAGCAAATACCACAGCTTGACTGAAATATTTTGGCAGTAAGTAGTGTGACAAGATGTCAGTTTGGCAGGCTCTGAGCTCCTTCCATACCAGGCTAGGGCCCAATATGTAGGGCTTGGAGACTCTCCTGCATGGGCAAGGTAAACCTTGGATGTGACCACCTAACTGCTCAGCATTTAGTCTGTGCATAACGAGGAGAACTGGTTGTTGAAGATAAGATATGCTGAAGCATAATGGGGGCTTGTCCAAGGATCTGTGGGAAGGCAAAGGACATACCCAGGCAACTTTGAAAAGAAAGAAGTCATGGGTACCACCAGTTCCTGACAGAGAAATGAAAAGTACAGAGCAGAGCCTTCTGCCTTCGCTTGGAAGAAGGAGCTTTCCCTTCTCCTGGAAGCTCAGCTTTTGGCAGAAATTAGCTGAACCATGTGATGATGTCCCTGCTGCTTCCCTGCCTTCAACTCGTGGAGAACATGTTGCTCTTGCTGTGGCCCCACTTCCCTTCTCCTGTCTTCCTTTCTTCTGCCCTGCCTTTGCTACTGTCAGATCACCAAGAAATAGCATTAATGGAAGAGCAAGAACTGCCTAAAAACTTTATTCACTGAAGGACTGATATTACCCCACCCCCAGACCTCCCCCCCAGAATTCCATGAAGTTTGTGGCTGTCTGAATTTGAGAGAAAATTATGATTTGGAATCAATACAAATTCCTAAAATTAGGTTTTCTGGTTTTGTTGAACTTCACGTGTTTATGGAGAGAAATGAAAATGCAGAATAAAATACTGCAGTGTGCCGCACAACCCCCAAATATAGTCACAACTGAGGTGACTCTGAAGTTTCTAAAAGTACTTGGCTGCTTCAGTATTTGTAAAGAAGATTTGATTAAAGTTCACTGCCTTCAGAGCCACAATTGTTGTGGGCAGGGGGCAAAGGACAACTTTTTCAGAGAAGCAAGGCAAGGACTGTCACTTCTATTGATATGGATTCTGTGAATCCCAATGCCTCAAAATCTGCACATGTCTGAAACAGAGACATTTTGCAGCTCTGGGATGAAAGTAACCTGCAGTGCATTTGAAATCCACTGAACAAATGTTTTGGTTGTGAATTCAGCAAGTGTGAGGCTGATGTTTAACCCAGGATGGTTTTTTCCTTTCACATTTTCCCAGTATTGTTTTGGGATTTGGCTTTTTGTTTCAAGATTTTGCAGAAAGGTAACAGAAAGTGATCTTGTGGTTGTTGTTGGTTGTTTGTGGGGGTTTTATAGTTGTTTTGTTATTTTGCTTTTGTTTTGTTTTCCGCCCCCTTCTTAGAAAAACTACTTTCTTTCAAAAGAAACATTTAAGCTTTCGGCTCATTTTGAGAGATACAGAGGGATATTCTGCAATAAGCTTCCTTCTGAAACGGGTTGGCTGCTGCCCTAATATTAAGAACGGCAGGATTCCTTGGCTGTGGGGAAAATGAGATGGTCCAGCTGATTGAGGTTATGACTGAGCCAAGATGAGTCAATTACCTCGATGTGCTGAGCAGCCACCCAGAGTACAGCAGGGAGGAGAAATGCCAAGGCTCATACTTTCCGCTCTGACAACAAACAGCTGCAAAGAGCTGTGACCAGGGAGAGGAGCTGCGATCGTCACCAAGCTCAGGGACCGGCAACTTCACTTCATTTTAGTTTTCTGTAGTTGGTGCCATTGGAGCTGTTTTGTTTTCAGGTCTGGTGATAAAAATTTGGAGGAGACATTCAAAATGCATACATTTTCACACTGTGCTTTTTCAAATGTTTGTCGGGCACTGCAGAAGTTGCCAGTCATTTGCTGACATAGGGATATGACACAGATGCAGAACGCCTTTGGCATTCACCAGAAACAGTAAACTCGGAGCACTAAGAGAGCTTCATGCCAAACATTTGATGGGTTCTCTTACAAAACGGGGTGTTTAACAGCCTCATCCTTTTGTGGATGTTTTATCTCTTTGTTGTATGGACTTGAGGCAGGCTCTACAATCATCACTTTGACTTGCATCTGTGGGACTCAAGACGTGCTCATAACCATCTGCTGTCCACAGTTCATGATGGTACCAGTCTCTGTAGGACCTTCCTTCCCTTGGTTTGTTTTCCGAGCAAAACAAAGACATTTTGCATCACATTTTATCACTTTGTGTTCACCCTTGCAATCATTAACAGCCCTTTCTTTTTGACTTGTGGTGTAACCTGAATCTTGTGCATCTTTTGTCTCATAACTTTAGCAGAAAAAAAAACCCACTTATCTCTGTCTGTATTGCAATCCTCTTGGCTAAAGAGCATTTTTACCTGACTACTGTAAAAGAAAAATAGAAACAGGATGATTACTAATAGCTCTGAACACAATTACATGAGTGGTATTTTTATTTTTACCTTCAGGATTCAGTAATCACAGAATCATTGGAACTGGAAGGGACCTCTAGAGATCACCCAGTCCCACCTCACACCCCACCCCCTCCAGTATAATATATAATAACTGATTGCATAACTATAAAACCATCGAATCTGGTTTATGATGAAAAATTGCTAAGCAGAACTCTGAAATTAAAAAGGAAAAAAAAAATTACCTGTAATCTTGTAGTTCCACCTTACTTCCATGGGAAATATGATTTTTGCCTTCCCTTGGGGGAAAAAATTGGAATTACAGATGGAAAACAAAAAAAACAACATTGCAGTTTGCTAAGCTACAAAAGCTTGAAAATGGGAATTAGCTTAATACTTGATACTTTTTAAAATTCAGATCAATAGGACTAAAGAGTATGGGGGTACTTTTTTTCATCAGCTTTGATCATCTTGTCCTTCTCTGGAAGTTTTTACATTTCACAGCTTACTCTAACTTCCCCATACTGGCTTGGCAAAGCCTTCCATTCTCTCCTGCAAAATACCAAGCAAATAGCCCTATAACTTGGTGCATTCATCGGTCAGAAAGAAAAGACCTTTTACTTCCACCCCGTCAGATGCTAAACTAATGTTTGTGTTTTCAGATTGCTAGTCCCTCAGTTTAGCCCAGCCATTATTACCTTCTTCCTTAGTTTCAGATATTCAAACAATGTTCACCTAAAACTTTGTCAAGTGTGGGTTTTTTTTATCTAATGCTCTAGCACCCTTCGCTCTGGCTGTGCAAGAGCAGCTTCCCAAGCAGATCTTTCAGAGACCGGTCTGAAAAGACCATTGTTAAGACGATAATAGCATTTGGGTTGGCTTTTGGTGGGCTGCCAAACTTGAAAGATGCCAGTTTCTTGGACAAAGTCTGAACTTTTGTCTGTCAAATCATTTCAGATCCATGGTCTTCCAGTGGCTTTAGGATAGTATTTGTCTTCGCAGTGTCTAACTTTCTTCTGTAGTCAATAAATGCCAAGTTTAGCGGCAAGCTGCATTTGTCTCTACATTCTAATTAATGTGATGGATGTTATATAGGTGTATTTATGCAATTCTTCTTGATCTTGTTTTTGTAGTAGTTTGTAGAGTGTGGTATCATTACTCTAGTCTTTCATCTAGTCACCTTTGCCAAAAAGATAAATACTGGCCCTAATCCTGAGTACGAAGGGCTTTTTTAAACTGTCACCGTGTTCCTTTTGCATACAAGGTTATTGAGTAATTTTGCAGCCCTGCCTATGTATTTTAGGAATGTAGCACACAAATTCCACCTGACAGAGCTCTTCTTTGTATAGATTTAGGAATAGCAAAATCCTTTTCTCCTCCCTGCTGCCGTTGCCTGCATCTCCATTAGTGTCTACTAGTTTAAATTTTCACAGTCTAATATAAACAAGGCAACATACAGGTGGTGTGAATTTTATTCCACATCAAACAGTGAGTGATATTAGGCATTCATTATTTACAAACCTTCAGAATATGCTTGCATCATTTGGTGCTTTTCTGCTAGTGGAAGAATAAAGTCTTAGAAAAGAGACAAGTGGATCCGTATCTAACCCTGCATTAACCTGTGTTCATGCTACTTTGACAAGATTCACAGTCTCTCTTCATGACAGGAATAAAATCAATACTTATTAAAATTCCATAGTTGTACAATTAAATGTTTTCCATCAGTGGAGCATCAACAGGATGTAGACGCATGCAAGGTTGTGGGGTTTTTTTTTCATTGTTGAAGAGTTCCTGCATTATGCAAGAGAACTTGCTGGTGTTCAATAACGAGTGAAAGAGCCTGGTCTGTGGGAGGGTGAAAGAATGCTACGCCGTGAGTGACAGCGAGCTTACTGTCACACCTCTGCCCATAAGCATAATGGTGCGATGGGAGTCCTTAGTGGGCCAGGCAAAACTCCATTTTCTGCTGGTGTGTTTAGGTTACCTTGTTGTCTTGCTCTAATGGAAGTTGCTTTTGGCTGTATTTTGACTTGGAAAGTTGTCAAAAATCCCTTTTGCTAGAACAATATTAATATAAATATTAAGAGAATCAAAGGGCCTTGGGTAGCCATTTCCATATTTTGTTGCAAGTTTATCAGCCTGGTCTAGTGTTTTATTTTATTAGTTTTCCTAATCTGGAACATCTTCCTGTATATAAAATAGTGTAATCTTAAGCAGTAATTTTCCAATAATCTTTTTTTTCCAAATAAACCCATCAATTATTAAAAATCAGTTCTGAAATAAAACGTACTTGTCTGACAGATATTTCCACATGTGATTCTGGTTGTGCATGTAAACATCACCACCAGGGCTGTATACTTAGACTGCATCATACATAAATAATTGCAACATTCTTCTGTGTAATAAAGGATAACTTCCTAGCCAATTTCAGACATTCAAGCTAAAAATCATTAGATGAGTACAGAGGTAACAAAGCTTTGTGAAAAAACAAATACGGAGATACATTGTTTGGGGTATATTTTTGAGTGGTTTAAGCACATATGAATATTTTCTTACTCTCTGAGAACTAGCCCTTTTTATTGAAAGTTCAAAATCTTACAGGATCTAGCTTTCAGATGGAATTCTGGTGTAGTGACAGTTGCCACAAGGGTGAGAGATGACAAATTTGGATACTGTACATCTCATATGTTCTATATTAAACATTTTTATTTAAAGTTTGGTATCAAAGGTAAGGGCATGAATAATTGTCTATTACTTTAGTACTTCAGATTTAGGAAAAAAAAACAAATCATCACATTACTCAATAATAGATGATACCTATGTGTAATTGGAGGGGAACCCAAATCCTCTGTAAAATCCAAAGGCTGAAAGCTGAGATAGTGTAATGATCCTTTTTTGACTTTAAAATGAACATATCTTACCTTCTGTCTGTAGGTGGTATTAATCTCATATGAGATTCACATTAATCTCATATGAACAGTGTTGGCTGAAGAGAGAGGGTGATTTGGGCTTAGTTTTTCTTTTTTTTTTTTTTTTTTTTTTTTTTAAAAATCTAATTTGACTTTTTGCTGCATCCTTATCAAAAGTACAGCAGAGCTGACTGCGAGGGATGCATCTGCCTGACGCGGCACAGTGCTGTGAAATGTGACCTGTGGTGTTTCCAGGGTTGTTGGCACCAACACCACTTCCCTGCAGCCAGATGCACTGGTAACCTGTAGGCTGTTCCAGCACCTCAGCATTGCAGCCCATGCCAGTGGCCTTGTCTCAGGAAGACTGTTAAGTACTTGCTTCGTGTAAAGCTCCCTGTTCATGCTGCTTCCGGCTCATAATGGTCTTGTTTTGGTGCTGTCTGTGGTTTGCTCTATCGTACCCGGTAGAAACACCCAAAGACTTCAGGACTCTGGCACTTGGAAATGGGAGGGAGACAGACACGGCAGCAGGAGTGAAAGATGTCTCGGTGCCCAGCTTGCAGCCCTGTGGCCGCCTTCAAACTCATAACCCACGAGTCCACAGCCATCCATGAAGAGGGTTAAAATGTATTGATTAATGTTTCCGTGGCTCTCATCTAGTTCAGACTGTAATATAAATACCAGGAAAAAAGCATTTCTGAGATTTAGGGTAAAACATTCCCTAAGCTTCATTTGGACTAGATCACAGCTGAGACAATGTGGTGTAAATTTGGGATTTTTAGCAAAGCCTCTATGTGTCAAAGTAGAAAAGGACACAATTTGCTTTAAAACAGTGCTCTGCAACACGGAACACTTGTGCTGCTTACTTCACTAGAGGCTTGGTAAGCAGATGGTGCAAGCCTACCAGCAAGTACTATACATCCCAGGTGATATTTCAGCAAGAAAGATCTGTTAGTCAAGAACATTCTCTTTCCAGTCTGTGGGGAAGAAATTTATGGAGCAATGTGTTATGGGACTGCTGATTTCTGAAACAGAAGATGGCCTTTTTATTTATGCGCTTGGGATTTTGGTTTTATAGCTTTGCTCGCTGGTTCATCTCGGTGTCTTTCAATGGAGCTGAGGCTCTGGAACAGATATGCTTTCTGAATAAGATTGGTTAATTTTTTTATTTTTATTTTTAATACTTCTGATGGCAGCGAGATATCTCTTCTCAGAAAAACACACGTATTCCTTTCTGCTGATTTATTTCTGACTTGTGCTGTCATAAGGATTCTCCCAGGACATTTGTTGTTCACTCAGTAATTTAAACTTTGTGAATTTCTTTAAACTTTGTTTAAGTTAAATCCCAGTGTATTTTCCTCTGAATAATTTTTTTTTGCACTCAATCCCTGAAAAATGGTTTGTGCTGTATTCATTTATTTATTTATTTACTACTATCTTTTTACTTCCACTGACAGTTTTCCAGCTCTTGCTAACAGCCCTCTGGTCAAGCGTCCTTGGAGAAAAGCACACAACATATTCTGTACTGGAATATTTTTGAATTTGGAAGCACACTAATAGATTCAAAAATTTAGCATTCTAGGGAATGACTGCTGCAGAAGTTATTTGAACATGTACTGTTTTCAATACCATTTTCGCAGCCCTTGATGCTGCAGAGTCTCCATTTAGTGTATCTACACCTGTGGGAAATACTGTACGAATACTCTGTTAGCATTCTGGTCACGTAGGTGGAAAACAAGTTTGAAAGCAGGAGGAAAACTTCAGTGGGGAATGAGCTCCTCTAATGTGTAACATGCTTGAAACACTGCAGTCAGGACAGGTCCGTTCTTCCTGCTGTAGAAGAGTTACGCATATATTTGAGCTATATTCTGCTTTGATGCAGGGATGCCAACAGTCATCTGAAAACTGAGTCTGAAATCTGTTATTAGGAAATGTTCTTAATAAGCTAAGTTACCTATTAAATTGTTAGAGTTAACTAAAATCTTGCAGCCAGTGTGGCACAGCCAGGTGTATATTGAAAGTAAGTGGAGAGCCCCATCTTAACTTTGTTGACTTGGAATGTAGTCTTTTCTAATTTCTCTCCAGATTACTGCATTCAGGGCTGGAGAGGCAGCTCCCTTCTGTGCTCTTTTGCAACTCTTCCCAGTCAGCATGGTACAACCGGTGCAGCATGGACCACTGGGGTCTGGTGGGTGATGCAGTGCAGCTGCAGGGGCACAATGCACATGGAATGTAAAGGGACATACTGTCCTTCTGTGCACTGACTTGTAAGTTTACACTAACTCTTACGCGATACAGTATCTTTAGTAGAGCCACTATAATGGAAGAAATGAGAGAAAACACTCAATAGCAATTACTAGAGTTTGTGAAACCCACTTGTCCTCACATCCTTGTAATTCTTTTATGGATGTATCCTCTGTGGCTCTAATCCAAGATCTTTTTTTAGTTTTCTCAGTCTATACATGGTGACAGACTGGAAGACAGGAAGTTCCACCTCAACATGAGGAAGAAATTCTTTACTGTGAGGGTGATGGAGCTCTGGAACAGGCTGCCCAGAGAGGTTGTGGAGTCTCCTAGAGACTTTCAAAACCTGTCTGGATCTGTTCCTGTGTGGCCTGCTCTGGGTGATCCTGCTCTAGCAGGGGGATTAGATAGACTCGATCTCCAGGGGTCTCTTCCAACCAGTACCATTCTATGATTCTATCAGGAAAGAAAACGTGTGGTGGAAATATTTCCTAAAGCTTGGGAAAGCTGGAAAAAGTTATGAAGAAGCTCAAAGATAAGATATGTGGTCTAACTAACTAACTGCAGTGATGGTTTCATACCCAGCTTTTATAACATGGATACGATACAAATAGAGAATACACACAACAGATGTGAAAAGATTTCTGTAGAGGACAAATTTGTAGTAAAGAGAAGCAGCAGATGCACCCTCAAGTTGTGTGGTGTGATGGACTCACTTGGGGGAAGGCATGCCATCCAGAGGGACCTTGACAGGCTGGAGAAATGGGCCAATGCAAACTGCATGAGGTTCAGCAAGTCAAAGTGCAAAGTGCCCTGCATCTGGCCTGGGCCAATCCCAAGTGCAGTTCCAGACCAGGTACAGAGTGGGTTGAGAGTAGCCCTGAAGAGAAGGACTTGGGGATGTTGATTGTTGAGAAGCTCAACATGAGCCAGCAGTTCACTCATGTGGCTCAGAAGGCCAACCCTAGCCTAGGATGCAGCAAGAGGGGTATGGCCAGCAGATTACTCTGCTCTTGTGAGACTCCACCTCAAATACTGCATCCAGTTCTGGTGTCCTCACCATAACAGGGACATAGATCTGCTGGAACAAGTCCAGAGGAGGCCACGGAGATCATCCAGGGGCTGGAGCACCTCTGCTGTGAGGATAGGCTGAGGGAGCTGGGATTGTTCAGCCTGGAGAAGACTCCAGGGGGACCTTATAACTGCCTTCCAATACTTGGAGGGAACCTACAGGAAGACTGGAGAGGAAGTCTTCACAAGAGCGTCCAGCAATAGGATGAGGGGAAATGGTTTTAAACTGAGGGGAAAATAGGTTTAGATTGGATTTTAGGAAAAAGTTCTTCAGTACGAGGGTGGTGAGATTCTGGAATAGATTGCCCAGAGGGGCTGTGGATGCCCCCTCCCTGGAGGTGTTCAAGGCCAGGTTGAATGAGGCCTTGAGCAACCTAGTCTAGTTGAGAGGCATCCCTGCCCATGGCAAGGAGGTTGGATTAGATGATCTCTAAGGTACCTTCCAGCCCAAGCCATTCTATGATTCTATGGTAACGGTAACTGAGGAAAGAGACATAAGATGTTTTGAAGGACAGTTTGAGTTTTGGTTTCAGTTTCTTTTCTTTCCTTTGTGTACAGGAAGCCAAGGGCTAGAGATTAAATCTTTTAGGAAAGGAGGAGTGAGGTATTCATTGGGTTTGGGTATCTTGCCTTCTGCAAGATGCTGACTTTGTAAATGAAATGGCAGAGATTGTTCCAGTGGTATCAGGAGGTCTCATGAAATCTCTAGCTGAAGCTGTTTTCAGAACCTCTACCTTTTGGTAGAATTACATAGTTTTAAAGTAGAAATCAGAATAAGTGCACATTAATATCATATGTCTGTTTTATCAAATAAGTGTATCCACAAAATTGGAAAGCTACCCAGGACTGCTTGTCTTATGTTTGGGTTTGTGCTCCAAAGTGAAATGCCTGCCTCCTAATTGAGATTTGTGAACTGGATGCTCTGAAATGTACAGAACCACTATCCTTATAATTCCCTAATAGGTTTCATTATAGAGATGTACATTACAGCACGGTCTCCATGATCAGAAATGGTGATACACGTGTTCCCAGGGCTTGTGGATATGATTGGAAACCAGCAATAGTTTCCTGTGACCTGCACAGGTCTCTTCCTTTAGAAAGCACCGGCCGACTGTGGTTTGTATCTCCAAAATTAGAGTTGTCAAGCCTAAAGGACCAGAAAGGTGCATTTGACATAAATTGAGATAACTATCTGACCCTTCCGATCAGGAAAAGGCACAAAACCACGCTCCACGACTACATTTTTCACAAGTCTTCTTTGCTTTGCCATCTGTGCTGCCAAATGTTCTTCTACTGTATATCATCTGCCTGAAGAAGTGCTAAGCAGGTGTGGCACATGTTTGGCTCATTCCTGCTTTGCATGTGTAATGTAATTATGTTTGACAGACTTGGTTTGATTGAGAGAAAACTATGAATTGGATTAAATGTTTTTTGTTTAGACTTTATTAGCTAAAGATGCCATTGCATAATTAATTTGTGAATAAGCAGCAATCTTGCAAATGAGGCAGTGAATCAAAAGCACAGGAAGACATTATAGCCTCTTCTCAGGATGAGTTTACACATTTCTTATTTGTAGTATTCATTAAAAATACATAAAGGAAGGTTAACAAAACATTGCAACAAAGAACCACAAACAAACCAGCCAGCCACAGAAGCCTTCATATATGCATAAGTCAAAAAACTGAAAGCAAGCCAAGTCGAACCCATAAGCCTGTGCTAGACAGTAAATGCTTTAACAGTATTTGAATTCTATTCCCGGATGTTTTCTGTTCAACCCCAATGCTTCAGAGCAAGAACTGTTTCAATGTAAAAAATTAAGAACACTTGTTAAATGCAGGGAAATTTTTAGTGTGAACCTCTTCATTTTTACTAAGAGAAGATGCTGCACTTTGCGTTTTAGGGATAGAAAGTGGCTGTTTTAATTCCTGTGCTTCAAAATATCTGCATTTGTTTCTACTGTATGTGTAGGTCATAGAAATCATGCAACCAAGTGAAAAGTGGAAGTGAAGAGAATCTGTAGGATGCAGTGATTTCGTTTAGAACACACTGAATCTATGTAGCTGTTTCTGTTCTTGTAGGCCTACCAACACTGTATCTCAGGCAAGGGTGGGGCAGGGGACTGACCTTAACTGTTCTTGGCCCATGAGCACTAAAGGCTTGGGGAGGAGTGGTTGGAAAGCTGCTCAGCGGAGAGTGACCTGGGGCTGTTGATTGATAGCCAGCTCAACATGAGCCAGCAATGTGCCCAGGTGGCCAAGAAGGCCAACAGCATCCTGGCCTCTATAGGGAATGGTGTGGCTAGCAGAACCAGGGAAGTGATTCTACCCCTGTACTCAGCACTGGTGAGGCCACATCTTGGGTACTGTGTTCAGTTTTGGGCCCCTCACTACAAGGACACTGAGTGACTAGAGTGTGTCCAAAGAAGGGCAACAAGGCTGGTGAAGGGTCTAGAGTGCGTATCTTAGGAGGAGCAGCTGAGAGAGTTGGGGTTGTTTAGCCTGGAGAAAAGGAGGCTCAGGGGAGACCTTATTGCTCTCTAAACCTACCTGAAAGGAGGTTGTAGTTAGGTTGGGGTAGATCTGTTCTCCCGGGTAACAACTGATGAAACAAAAGGAAATGGCCTTAAGTTGCACCAAGGGAAGTTCAGATTAGATATGAGGAAGAATTTCTTTACTGAACAGGTTATCAGGCACTGGAACAGCCTGTCCAGGGCAGTGGTTGAGTCCCCATCCCTGGAGGTACTTAAGAGTCGCATAGATGTGGTGCTGAGGGATATAATTTAGTCAAGGTCTTCTCAGTGCTAGGTTAATGGCTGGACTAGATGATCTTAATGGTCTGTTCTGGGAAATTCTGTGGTTCTGTGTGGGTGGGGGGCTCTCAAGGACAAGAAAGTCTCTTGGTGCCCTCAGAGCTTTAAGACCTGATCAGAGTATTTGAGATAAATCCACTACATTTCACATCAATTTCTCTTTCTGATTTCTTGTTAGCTGATGCTCATCTTTGTGTGTGTCTCCTCGTCCTGGACACGTGCTGTCCCGGTCACTCTTCCTTTCCAGCACTGTCACTATCGTGCATACTTCATATGTTCCCTTTGGGTGCAATATGCCAGCTTATCTCAGTTCAGCAGAAATAAATGCATCTAGCTCAGATATGCAAGGGTGTTTTCACTCGAGGGTACCTAAGATGTAGGCTTTACTTGAACCAATGACAATAGGATAAAGGGAAGGTGTCCTAAAGGTGCTCCTGAAACAAGAAGGCTGAATTAGGAGGTTCCTTGTTTTCTTTTCCTTTCCTTTCTGTTTCTCAGTAGTGAAGAGCAAACTTATTACAGGTATTTGCCATGTATTCGTTTATTGTAATAGGATAAATAATGGTTTATAATTATCACTAACGTTGAGGTAGTAATTTCCATATTAGCAATATGTATTGGTGAAAGTTCTTAGTACTGATAGCAACCTACAAACGCTATCGTAAGACAAATGTAAAAACTGGTCCTCTGAAAGTGCAAGTCTTAGGAATGAGATTCATTTACCAATAAGAACTCACCAGCCTTATAATGATTTACGTTAATTAAACTTAGTATTTTAGTTGAACATACTCCTTTATGCTAGCATGTGAGACTAAAATCACCAAAGCCCCACAGACTGGGTGAGAGAGCAAATAGATTTTGTTTTCCAGAAGAGTAACGATCAAACGCATCTTCTGTGGGAAAGGAATGGAACAAATAGGCTGGAGAATTTTTGCTAAGTTTAGCTATCGAACTTCTTCCTGCTGCCTTTTTTTCTGTTCGATGTGAAACATTGTCCTGCTTCTGCTTCCCGGCACTGTTGAATTTCTTTTTTTCAAGAGTAGTAATCGCAATCTGGCAGAACAGAAGATTAATGCAGGGTCATTTAGTAAAAATTTTTCTTTCTTCAAATGAAGTTACTTCCTATCCTTTGCCAAGGGTTTATGGAGTGGTGAGATGGCTGATCTCCATTTTTATTCTAATTCTTTGGCCACTGCTCAAGCCCTGCCTTCAGTCACATACTCTCTGTAATTATGATGTTCTTCCTGTGCAACACTTTGAGCCTTGAACATTCATGCAGATGTATTGCTTTTGGTACTCCAGATAATGGGGTTTTCTTCATTTTATCTGCTTTGGAATACGCCATACATTTCCAGTCATCTTGCATCTTTCAGGGAAGATGCTCAGAACCTTAAGTACTATAAGAATACTGTTGGTTTTTGCAAAGACTCTATTCTTTTCAGGAGTTCCATAATGCTTAAACACAGTTTTCTTTGTGATTTTTATTACAGAATTCCTCTCTTTGTTGTCTGAGTTTCAATTGACTCCATTGCTTTTCAAATCCCTCCAGCCTTCCCTCAATTTTATTTACCGTAGTCTCAAAGGAAGCAGTGGAAGCTTGAAGGTTATCGATTTTTAAATGAAGACATTGAAGAAGTTCTTTTACTGAGGTGTCTGGTGAAGTGTTTGAAGGTGGAGAGGCTGTGCTAGGCGTGGAAGATGATGTTGTGTCTGCAGGGTGGGCTCACTTGACCATCATGCAACAGGTTTTATTTTAATCCACATGTTTCTTCGAAGCACCTTCTGGCACATTTTTGTTTGGTTGTCTGTCTCAAACAATGGCGTGACACTTGAGGAGAATGTTACCGTCAGAGTTTCAAAGACAGTGGTGGGCTTTTAGGTTTCTAAGTGTGCAATGGGAGCTATGACCTTTGCAGGTAACCCAACAAACGATATGTGTTGTTAGAGTGCTGCACAAGCCACTGTGGTCGACATGTGCTTTGTGTCAGGATGCTTTGCACAGCTTCTGTCTGGGATCTTAATGAGACACTGGGCAAATAGGGATCTTGCCTCCCTAGTGTGTTCAGAAATGTCCAGAAACAAAGTGAGAGGAGGAAGAGAATCACAAAATGACAGTTGGGAGTACAGTGAGAGGGAAATACCTTTGCTAATAAAGAAAGTTTATCACCAACTAAACTTGTTCAAAGCAAAGCAGACAAAGACATCTACTTTTTGCCAAGTTGAAAAAGATGTACTAGAATACCAATCCATTCATTCAGCAAGCTGTTATTTTCCTCCCTTTACTTCTTTCTTTTAGGCTCTGGGTTTGAATCAGGATCCTCTGGGTCCCAAATAACCAGGTCACTTACCCTGTCTCTTACCTTAGCTTTACATCTTTCCTTCATTAACAAAAAGTCACTATTCCAATAAAGATGTTAAGCCTCTGGCTTTCTCAAGCAGCCAGATCTGGCAGTTCAGTAAATCATAAATGCCCAGCATTCCTCTGGCCATGTCCATTCCTGCCATGTTGCTTGGGGATTTAATCCCTGCTGGAGACTGTGTGCTCTCACTATTAATAGACTTTCTAATGGTATTAGCAGAGACTGGTAAAGATGTGAAATAGTTTGTGATGAGGCTGGGGCCCGTTGAAAGGGCAGGAAACAGATCACGGTGCTGTCAAACCTTTTCCAAAACATTGTCGTTTGACTGGTGGGCAAACTTTTAGGCTGGATTTTCCATTCCTCAGTTTCATTTCTATTTTCCAAGGAAGAAGATGATTACTTCCAAACCTGATATACAAAGTACATTCTCCTCCAGAACAGTAGTTTCTGTAATGAGCTAGCCCCTCTTTCACCAGTGACTGGCTCTGACAGATGAATGAGGGGTTTCCATCAGACTACTTGAACAAAACTCCCAAACATTTATAAATTTAAAATAAATAAAAATGATCTTATAGCATAATATTTGCTTCCAAGCTTTCCTAGTCGCCTCAGTAATGCACAAAAATAATACTGTATGCTTAAAGAGGCTTTTAGAGAAGTCTTTTCTTGATAGAAAGCACTGACTGTTCTCTGGGAGGGGTGGACAATGACAAAACTCAGCACATTTCAGATTCAGCTTTGACATATTAGAAGATGATAGTGATCGCTCCACCACTGATGCAAAAAACTTCCACACGATGACAACTTTTTATTTTTACTTTTAAATCAATGATGAATCCATCTCTTAGCTTCAAAAAAATGTATCTGAAAGTTTTCTGAGAGTGATGAATCTACAGCAGAGCCCTCTTGTAATTACTGCATTTCTTTCCTGCTTTTTTTTTTTTTCCCCCTGTTTTCTGCATAGTCTCTATAATGTCTTAAATAATTTTACTGGCTTCTTTTCCTAATCTAGTATTTTGGATCAAAGTAGAATTTATTACTGTTAAAAGGAGCATAAGCAAAATAAGTCATCTGTGTGTTTAATAATAGGTATTGTCTTATAAAGTTCTTTGATTCTGCAGGTTTTTTTGTCACTCAAAACTTCAAGGAAAGTCCCTTCCATTTGGCACACCTTGCAAACAGCACCACTGAGTTCAGCTTGCAGCATTTACCTCTATGTTTAATGTTATCAAGCTTTAGACCATGCTAATTATTGAAGTACGAAATGCAACACTCGTGACTTAGGATATTGCATGTGACAAAAATAAATAGGCTATAGAAGTTAAATATCTAGTTTATTTACTGAGAAGCACTGAAAGCCTTCTGAAGCTATTGAAATGATAGAAGATAAGGACATTTCTACTTTGAAGTAACTTATTCAAAGCATGCTCGTAAAGCTGTTGGCTGGAATTTTCAAAGCAGCACAGGAAAGTTAGATACTAGACTCTCATTGAGTTTCAGCAGGGTCATCTAGAGAACTGAATTTAAGAATATCCTTGGAAAAAGGAGATTGAGTAGGTCTAGTGGGAATGTCTGGCAGTTTCTGAACTTCCTTTTAACAGGGAAGAAATTTATTAGTACATGTTCTTTCTGTGCATCTTAATCTTCTTTCCCGGTTTAGCAGCAGTAAAAAGGGGTTCTGAGTTACTCTTCTATTTCTTCTCATTCTTTTTGACTTGAAAAATAATTTGGCTTTATAAAATGTAAGACTTTTAACACATATGACAACGTGATTTCTGGGCATAACATGTAATGCTGAAAAGCACCATTTTCTAACTACATTAACTGGTATCAGCCATATGCACTCTTGACTCTGAGAAGGAACCTGTGTATTAGCAGAACTAGGCTAACTGAAGTTTGGAAATTACCATTATGGCACTAGTTGCTTGTTTTCTGCACCCCTTCTGGTAACTGGTAGAAGTACACAAACTACCTATTTATTTCCCCTACATCTTTTCTATTTTTTGTTCTAGAGGAGGTGAGCCCCCCACCAGGGACCAGGTTACTTTGGCTGTTTGCCTCAGTTGCACTAAGTGATAGAAGCTATCAAAGAAGCCTCATCGTGTTTTCAGAGAAACTGGGAGATAAACAGGAGAGGGTGGTGGAGGATATTTTTGTTTTGAGCAACAGATTTATGTTTGAGGGACAGAGAAAAGTTAACTGGAAACAAATGATATTTTCTTCTATGTTTTTCTTAGGACTCCAGATGTAGTTTTCTGTCTCTGCTCTTCTCACATTAACACTAAGTTATCTGAGGTTTCAGACAGGGCTGCAGAAGACCAGGACTGCAGATGTTGTGTTCATCACAGAGAATACTGAACGTTGCTGGCTTCTTTAGATAAGAAATCAGTATAAAGAATAACAACTTCTGTTTTGATATCTGATGGTTGGGAGGTTTTTCTCCTCTAAAAACATACTTTTATTATTGGTCATACTATCCATTTCATTTGAAACTCTGATTATAGTGTTTGATTATGATCTCCTGAGGCATTAAAACCTGTAGGATTCTTCTAAATTGTTAGAAGTGCATTCTTTGTTTAAAAAACTGCACCAAACTTACCTGTGCATCTGCTTCAAACAAGTCTTCTACCTATTAAAATAAGAGAGAAAGCGTGTGTGAAAATTAGGATAGCTGTTTTCTGCCTAACAGTTCTTTTCCTTCGGGAAGCCAACCTTGGCCTAGCCTGCCATACAACATAAACAGATCAGATCCTGCTGTCAGTATTGTCTTCTGGGATAGACTGGAAGTTATATATTCCATGGATTTATTTTATCTTTTTTTTTTTTTCTGTCTGAATGAAAGCCAGGATGTTATTGTATCGCTTCCTATCAAATCACACCGTCACATAATGATATAATTGCCAAACAGTAGCAGATGCAATTGTTATAGTACAATCAAATGTCCCAACTGAGAACACCGTTTGTATTTTCATTTAAAAGTTTGGTTTTCAATATGAAAGTTTGTCACACAGTTGGAATGTGAGCTTCAGCATGTCTATATTTGTCTTCAATTGATGTGGTTTTATTCAGGTTTCAAAATTAAGAAAAAAAGTTGAAAATATCAGTACCCAAATTGTAGAAGATACCTAGGCTGTGCTGTGATCTCAGTCTGAGTGCTTTCCTCCAGTGAGGGAATTTGGGGGCTGGGGGACATCCTGCTGGGAAGGGGAGATGCTGGCAGGAGTAATTTTCAAACATATCTTGTGTATCACACATTGCACCATAAGCTGCATTTTTATTAGTCAAGTTGACCTTTATTGAAAAAGAAAAATGTGATGAATTACAACAAATTAATTTATATGAAATGTAAAACTGTAATGAGAACTTTTCTTTTCTTCAAAAAAAAAAGTCCATGGGAAGAAAATTGCAAAAAACAAATAGCCTGGGAAAAAAAAATAAAGAGGGTCCCAAATTCCTTTTTGCAGTTACTTAATTATTAAGACTTAAACTAATATTTCCTTGTAATTGTTTTCCTGGATGATTTCTTTTAATGATGCAACTGCAAGTGGAAAACTTTTGAATTTACAGGTATTTTAATGGATATTATCTCTAATTTCTTTTTTTCTCCCCCATCCTGTCTGCATTCATTACAGGCAAATCAATGAAAATTGATAAACCCATGATGGAAAAAAGGAATGTATTTGTATTCATTACAGGGGTTCAGAGATAATAATAAGATGAAATGTTGTTATAGTGAGATATAAACCCAACCTAAGGAATTGTTCAATATGTGAATAGCTAGATACATTTCATTACTGTGATGTGGAGCAGCTTGATAGCGGAAGCCAATAATTTAAAAAGTCTTGAGCACAGGGTTATGCTGACTATCCAGTTCAATACGTTAATTGACAATAAATCCTGCTTGCCTATAAAAAGCACTTGACTAGTCATTTTCAAGATGGTCATGATTTTTTATGATGCGGAACTTTTAATTTACAGGGATGATAAAAATAGATTTACTTTCAGCCACTTGTATTTGATTTAATTACCTAATCAACTATAAATCATCTACTATTGAAAAAGTAATTTAACAGAAATGATATTTTGTCATTTTTTTCTTAAGTAGGAGAGAATCTTTTATAAAGGAAGGTGAAACAGGCTTTAGAGTTATTAAAAAATCCTATCCTTTTTAAGAAAGGGTTAGAAGTTCAGAGTCAAGAAGTTTCAATTTGCTGAATGAAGGCCTTGATTTTTGGAAAGACTTGTTTATGGTTACCTAATCTACTGTTAAGGAAACAGTTAGTAAAAGAGCTTTATGGTAGAGAACTAGCTATGGGTATTAGCGTTTTGAAACAGGCCTTGGGTGATGGAACTTGCCTCCATCAGAGACCTTGCTGTTCAGTGATGAGAAACATACAGCATGGCCATGGAGAAAGAAGCTACTGTACCTTGTCATGGCAAGGAACAGAAAAACCAATCTGAGTCAGAATGGAAGTGACTTGAGGCTTTCTATTGTGAATTACCCTGCAGATTTTATTCCATAAATAAAAATTGGATGATAAGTTTTCCTATATTTTAATGGCTATCCCACAAAAGCTGACATAGTGCATGAAAAAATCTGAACTAAAAGAAAGTGTAGATTTAAGTAAGACAGTAATACCTTGAAGGAAGAAGGATGCAGTTTTATACACAAAAGGTAACAATATTTAATTTTACATGTACAGACGCTCTCATTAAACAGGCAAACTATATACGGGGGTGAAAATATTTTGTCCTTAAGATGTAGGCTCCTGAAGTCTAGCTTACAAATGCCATTAACAAGAGAGTGAGTACGATGTCCCCAAAACTATGTTTGTACAATGCTGATAGTGCTCTAGGTAAGAAACATTCCAGATAAAGACCTTTTGGAATATATTCAGAGAGGAATTTTTGATCAGATGAATTACAGATGTTGAAAAGGGACTCAAAGATTACAAAACAACAATTTATTGTCACATTTTTTTCACTTGGTATTCTTGTGTGGCATTATTCATCAAATTCACTACAGACATATCTCTGACTGTCAGGGTGTGGGGATGGGGAGTAAAATGCAATGCACATAGCATTATTGCAAGAAAAAGAATTGTATGATCTAAAGGAGGAAAAAGTGTGTTAGTGTGGGATTATGAAAATAATGAAAGCTAAGAAACTACAGACAGTAAAGGTAGGAACAGTCTTAGCATTAACATTATGAACGGAGAAAAATCAATGCTAGAAAATATCTCCTAGAGATTTTTGGGTTACTTTATGAGTTGGGAATAAAGCCAGCTTCTATAATAAGGGTAAAACAATCATGTGAAATAATGAAAACTGAACTGGAAAGTGGAGACTTGAGACTAAATTACCCTGATAGCTAGAAGGCTTTATTAAATTTAAGAAAATAAACACAAAGAGAAGTATGTATGTTAATAACAATGTGCATTTTTCTTATGAGTAACAACAGGTTTTAAGAAACCTGAAGAAGTGGAGATATTCTAAATCCTATAACTCTGTCTAATGTAGACTTAGGAACTTTGCATTTTAATTTGCACAGTCAAAGGTTTTATACTGGGAAATCCACAGTCTAATTCACAACCAATATGAAATTAAATCTGCCTTCACAGAATTCCTCAGAATTACCATAGGTAAATGAAAATTGGCATATTGAGTTAGACCAGTACCCTTTTATCAGACGAGGCTGAGATGAGGTGCTTGGAAGGCAGTATAAGAAACCCTGAATAGAATAATTAGGATATAGTTACCTATACAGAAAAGTTGTTTTTTTCCTACTCAGTGAGAGGTTGGATTACAGAGATGTGAAGATAATGTTCTCTCCAGTGGTTCAGGACTTCTTTTTAACCCCCCTATTACTCAACCGAGTGTTAGAATTCATGGGTTTTTGGAACAATTATTTAGTACAACTGCCCATGTGTGCTGCTAGGGATGAGCTTTTGAATTACCAGCTTTGTTTCAGATCTTAGTGACTTATCTTACTTTGGGCTTGGATCTGGATATTAATTTTCTGAGAAGAGATTGATGTCTTGACTTCGTACATTTGTTGACTGTGTAACTTTGCTTAGTACAAGAACTTCTAAGTTGAAGCTGTCCTGATACCATGCCTTGTGTGGAGATGGTCCCGGCCTAAAAGGAGGTGATGGCACAAAGTGCACAGTCACATGAGCTCACTCCCAGAGGGCAGGTGGAGATGGTGACTGAAATAGGCAGGAACTGTACTGGAAGTGTGACTAATCTGGATGTGTCGGACTGGGTGCAAATGGGCTTCCATACAGTGCTGACTTAGCATTTTCTGTTGCTTGGAAACACGCATAGGTGACATAAACTCCTTGAACAGGATGAGACTAACGGGTAACTGGAAAGATCAACAGCCTCAGCAGCGTTATTCTTTCTCTTGTAGTTGTGTGTAGTTACTACACTTGTAGTCCTTTTATTCTTCGGTGATGAGGGGAAGTGATAGAGCAGCTTGGGTGGGCACCTGGTGTCCAGTTAGGGTCAGCCCACCACACCTGCGTGTCTACTTCTTGACATTGGGCTTGTTCAAAACCAAATGAGATTCGTAAGTATTTTTAAAGGTGACAGTGTCTACTCTATCATTTATTGGCAGAAAGGAAGAAGCAATGTTACCTGCTTTAGTGGTTCAGTTACCTGTATTCATTTGCCTGGTTTCTCTGCTAGATTCCTGTGAGCTCTTGACAAAAAAACAGAGCACTGCCAAGTAAGTTATTTTACACAAACCATCTTAGTATATAGCAGCTTTTGTATTAATTAACATTGAAAAGTAAAGGATACAGAAATGCAGTGCATTAAAGGAAGTAGGAATGGGGTTGCAATGGGAGAAGAACAGGAATTTTTTCATGTTCATACTATTCTGAGCATGAGAGAGTTTGTGATATACTCTCACAGGTCCATTTTAACCAATAACCTTTTAAATGTATGTATGTTAATAATTTTTCCTGAGCTCACAGTGAGGGCAGTTGCTGCCTTTCCAGGAACTGGAGACAAAGTGAGACAAATGTGCAGCCTGTGAGCAGCTGCTATATAGTTCCCATAGCAACAGTAACTCCACAAACACCCTCAGAAGTTTCTTCCCCCTTTGATAGTTATTTTGCATTTTGTATACTTTATCAGGCTAAATGTTTTACAGACATTTGATTAAATTAATCCTGCTTAAATTACTTTGGAAAAGAAAAACAGCAGAATACAACAGAAAGAGAACATGGCACCTGTAATTACTTTGGGGACTCATTGTTTTGATGTATCCAGAGGTAAACTTGCCTGCATTCTTTTTTTTTTTTGTGTGTGTGTAAGTTTTTTCCTTAAAATAGTTCTTCTCTTCCCAAATATGCTATCAACCTCACTGAAGTCAGTTTTATTGGCTATAAAATTGATGTTGCTGGGGGGGAAAAAGTGGAATATGTAACAGAGTATAACTGAGTCCTCAATTTTGTTCATATTGCCACTAAAAATTCAACTTTTTCCTTCTGTTCAAGGACGACTACTCCAAGTTACATCAGAGGTATGACAGTCATTTACATCTAGCCTTATTTCTACTCTGCTTCCCATCACAATCTTAACAAATCTATCCCTATCACACATTCTCAGGTGGTAGTATTATAGGCAGAGTCGAGGAGTTTCCCTGAACAAACGTAGGTCACAACGTTTTCATCTTTTTAACTGTATGTTTCCAGGTATTCTGTCCTTAAAAGGCACTCTGCTCCCAGATAAGGGCTGTGAACAATCCTGAGCTGCTTCCATAGAATTAAAGCAGAATTTTGCTATGGATTTTTCTGAGGAGGACTGAGTCCATTCCAAACACATGATTTTTTAATTTATTTTTTTTTCCAGACTGAACTAGGTGTGAAACAAGTATCAGATAACTGGCATTGTTTCATAGTAAATGAATAACAAAGCCTTTTTTTTCTTATTATTTTTTAAACAGAGAAGAAACTGTCAGAATAATTTAGGAGCTGTTGATATAAACATCAGGGCAGAAAATAAGATCCTTTTCGTTACTGCAAGAAGACACTGACTGCCTTTAAATAAGCTCAGTCCTTCCTGAAGGCATTAAGTAAAAACTATAATTTCCTTCTGTTATTACTTGAAATCCAGGTATAAATTGTGAATTGACCGAGACAGCGATTCCTTGTGTTTTAACCTTTTAAACTCTAAAAAGATGTATCTTTTTCTTCATGCAGAGTTTGCTAAAAAGGGTGATTTGTTATTTTTCACAGAACGATCAGGATGTTCTCTGAACGATCATTTAAAGCATTTCCAGCTTTCTGACTTAGTTCTCTAATACAGATTCCCTAATTCCCTCTCCCAGAGCAAGTTTGTGTCACATCTGTAGTGTTCCTAATGAGTTGCTAATGAGGCTTTGCAAATGTGGAGGCACAAACAATGAGGTGGTAGTGGTAGGAAGCTGGGCTGGAGCTGGTTTGGTGAGCAAGGATTCAGCATCTCTAAGTTTAGTTACAGTCTCTCTCCCTGCACTTTCCCCCATGTAACTCTCATGCCCCGAGCTTGAAGAGAGTAAGAGTAAGGCTCTATTCGGATGCTTGCTTTGTTTGATTAGCACTGCTTTGTGTACCCTACTCAGAGTAGGAGTCTCACAGTTTACATTCCTAAATTATGTAGCTGAAAAAGGAAAACTACCTCCTCACCCAGCAGTAAGAGAATGCCTGCTTTACCAAAATGAGTTTCACGTTCAAAATTGATGAGGATCACATTTTGAATTGGTAACAGATGGAGAAGTGCTGACTTTTGCCTTAGTGTCTATAATGCTTCTTATGCTAGAATGTGTTTTTATTTCTTGCATGGATCACTTGAGTCTTATAATTCTAGTAAGATCTCCCATAAACAAAGCAAGGCACTTTTACGGTCTGCAGTGTTTACTGATTCCCTCCTCTGAAGACCAGTGAGTCTCACTTTATTCAAATGAAACATGAGCTAAATAATGTGAAAGTATTTCACGCTTTTCATCACTTATTTTGGTTAGTCAGATTATATGAATTTAAGCCACTTAGTCTGAAGTGTCTTTTTTTCACTAAAAATAGTTAAAAGAATGGTGGTGAAGAGAGTAGGTCAGTTGGTGAATTGCTAACTTCTCAAGAAAATGAACATAAACTGAAAGAGTAAGTAGCTGGTGTGCTTGTGTTAATTACCTTTTTTGTATTGCCAGTTTTGACCAGATTAACCTTTTGGTATGTGTCTTGTATGTAAAATGTGAGAAGCTACATTACTCTGGGAACAGTGTATGGTCTGTTGTCATTACAGAACATGGCCATGGACCATTATTCAACATTTCTGCAAGTTAAGAAATCATTTTAATATGCTTTTCCTTACTGCTTAAGCTGCTTACTTACCAAGTTCAATCTTCTTCCTAAAAAGGACTCTTTATTTGTGAAAGTATTTATACAAAGAATACTGGCATTATTTTATAGTGACTTTCTAAAGAACCAGACAAGTCTATTTGAAGCTTTTCTTTGGTATTAACTAGATATTTTATCATAAGTGAGCAGGGCGTTTCTGGTTCACTAGTCTTTATTGCTTTCTTGAATGCACTTCAACCTCATTCACAGTTCAAGTCTATATAATCCTTATGCTTTTCATACTTTTAAATTCTCCACAGTGTTTTCTGTATATCTGACTCTGCTAATATCCACAGAACTCAGGTCTTAAAGCACTTTCCTGAGCTAGCAGAATTCTGCACTGGGAGTGAAATACAGGTTTTCACCAATCCCTTTACTGCTCATAAACATGGGCAATGTTTTCTTCAATGCCAACATCCCCGGAACCCTGGTTTCCCCTCTGAAACCCCAAATCCACTCCTTATAATGGAAAAGTGAACTGTAGCTTTCTCATTAGTTTATTCTTGCTCTGAGCACTAGTTATAAATCTGTTGCCTAATTTTTTGGGTCTGAGTGTGCTGTCATTTTGCTGCTTGTTACTTCCTTCCCTCCAATACTTTCTTCTCAAGCTTTAAATGAAAAGATAATCTATTTTGTGTAATTATGCCAACAAACTTGACAAAGACCAGTCAGGTTACAACTTATTTTCTGGACTGCTAAAAGCTTCTCTATCACTGTTGTAAGATAACTTTACGTATTTCACATTACACGGTCGTGCTATTCATAAATCCAGTTGGATTTTTTTGAAATTATTTGGTACTCTCTTGCATGTTACTAGGCACACTTGGTGTATCTGTTGATTATGATAAAACACGTATGTAGCTACAGTAAAGTCTTCTGTAGCTGAATACCTGTCTTGGAATAATTGTGGCTGTTTACAGGGTCTTCTGACTAGCTTCACATGCTGTTTTTCAAGCTACATGGAATCAACTATGTTGTATTTGATACTTGGAAATCACAACTTCCAGTTAAATGATGGCACTCAGGTTTGTACCTTTGTCACTCCAGTTAGGACTTCTTTCGTATGGTTGTTTAATGAGTACTGGTAAACGGCATCACTGAAGCCTCGTGCATCAGTATAGTGTCATGCAGAGTATTCTTACATCACTGTCTCCTGGGAAAGCAAACGTAGCTCAGGTCCATTGGATATGTAGCTGTTGTACTGGTTTATGTGACTGTATTGGGTGTCTGTGCCCAGGAGCTGGCTACAGTGGTTTCTGTGAGGAGAGGCTGGTGCTGCCTCATGCCAGACACAGCCCTAGTGCAGGGCACGGCTGAGCCCCTCAGGCAGGCTGCTGGTGCATCTTAAGAGGGTAGATTTAAGAAAGGGTAAAGACCTGCCTGCTAGAGTGAGGAAACCAGTGTGAGAAACAACCCTGTGAGCACCCAGGTGAGAGGAGGAGGAGTGCAAGGAGGTGCTGTAGGTGTCAGGCAGGTACCATTGCTGCCCAAGCTGATGTCAGCACACCCGGTAGTGAGGAGGGCATTAAATGAAAACTTTTCTACTGCTGAAGACACAAAATTAAATAGAACTTTCTCATATTCAGTCATTGCAAATGAGAATGTAAGTTCAGAATGATCTGCTGTGGATTGCTGAAGTAACTGGAGAACAAAGTCATGTGCTCTGCTCCACTCTTACAACTCAAGGTGCCTGTCTGTTCTTCTGTCAGCTCTCTTTGCTTGGTTGGCCGTTTATTTTCACAGCAACCTGTGTAGCTTCAGGGAGCACAATCAGAAAGCAGACAGGTCCCCTCTTCAGCTATGCAGAATGTGCAGCAAATCTGTTACTCTCCATCTCTCACCCAAATACAAAATTTCCTCTCTGAGGTTAGAACATTGTGTCAAAGTAGGAAAGCATCAACTAGATTGGTTTGTAAACCTAAAAAGATGACGTTTTCTGACTAGACTCTGAGCAACAGCTGTGTTCCTCAGGCTATGCTATTTCAACCCTGAAAGCAGAGGGAGTTTCTGGTTAGATCCATAAAAATTCTTTCGGCAACTACACATCACCTTTCCAATGAAGGAATTGGAATACTTTAACACGCTATCATGGCCATTATGGTTAAAAAAGTTGTGATTCTTATCCTCCGAGTTGGGGAGGTCACTCTGTATTTGGATTTCAGGCCCCTTTAGCCTTGCATGGTCTGAAATGCTTTAAGGCAACCTGATCTTAAAAAACATGAGTAGATATAAAATGCCAAAGTATTTGCAAGAATGGAATCTACTTAGCAGTTCTGAGAGAGGCAACACTGTTGTTTGGCCATCTATTATGGTATAGATTTTGCCATCATTTTTCTATCCCTATTTTGAAGTCTCTGTCAAAATGAAGGAGCTGTTTACTGTCCATGTATTCATATATGATATTAGGGAGGAATGGAAAAAAGCAGAGATGTCATATAATTATTTTGAAGCTTGCCAAAGATCTTTTTATATTGCAAAGCACTTTAACAAAAAAATTAATCTTTTCTGCTGTGACTAGTTTTGTTGTGAAGTAAATTAAACTCATTTGGCTTTAGGTTTTAAAACTAAAATGGGAATATTTTTTCTATTTTCCTACATTGCAACTGAAATCAATAAGAATGTTACTAATCAAACTGCCTAGACCCCTGCTCATTCCCATCGTTACCACTTCAACCTTTCCTGTAAGTACCTTTAGTTAATCAAAATGCAAGTTATTCTGAATAACTAGAGAAAACAGAATAAACAGTCGCACATGTCTTTTTCTCCTGCCTCTTCCAGTATACTGAGGTGCTAATATTTTTACATTTATTTATCTGAAGATTACACTCTGCTGCACTACCCTTTCAGTGAAAATTGAAAATTTGGAGTTGGCTATTGTTAGCTAGAGAAGACTTTGTTAGTTTATGTTTCAGACCATTCTAAGGAATCAGTGAAGAAGAACAGACTTCTTCCAGGTGAACAGCATGCTAATTTTTTTCTAGGCTTTAAGGTACTACAGATTATAACTTTGTAACTATACTGGAATTAAAAAAAGAAGGGCATGCAATAAAATATCTTAATTGTTCCACATTTTCAGGCAGTAGGCTTGATCACGTGTTTGTGTATTACCTGCTCACTTTAATAGTCACTAGCTGGAGGAGAGATGTATATGTTTTATGAGCTACCTGTACAAATGCAAGGCTATTAAATTGCCTTCTGCTGAGAGTATGTCACATTTAGATTCAAAAAACAAGGGGTATAGTTTGAAATAGATTCTTCATCCCTGTAATAGAACTCTGCTTTCCTGCGATACCATGTGAGGCTCTCACAGCAAACCCTCCTGGGACAAGCATAAGTGCAGTACCTTTGTCACAGTTTCATGTCTTGTCTTTGGAGCCCAGCAGGGGCCTCAAAAGGGCTGAGCTCAGGTGGAACTGAGGGTTGAGAATGTAGAGGAGGGAGAGTCCTCTTTTGCCCTTTCTCTGCTTTGCAGGGGGAGGAACACGGTGGGAGGAGAAAACTGGCTTTCCCTTATCCTATAGGAATTGCAATGCTTAGTTCAGTAACCAGGCCTTGTCCTAAAATTAAAAGTAGATGCATCTCTGAATCTGGCTAGAGTCCTAGTAATGTTGCTAACAGTCAGCAGTAAAGTATGGGTCCAGCGACCTGCCTGCTCCCTCAGATGCAACAGTCAAGAATTTGGCTTTTCCTGAAAATATCTCAGGATGGTGTTTTCAGTATTGGTTACATTAATCAGAGTCAGCTTTCTCCTGTGCTCTAGCAAATCCCAAGTCTACTGTTTTGTATAATAAAGTAATATAAAAAGTCTGGGAAGATAAGGAATTTTTACTTTTACAGAAACAATGTACATTCTCTGGCTTATGTATTTTTTTTAAATAGATATTATTTGTAATTACATACATAATGAATGTTATAAAGAAATTTAAATATGGAGCACATTCTTTTATGGTTATTACAGTTATATTTTCTGCTGAAAATCAGCCATCTACAGTGTGCTGCAAATGGTTTTGCAAGACTCACTACTGGTAATCAGTGAGGAGAAAACCCAATTGAATTATTTGCCTTTAGAGCCTGTAGCAGTGAGCTGTATCTAACTAATGGCTTGGATGGGGACCACGAGAGAAGTGAGGTGGGAAATATTTTCACTGCCATCATTGGCTTTGCACTGAGGCTAACATTAGGTTTTGGGGTTTTTATGTATAATCTGATATAAAACAGAATCAGAGAAGTTCCAGAAGTGGTGAGTTGAAGGAACAGAACATGCTATATTCTAGATTACTGCAAAACAGCTCACGCAAATTAGGAAGCCAGAACAAATCAAGCACTTTAAAGTACTTCACGAAGTAACAGAAGTTTCCGTCAGGACTGCGGCATGCTTCTTGGATGAGATAGGGTGAATTTAATGAGTGACTTCAAGGAGTAATGTGATAGTTCCATCCTGAAAGTGTATGGAGATTAATTCAGAATCTGGAATTACACCAGAGTTGTAGGAATTAACAATCAGCTGCATAAAAAAGAATCAATCTGCGGTAGATGAAGAGACCACTAGTTCTTTGAAAATGTCTGGTATCTAAGATGACTGTTAACAAGGAGAGCTTAGTAGAAGAGAAATGAGGCGGGTTTTTTGTGAACAGAAGTAAATGAAGTCTAGTTTCCTAGATTTTTTTTTTTTTTTCATCTTAAATCCTCTGCATGTCTCTATTTCAAACACTCTTCATGTGTGCACTGTCCTTGTATTGCAACCTCCTTTTTACATTCCTTCCAATACAGCCAGTCCACCCCACACTTCCCCTCAGGACCCTGCTCATATCACCAGTGTTCCCTCTCCTCTGGGGTCCTGACAGCACCCCAACTCCTCCTGCACTTCTTCCCAGTGTTACGATTGGTGACCACGGTGAAAAGCTACCTGTGGATCAGGTAGCTGCTTCTGACAAAGATGAACTCTCCTGTCTTGCCTTTGACAGGATATAACAAGGTCTTTTCCCTCTACCCAGATGTAAAGCTTGGCTAAAGCTGGTCAGGGAGGTTCTAAATACATAGTGAGTATTTGAGAAAGAACCATAGCTCAAGATCATCTGGTTTCACTGGATCAAATACTGGCCTTTCCCTTTTTCTAGGGAAAGCACAGGTTCCTGTTGCTGGGTCCTAGCAGCATGTCAAACCTTCAAAGGCCCCCAAACAAAACAAAAACAAACCAAACCCAAAAAAACAACAACAAAAAAGCAAGTCCAGGCTCCCGCAACTTGGCACTCCCTGTCATCAGGACCACGGTGCTAGAAGCTCCCCAGGACTCAAACAGCAACAGGAGCTGCCCAGGACAGCAGTCCGATTGTGCTGGTTGGCAGTTTAAAACTGTTACAGACTCTAATACTTGAAAACAACAATCACTATCACTGCTTCATGTTGAAGCAGTCTCATTTTGCTGGTATGTACACTCATAGTGACTCAGATGATCTACAGATGCTGGGAAAAACCATGCCACGTGGGTAAGGCTGATTTCAGCAATATAACAAACCTGAATTTCCAAAAACTTTGTCAGCAGAGGTGTTTTTAGGAGGGGCAAGTTTCTTCTGTGAACTAAGAACTGGTTAAAAAATAGAAACAAATGATAGGCATAAATGCTAAATTTTCATGCTGGAAGAAGGTTATTAATGAGGTCTCTCAGGGCTCTGTGCTAAACTTTATGCTGTGTATTTAGAGAGAGTTTCTCTGACAAAATTTGCTTCATGTAAATTTACGCAGGACAATTTAATCTATAGCAGACATGTAAAAGTTACAGGAGGATCACTTAATATTGAGTTATTGGACAATTAATTCAAAGTATTGTTTATAGAGAGGAAAGTAATTCTAACTTTACTTACGTCATGATGGGCTCGAAATTAAACATTGCCACTCATGAAAGACATCTTAAAGTCATTGTAAATTGTTCTCAGAAGACAATCAGGTTAGTGCCGATCTGCTGCCAAAACACTAAGTACAACATTAGCAATTGCTAGGAAATCAAAAGAGCACACCACAGATAATACCCATATGAGGAAAGATGAAGTAAACAAGGACAGCTATACAACTGTCAGAAGTTACCTGGGGAAAAAAGAACCAGCGTGTGCATTGGGGTTCATTCATGCTCTGATTCAGGAATTTTGTACGTGGCCCGTAATCAGACAGGTGTCTTGAAATTTGCCCTTACATGGAGAAGAAGCTCAAATAAATCAGTGCGAGATGACAAGGCAACAAACAGGAAAAATCTTCCCATTGTGCAGCTGCCAGCTGACTTCTGGGTTTGTGTGAACAGTTAAAGATTTGTTTGTAATTCCTGAAGTGAACTTAGCCCTGTGACAACCCTCTGCCAGCCAACAGTTTGGTCTCCAGACGGTGAAAGGAGACTTGTTATTCTCTGAGAGAGAGATTTATGTAAGTTCTTGTTCTACTGCTGGTGTGCTTTTGCATTTCTCAGAGGCTTAAACTGGTATAGCTGTTCTGCCTCTCATAGGAAGTGTTGCAGAATTTTCAAATATGCTATCACAGGCATGTGAATACTATGTGCTGTTTTCACTTGGTAAAGAAATGCCCCTTACTTTTCTAAATGAGGGGGAGGGAGGGAAATGTTGGGTTGTTTTTTTTTTTTCTTGCTCCGTGAGGACTATAAAATTAGTTTTTATAGAATGAGTCCAGAAATTTCTCCTTTGTCACTGCACAAAGTTAAATAAAAGGAAAAGATCCAGATTTTCAGGTATAGAGGCTTTGACCCACTTACTCCCATGGCAAAGAATAATCTCTCAAAATGTTTCTAACCTTTTTTTAAAGTTGGTTTAAAGCATTTGATGTATAAAATAAAGCATCCATTGTAGCAAGGTCCCTTATTCCCTTTCCCTTTTAGCAGGTTTTATTTTTAAAAAGCCCCACACCTTTTAACAGATTTTTCAGCTGCACCAGTGATGATATTATATGCCCTTTCCTGAGGTAAAAGAAACAAAATAACATGATGGTGGCTTACATATGCTGCTTCTGTTAGAACTCAGTGTTGTTTCCTTGAAGAGATGATGAGACAAACGCTTGCAAAAGAGCATGGAAGAGCAACCCTTACTGTAGCTACACCTTCTGCTTGTGATCGGGATGGTTGCTTGCAGCTCTGCTGGAGGGACTGATGAGCAAAGGGCATGTTCTCACCTGCCACTGTGGGAGGGACCTGGCTGCTAGGGCTGCAGGACGAGGAAGCCAGGAGACATTCTGGTTGTCAGGAGGAAATCCTTCCTGACACCGCTGAGTCTTCTCCTGTATTTTTCCAGCACAAGCAGCGTGCTAATGCTGTCAGCTTTCCCTGATGTTGCACGCACATGAAAACCTTGCTCTTTACCTCTTAATACTGTGCTAGCAAATGCAGTTATACTGCAAAATGTCACCATTACCACTTTGCGGGGTGGTTTTATGCTCTGTCTTCATTTGGAAAATGCTTTGCTGGCAGATATATATTTCTCTCCATAAAGCATTTGTAGCAATCTGAAAAATAACAGTTTGATCCATAGTGCTGTGTCTAGCTGACAGTGCAGAGGAGATGCTTCCACGTGTTCATGCACTATGCATGAAATGCAATTACTCAACCCTGAATGTGATCAGGGCATTAGGCTCCTCGTGTGAAAAATTTCCTTGTATCCTTAGTGATCCCAAGGGTCTTGTTTGATAACTTAGAAAGTAAGATGAGGGGAAACAAACGTCTTGAAAATATTTTTGTCACAAAGGGTTAAACAAAGAGAAAGCCGATTTACCAGGCTGGAAATGGGTGAAGGGATTTACAGTGACATTTGAAGGCAGCTAAGAAAATTTAGGGAAATGCAAAATCATGTAAAACCAGAACAACCCTAGAGGAATAATAATATTCAGAAAGTCACAGTGGGTAGAAAACACTGGTTCGGGTTTTTTTTCCATTCCAAACCCAACAGAAGTGGATGGAAAGTAGGTACCCCAAGGGCTTATTTCTACTGCATAATCACTCAGATAAGAATTCAAAAAAAACCCACCCATAATCTCTGCATCCACACATAAGTGCTCACTCGCTATTCCTACAAAACCTAAAGGATGTCTGGTCTCCTTATTCATGGATCTGTTGAGTCCGTGTTTTCAGATTAATGGAAAGAGCACACAGCAGATACAAAGCCCCTGGCTTCATGCGGAATCTATTCTGTTTCATCTTGTCATGCTGATATCCTGAACTCCTGGCTAACACCAACTCAGTAATTGCTTCTTTGACTACTGAATGGTCATTATGTCACATGGATTATATCTCCTCTACCAGCGTATCTTTCAGATTTTAAAAGACAGAGATAAATTTAAATGGAAACTCTTAGGCCAGTGTCATAACACAGTTCTTAATAAATATTGAGTTCATCTAAATAGCTATGGAGAAATAGACTGAAATACTACTTTCAGCACTTCTGAAATAAAAACAAAGAAGACTATTTTTCTATGCCAGGTAGATTAAAATGTGAGTGCCAAATGTGACGCTTAATAATACAATCAAAAGATGGAGAGGGGTGAAGCAAATCATGGCAAGCCTAACCAAATTACGCTATATAAACTACTTTTGTTGGATCCTAGACACTGGAAAAATTTAATTCTAGCAGTATTTATAAACAATTTTCAGGTTTAAGAAGAAATATGTCAGTGTAGTAACTAAGAGTTTCTTCAGATCCAAATTAATAAATGAACTGTAATAAAACTGGCATGCAACTGGCAGTTGGAATGTAAAAGGTGGTGTCTGCAAATTCTTGAAAACAGTGCTTGCCTCGCCAGAATATTATCAATACCTTGACATCATCAATGTGACAGATTGAAATATTATCCAGCATATTTAAATAACAAAAAATTATTAGATTAATACAGATGTTTTAAACCTCATTTATATTCAGCACTGTATTGGATGTATATTGTTTGGGCTGACTCCCGTGTATATTTAGACAAGTAATTTCAGTGGCAATAATGGTGCCGAAAGAGTGAATTTGAAGTGACTATCAGAGAATGTTCATCAGAAAGTTAATGTGGAACTTGGAAGCCTGAGTGGTCACAGTGGAAGTCGGCTGCCAAGAACTCTCCTCACCCAGAGGAGAATCAGAAACAATAGGATGAATATCAGATACCCATAATGTACACTGCTGGTGTCCAATTAATAGACTGAAAATTGGAAAGAGTTTGGCAGATAATGCAGGGATGAATAAATTACAGAATTGTAACCTGCCAACAGACAAAGATGCAGAATTTGTTAAATAGTTTTCCACTCCAAAACATTCACATAGCATTTTTAATAAAACAGTCTTACACAGGGGCATCTCATCGCAGAGAAGCCTTCCCAGCTGTAGTCGTAACAACTGCATCCAGTCCAGCCCCAAAGCTGAACTTCATTTTAAGCCAATCTACTTCTAAAGGCCCAAACTGCACCCAAAAACCATCTGTAAAATGAAGTTTTGTAAGTCACGGTGCTCTTGATCAGGTTCTCAGAGGAACAGTTGTCAGCCAGCACCACAAGTAGCTTTCATAGTTGGCAGTCTCAGCGAAAAGACTGATGAATATGCAGACACAAGGCCTCCATTAATTGTCCTTCCTGAGACAGACCGGCAATAAGGTGGCAGAGTGAGAGTTCGCACTGCTGATCTCCTTTGTTTGCTTGGTGTTGTAATGGAAATCTTCCTCTCCACAGCTTTTACTCCGTAAAACTCTAAAGCCCCTCCCCGTGATGAAGTCTGTGTGCTTGCAAGTCTGCACCCACAGGGGCTGTGGGGCTCTGAGCTCCTGCACAGGACTAGCAAATTTGGCATGTATAAACTTGCTGCACTTGGGAATAGGAAATATGCCTAATCTGAGATTCTGGAAAGCTTGTTTCACTTTTCTGTTTCATTATAGATGCGTAGTTTTGAAATCCATGAATGTATTTAAGACCTGTGAAGACAGGTGCATAAATAATTTTGAAGATGTGGGCCTTAGTGGGTTTTTGTCCCTCCAATTCCCATCTGTAACAGAGTGCAATGGTATGGCCTTACCTCACACTTGTACTGCAAGGTACGTACTCTCCAAGCAGGTTCATGAATGTCAAGGGATTGTCTGTGAGGATGTGTGGTAGCAAGTGCATGGAGGAAGAACAGAAATAGAAAAAGTGAACTGTGTCTTTTGTTGCCGGAATGAAATGTCAGGTTCGTATGTGTACACGTATTTATTTATGAAAAGAAATTCAAGAAAACCACCCATTTATTCTGAAAAGTCTCAGCTGTGTGGCTAGCGTTCTATGGTTATTCAAATGGAGTTTAAATAGAACAGGTAAGGTAATGTTTCCGAATGTGCAAAAAGCACAGAGCGGTCTTCAGGAAGCACTTAGGGACAGGACCATGACTTTGCATCTCTTCCAGAAGACAGTCACCAGCATACTGCTGATGGTGACTTTAGACAAAAGGGGGCTTTATTATTGTATAGTATGAAAATTACTGTGCAGTCTGGGATGATAACCAAGAATGTAATAATGGGCTTTCACTCTGTTTCCAGAGGTCAGTAATCACACCCTTGCTTTTTTTAATGCAATTTGGAAATGGCTCCATCTACTACTGCTGACATGCCGCTTGTCCCCGCAGCACTAATGCTGCCACGCTGAGAGTTCAAATTTTCTGGAAGTGGCCTTAACTCTTAGTGATTGACAGGAATTGCTGAGTTCCAGGAATGCCTGTTCAGCCCGGAAGGATGTAGAAAGAAAGAGATGCTATAGAAAACTTTCGAGAGAAGGCAAAAAATGCTGGAATTAAGGAAAGGATGCTCTGCTGCCCAAATTTAGTTCATGTAAACACTGAAATGCATTTGAAGGGATCTTTGTCACTCTCAAAGTTACTGGACAGATGAATCCTATGGAATCTATCCAGCAATATCATGTGCTCACCTGTAATATATCGAGAGATATCTTATGTTGCACTTCTGAAAGTAAAAACATTTTCTGGAAGTAAAAATACCTAAGAGGAAATGAAAATCTTGGTATTTATATTCTGAGACTCAATAGACTAGCATCATTTCTTACCCAGTGGACGTTCGGTCTTTAAAATGCTAATGCTCACAGATAATGTAAGGAAAGACAGGATCAGACCTAAATGATTTAGACTCTAAACCTGGTTTAATTCATGTCAGTAGGAAAACTTCTGCACATTTCAGTGGACCAAACTGAGCTTCTGACTTTGTATTACATTTTGTATTCACAAATTGTACAATTCTCTTTCATGTCTCAGAATTTCTGAGTATCTATAGTTTCTAAGACTCGGTGTATGTGATATTTCTGTCTTTGTACGCCACAGGGTAAATCTTAATTTGCTAAGATTAGAATAGATTTAGATCAAAAGACATGTATTAATCTGACCTATTTGCTGAATGTATATACATATATACAAGCAGATTTATAACTCTCCAAAAGCAAGAGCAGAGTACAGGAGAAATGAGGAAACGGAACCCTTGCACTTTGTAAACAGAGAGATTTGTACACACGTAGGGTGATACATCTCGGGTATCATCTCTGAAAAATTATAGTTGTAGGCAAGATAGACTGTTTATGAGCTTCTTGTGGATCCCAAGGATTTATTATCTTTATCAACAACTGCACTAGTTGCGTGCTGGCTGGCAGTAGTGTGGGCTATGCCCACACTGAATGGTTAGCAGGGCAGCTTTCACTTAATTGTGGCACTGTGGGTTTGTCTCGGAACCATAGTCACACTTTCCTGCCTGTCTGCTGTTTAATTGTTTGTTACTCAGAGGAACACTTCTATCTAACTTAGGCACTAAATGTTTTAATATGCTGAAGGTTAACTGCTGAAAAAGTTAGGTTTCTTTTTTTAATGAAAAAGGAACCCCGTATCTGCTCCTCAGGAGGGCTTCCTCTCCAGCAGCTAACATGTATTAGCAATTATCCTGCCGAGGGAAAAGCTGTCTAATTACTCTATTACCTCAAGTGCAGAGCACTCACCTGGGAAGCCACCAGATCAAGGTTCAGGTCCCATCACTGACTTAATATTAATTTATGACTTGGCATGCGTGACTGATAATCAAATAATGATCTGTTTTATAGAGCTAAGATGGCTGGAGATCATATTCTAGCTTTTTAGGACATTACTCTCCATCTGAAACAAGGTTTCACAATTATCCAAACTGGTTTTAAGGGTACAAGGTAGCAAAAGATGTTCTTCAAGCACTCCTATAATGGTAAGTATAAATTAGTATCAGGAAACAAAAACAAGAAAGAAAAAGCTTGGGGTTTCTTCTTATTTCACACACACATGCTTACATCAAACCTAGACAAAAGTGGTCTGGAAATTTGGGCTACTTTTTTCCTAGCCAATCTCTAGCTTATTAGGATCAGGCCCTTTTTCCTACTCCATTTACAAGCAAATTTCAACTGTACCATGCTGGCATTAGTTATTGGTTTGCTAGGGGGTTCTGGTTTACCTGAAGAAATAGAGCTGAAAGATTTTTCAAAGCTACTTTAGCTTGTGCATGGACAGCCTTGTTACTTAATTTATTTATTTTTTTTCTAAAATACTCATTAGCCCTTGAAGTTTTTCTTCCTAGTGGTTCTGACTAGTGGTTATGGATCTGTTGACATGTCACGCGAATGTCTTTCTCTAAAGAGAAATAGGTTTGTCTTCACCGAGTGGGTGACGGCCAGCGATTTCACATCTTTTACTGTTATTGTGTTCATCTGTTAATTTCACATTTGTGGAACTGAGTTGCCATTCAGGTTTCTGGGGTGTGATGGGTGTCTGAGGAAAACAAGGAGAAGAGTTCAGTTGCTCAGAAATACTCTAAGAAACATCTAGTTTCTAAACTTAGCTATGAGAAAAATGTGAGGAACATGCAATCTAAAGATTTTAGATTGTAATTCCTTTGGTAGTAGGACTTTGGGGCGATTCATGGTGCTAGTGTTGTTTATAAGGGGCAAGTCTCCTGGGCGCTAACACAATAGAAATAAAATCGGTAATCATTACAGAGTAAGTCTTGCACGAATGGGCCTGCCCTTTCTTTTCTATACTGAGTTAGATTTCAGCTCGATATCCTGTACCAGCTATTATGAGATAAGTGAAGGCAGAAAAATGGGCTGTGTTGGTGATATCTCTAGACTGCTGTTTTTAAAGTACTTCAGGCAGTGTAGCTACCATCATCTTTAAATGAAAGACGTATGTTCAACAAAATGTTTGACAACTGACATTTGAAAGGCAAAATTCTTGTTTATGGTATTTAAACCACAGGCAATATCCAAAGCATTTTCTCTCTTTTTATAGCTACAGTGTTTAATAATTAAAAAAGGAATTTCAGTAAGTTTATTAAAACATAAGAAGGTCAGGTATTAAAAGAGAATTACATCTTGCAAAACCGTAAGAAGTTATTTTGTTATTTATACAGTCATTAATATTACTGAGCAGAACTGCTCCGCAAATAATAATTAAATAGTCCAAGCAAATTCTCCCTGTTGCTACTGACTACCTTAGGCTAAAGCAGTCCTGCTCAAGTGAAGGCTTGAAATGGCATATTGATGATTCAGGCTTGAGAAAAACCACATCCTACCTTCTTTGTGTGACTGAGGGGATGCGATGATTGAGACACGTGACTAACAGAATATTTGTGACTACTGAAGAATATTGACTTCCTCCTTTCCTGTGAGCTGATGGGCATCACCAAAAGAAGCTGTATCAAAAGCCATAAAAGCTAATGTGTCCTACTGAGGAACTGACCTTGTGTTACTGACAGAGGCTGAAACCCGAATATATGCCTAATTAGTAGGCATTAGCAGTAATTATGCAGTCAAGAAGTATACAAAAAGCCTGAGACTACAGAAAGTCCTGTAACTGATAGGAGAACGTGCTGAGATGGCATGGAGTGAACTGACTTAATTGTATATAGAGAAACATGATGAATTGTAATCTTTAGACTTAGGTTAGCAAACAGATAGATCTCTCTCTTTGGCTGAAAGGTACCTGTCAAAAAATCCAGGTGAGGCCAACAGGCTTTGGACTGCTCTTACTACTTTAATAATCTGCGTACGGGAGGGATATTAAAATATACTCATTTGCACATCTTAAGTGCTGCAGCAATGTTAATTCGTGTAATTTTATTCTTCTGTCTGGATTTCAACACGTGTTTACAGGTAAGAACTTAGTGGCTTGCAAAAATGCAGATCAGAGCTCTCATAAACCATCTTGAACCACAGGAGTGCCAAATCTTATGTAAGTGAAAAACAAACAACCCTCAAGCTCAGAAATTAAGATTAAGAAGTCAGTAATTCTTTATCTAATTAATAGCTACTGCTGAGTGGTAAAACAGTTTGATCTACCCAAAGGAGGTCTGTAGTATTTGATGTATATTGCAGCCAAGTCTGTAGTGACTGTTGAGAAACATGAGAGAGAGTGAGAAGGAGATTGGCTATTTTCACAAGCTCTTTTCTACAAAACCAGAACAGCAGGTAACTCTTGGTGGAACTGAGGATTCTTTAGTCGGGCAGGTAAATCCTAGTGGAGTAGAGGATTCCATAACCTCTCATCAACAAGCCCCTCAGCATTCCCATTGTAACCTGCCTGAGCAGGGTCAATGGGAGCAGGTCTCTGCCAAACCAAACAAACAAAACAAAAAGGGCAAGCGTGCTGCTTTAATAAGCACATCACTTACAGTGCCCTTGCAAAACAGGTACGGGGCTCTGCGGGAGGAACTGGTCAAGAGCACGGATGAGGGCTCACAAAAAAACAGTCGAGCCACCAAGATCAGCCATCGAAACTGACCCCCTCTGGCAGGGGCTTGGACTAGATGATCTTTCGAGGTCCCTTCCAACCCCTAACATTCTGTGATTCTGTGACTATTAACCAGTTTTTGCCAGAGATTACATAAGCAAAATATATAAAACTTCCAGTAGAAGGCACAGTGATTCATCTGTTACTTTCAAGAATAGTGATGGTTCTTCCATGTAGTTATGATGAACTTCATTTTAGATTATAAACTTTCTAAGAAAAATGGTATTTTAAATGAATATTGTTCATCCAGAAGCAATTTTTGCTTTGCTGAAATTTCCACAGAGGAGTGTCAACCAGATGTGGCAGACTGCATGTGCCTGAATCACAGAAGATTATAAAATATGGAAAAACAATTTGTAACAAGAACATGCATCTTCACCATCCTGCCCTCTTATCTGCCTTCAGTCAACTTCGAATGCTTCCACTAGCTACAAGAGAAAGCTTAAACCAGAAAAAGCAAAAGGGGAAGGCACAGAGATTATCTCAGATACTTTGAGTGTCCTTCACAAAAGAACTCCTCCTTTTTCTTCAGTCAGAATGAATTACAAATTACATCCCAGAAGAACAGCTAATTATTCTCTTGCTTCAAATTTATCTTATTCCCCAGAAAATTTAGCAGTGTGTTCTGTGAGAAGGTGAAAGGTATTTTATTCTCATCTTCTGTCTTGTTCCAGCTCAATCAGGTGCTCACACCATACTGCTTGTCTATCCGGCTAATCATATCCTGGGCCAGTTCCTCTACTTTGTTAAAGCTGTTGATCTGCCAAGTCACTTCTCTTGTGCCTCAAAGGATCTTCCTAGGTCAGCTTCTTTTATTTTGCAATGTGTTGGATAAAACACATTTGTTTAAGGGGCCTTTTCCAGTACTAACCGTATGATTAAGGTTAAATCCAGCTACTCACTGGTATGTTTTCTGCCTTTGGAAGTAGTTATATTCTTCTGTTATCTCAACACTTTTTACTCGGCCTGATCATTTGTTTCTAAATTTTTATACCAGGAATGGCAGCAAAATACTGAATGCTGTGACAACTCTTTGATCTTTTATGATCCACATGTGAGGATCAGGACAGCATTCTTGCAGTGTGCTAGTAGTTTCCAGTACCACCGGTGTTAGGTTCCATGGCAGGATGGCGATGGTTGCCCTGACTGCCCAAGTCACTTCACCATAAATTCAGTTAACTGACTGGTACAATCTGCAGATTTCATAGCTTTTACTTTCAGAGTGATAGCAGCATTCGGGGTCAAACTGATTTGCATGACCTTTGTTTTTCACTCATAAGAACCATTTCTTTAGCATCTCTGACTGGACTGTCAATTCACTGCTGCGCTTTGCTTATTGATGGGAAATCTCCTTTTGCAGACACAAATGACAAAACTATGGTAAAATAAATGTCTCGAGTATTGGCAGTGCTCCTTCAAAATACAGTTTTGAGACTCAGCTGTTAAACACCGTTGTAAGTTTAAGGAAATTTTTTACTCCCAGTTGAGCAGCTTTAGCTTTATGGTTAATAGCTTAGGTGCAAATTGCAGAAGTAGACTTGCTGGAGATTCACATGGATGGCAAGCTAAAATATTTAGCCGCTGCCATGTTCATTATCTTTACACACTTGGGTGGATATGCTGGAAACTCATACTGTGTCACACTTCTGTTGCTGTGTTGATAATTATTGGCTGATTACATATATACCCTCTTAAATGCTCCCCTGTGTTAATTCTGTCCTCCTAATTACTAATTAATTGAACTTTAAATGGCTCATAGGTTGGTTTAGGTTTGGCAAAGTTCCCAAAAGATTTCCTGTAAAGTTTATTTGAACTAAAAAAAAGAGTCGTTTGCTGATAACATCAGTTAAGTAGATGATCTTGGCAGAATACAAGTTATTTCTGTGACTGGCAGGAACCAGAAATGTCATGAACAGATTTTTATTTCATGTTTCAGATTTCCATTTCTTACACATAGTCCACCCTGAAGCTAAAGAGAATATTATTAAATTTAAATGCTTTCCTTCTTGTCGAAGATGCTGGCTTGACAGCGGTAGAAAATAATTTTGTCTATTTATCCGCTTAAGTACTGCGTCCACTCGGAGCAAACACGGGGATCGGCATCAGTCGGGAAGAGACTTTGTCCTTCATTTCCAATTTGTCTTTCGTGTATTGCAGAGTGCAGCTGCAAGGTGCTGCCATGTACTTATCTAATACCTTAACAGACAAACCAAGGACCATTACGTTATAAACATGGGAAGGATTTGAAGAGGATATACAGAATTAATGCTCTTGTGGGGGCTCTGAGCAGCCTGCGAGGCCCAACATTCATTCTCTAATCTGATATTAGCTTCTCCCATTTCTTAGCAGGCCCCAAGAGCAAGTGCCAATGGATCAGCAGAGGCTAGGCATTCAAACCTTCTCAAATCATTTTAAATAGCCTTGCCTGAGTTTCATGTTGACAGCGAGCCAGGTGGAATTTTCCATTTTCTTCCTAGCTTTCCAAATAAGAACAGTCCTACTTTCTTTTGACTCTGGTTTTATATAACCAACAAAAATGACAGATAGCCTTGAATTTGGAAGATTACGTTGGCCTGTTCTCGGCTGAAATGTTCTGTCATCATTGACGTATGTGTTTAAATGAGCACTGAAGTGTGAATGGCCATCTGTCCGGGAAGCACGAGAGATCCTGATTACTAAAATGAAACCACAAAAAAGCTTAGTGCTTAGCAGCAGCACCGAGACACAGAGGCAGAGCGAGAGAGCCTTTTTCACACTGCAGATATTTATAGTATGTGGATGATTATAACTCAGCAATTGCCTAGACTCACTGCCCCATATTTTTCTAAATATGTTCTCTCAATTTTTCGCAAACATCGAGGTTTCAATATTTGCATCTTTTGTAAAAACAAACAAAAGGAAGCACTAGGTATTCTCCCTGTCAAAAGTAGTTCTTTCTGAAAGGATGTTGTTCATTTTCTCCTCAAGAGGGGTTCTCCACTTTATGAGGCTTTTGTCTTGACTTGAATTTTTTGGCTTGAACTTACATTCCCACATGATCTCTGTGCAGCAAGGCTGAAGGCTGTTCCTGGGTGCATCTCTTCCTCTGTAAACCTGAAAAACTTCCTAAGGAAAGGCTTTTGAAATAGAGATTTTGATCTTTAGATGGTTGCTCTATCTGATTCAGCTTGAATTGAGTAACAAAGGTTCCAGCAGCAACTTCTAGAATTGAGTTGGGGTTTCACGCTAATTTCAGTGTTATGAAAAGCTCCTTACAGAAGGTTCTCCTGAAATTACACCCACCAATGTGAAAACTGCTTTGTGATCAAACAATAATTTGGGGGGGGCTGACTCCCATATCAAGACTCCCATATCAATCTTCAAAATTCATGAGCATTTTGGCTGCTTTAGATGTTTTTTGTGGTGCTGAACAAGTCACCTGTCATTATCTGTTCAAGCATGAGTTGGAAGTCTTTTTAGAGCACACATATTGAATCAAAGCATTTTTTCCCCGTTTCTGCATTTACAGTTCTCCTTGTTTCTTGTAATTACTTTTCCATTATGCATATGATTATGAAAATACATAAAGGGTCAGTTTTTATTTCCCAAGACTGCACACGCCATTTTTGTATGTTATATTTAAGTCACAAAGCATCAAGATGTAAAGCAGAATATACAGATAGGCCATATTTGTAGGTAAGCCTCTACAACTCTTTCACTTTCATTAGAGCATGGTTTCTCATAGTGGGGCTCTCTGTAAGTTACCAAGTCTCTGTTGAAAACTGAAGAGATAATTAGACAGCAGAATAGAACTGCGATTTATTGTATTTTTTACTTTACAGTTTAAAAAGCATCTAAGGCAGAAAAACATGTAGGAAGCCAATTAAAAGAAGGGCAGGTTTTTTTTTTTCCTTCTTTTGTTTTGGTGGATGGTTCAGAGAACACAGCAGCTTTGTGTTCTTATTTATTTATTTATTTTGAGTGTAATCTGAGGAAATGAAGCGTGAAACGCAATTAATGAAATAGCTGTGCTGAATCACATAAACTGGTGTCTGCACAGCTGCCACTCATGTCACAAATGCATCTCTTGCCTAATGTCCACCAGGAGAGTCGTTAGCCAGCCGCTTTTGTGGAGGGCCTCCTGTGCTTTAATTTCGGTATATAATAGAGCAGGGAGCTGGCTGAGTAGCCTTACAATGTTGGGTTATTTTTTTTTTCCAGCGAAGATAAGGTAAAGGAGAAATGCTGATCCAGGAGGGCTGTGCTGAGATGGGGAGAGGTGTATGGGCAGGGTTCAATTGCTGGAGGAAAACACGGTGTCTGCCCAGATAGGAAATATCCAGAGCAGTGTCACAGGCTGTTCAATGTGAAATGTAAAATGACTGCCTCTAGTTTCTTAATATCATCAGATGGCACTCCTAACTCTAAAGCTTTTTTGCTTCTGTGTGTATCATTACCTTTTAGTTCATTTAATGGGTATGTATTCCGTGCCAGCAACAGAGAGTGTGACAAAGGAAAAGCCAGATGTGCTGCAGGGGCTGGTCAGCTTTACTGAAGTGGCAAAATGCTAAAAGCCTCTGGAGCCTTAGGATCTCGAATCTTCTTTTAGCTTGCTGAGGAATTAAGAGGTGTGAGAGGTTAAAGGACGCCTCTGACCATTTGCCAAACTACCTGAACACTCAGTGCTGTATACTGTGTTGCTACTGATAGTGGTTTTATCAAGATAAATCTAGTCTTGCTCAGGAGGATATTAATAAATTATCTGGTAATGAAAAATGTGAGAGGAACCACACTCTTACATCAAGGCCTGATGATTACTTTGATAGATGCAGTGGCAAGATTTTCCTGACAAGGCAGAAATGAAAAACATGACACGTGGACCTTTAAGGGTGACCTCAGAGGAAAACGCAAGTTGCTGAATGATACAAAAATAGAACTGAAAAACAGAAGCTTGAAGGGGCTCATTGTCAACAGCCAGACAGATAGGCTAGGCTGATCAACTGATCATTGAGTTTAGTGTCAAAAGCAGAGCAGAGAGAGAAAAGCCTTACACTTGGCAGGACAATAAATGTAGCAGAGGCAGCTTTGAAGAAGCATCAAGTGTTAAGAATTTTAACGATGGAGAACAGGGGGAAAGTTGAGGGAAAGAAAAACGTGAGCATTGATAAACAGTGGGCTAGTCAGGAAATAAACCCAGAGAGTGTCATCAATAAAGCAGCCCACTTCTTTTGCAGGCATTTTAGAAACAATCCTAACAAAATCCAAAATGAATGCAATTGAAAATGTCCCTGTGTTGAATTAAGATTTGCACGGGGGGATAAAAGATTAGGTCACTTCTGGAGACACAAATTGCTAAAAATAAGGCATGTCAGAGCACAGGTGTTAGATATAAAATTGTAGAACAGTTGGATGATATTGGGGTGTGACACTTGATGCATCTGAGAGTTTTATTTAGTGTTTAACTCTGCTAGAGTTCCTGTGAAAATGTGCACAAGCTGCTTTTTTTCTATCATATGCTCCAGTTGTTATTGATGTTGTGTGGCTGATATTCAAAATGGGCCAATGTGAACTGGAAATAACATGAACACTTCAAAAATGTGTAACAGAATTTACCATGAATGCAAGCTGATGAAAAACAAGGGCAAAGTGGGGCAAGCTTTCTCATACTATTCCTTCTAAATGTTCATACTTGAGACCCAATTCCATGTGTATCCATTTACAAACATCTGTTTAGTCTAAAAAAAGAGAATCTGGATGTCCACGTATTCGACAGGTCTGTCTGGGCCTTTCATTTGAAAAAAAAGGTAGTGAGTGAGCTCTGGTTTCAGAGAAATGCTCACCTTTCCAAATAAGTGACCCCTAAAGACCACAAACAGCAGACAAATCAATTGCAGAGGGGGAGGAAAAGGTGAAGGTGCTGCTGTGATCTTTAAGTCCATATGTGGATTAGAAGACATTTAGTAATTGTTTTTGAAAGGTAAAGGCTTGGTGAGTGTGCACGCACACATGTGTGTGTAGGGAGCTGTTTGGGTTTCTTTTCAGCTTGTACTGTTGCAGCTACAGGGCAATCACTTGCCACATGTCAGGAAGGTCTAGCATCTGATTTTGGAGTGGAACATAATAGATGATCTACCAGGGGGTTCAGCAAACATCACATACAGCTTTAAACTGTCATTACAGAAAAAAAATCCAGGAAGGTGACATTTGGTGACATACCGGGTGACATTTGAAATGACAGCACTTGCTTTCAGATGTAGCATTCCCTCCTGCTGTGAATCAAGGGACTCTGTACTGTGGCTATGACTTGTTTTATTGATGACCCTAATCTCTGCAAAGTGTAGGCAAAGAGACTGCACATGGCCCTGGCTGCAGTATCAAGTGAGAATCGGTGCAGTAGGAGAGGGCAACCGGAGAGCATTCGCTGTGCGTGGCATGATCTGTACAGCAGTTATAACCTCTGCTATTCTTCTTCTAAATAGTTTGTGAGGAATGAATAAAGAGCAGCAAAAAAATAATCTGTTGAAGGAGTGTATCTGCTTCACCCCATAGACTTCTGAGGATTGCAAAGTTTCGTGAGCAATAAAAAGAGCAGTTCAGTGCTTGGGTTTCGCCAACCTCCTACTGCTCTCAAGAGTCATCAATAAGTGCTCACCTTCTAACACATGGAAATGAGCTGAATGCTTACTTCTGAAAGCTCTCAGAGCTATGGGAAAACTTGGCTAATTAGCAACTACCTCAGTTCTTGTTGACTGCTTCCTTTTCTTGTAGCATACAAGTGAGCCAGAGTTTCTTTTGATTGCTTCTTACTTTTGCTCATAAGGGTTAAAAGGACTCCTTGCAGTACTGTGATCCCTGGAATGAGGCCATCTTTGGGTTTGCTTGGACTGGAATCTACTGAAAATGCTTATAAACATGAAGCGCTTGTTGAGTTTGGGGTCTGTTTTGGGTTTTCCTTTTGTACTGTTAGAACTACAAAGAAAAATGGAGCTGGTTCAGACAGTGTTTAAACCTATCTACCAATTTTATATGATGAAGTTTATTTTTTCTGAGCTTTCTATGTAAGTTTAAAGAAAACTCTAATGTAGAACTTGCAGAAAATCATCAACAAAATGGAATGTATTATTCCCATTATATATTGTATCATCACTAAAGCCAGTATATGAAACAATTTTATGAATCAGAATTAGACTTCTGGTAAGATATTCTGTGTCATTTGTTATCAATATTATTTTAGATGCCATTAACTGGCAGTAACATTTCAATGCATGTAACCTTAGTTGTTGAATGTTATGTTAACACACAATGCTCTAATCTTAAATAGGGTTTTTTTCTGGTGCTTACGTGAAACTGCTGTACTTCAACAGTTCTGTTTTATTCAAGAGACAAGCGTTGGATTTGCAGTCTCTGAGGCAGAGTAAGGGACAGGAGGAAGTGGTGAGAGGTAGTACTGTAGGCCTGTGAACAGCAAATTACGTGCCTAAGCATTCTTTATAAAACTACTATTAGTAGAAAGACATTCTTGTAGGATTTTAACCCACGTAGGTGAAATAAGTATGTTATTTTTCTTTGTTTCTTCTTTTAACCTGCTCTAGAGTCTATTTAATGACTGAACAAAATGCTGAAGCTCCTGCTCAGTAATATGAATGGGTTAAATACAGATCTATGCAGCGCAACAGCTGTAGGGCTTAGAAGTGGCACAAAAGCCTTATATTGGTTCTCTCCACAGGGAATTAATTTTAACTTCATGAGTTTGACTTTCCAAGAACTGGTCTCCATGAGGAATACAAGAATCACCTTAACAGATTAGCCAGTAGTCTTATCTAATTTAGCATCCCATTTCTTGAGGCTTATATAAGAAACAACAATTCTGGTTTATGAAGCAGATGACAAAGGAGTGGATACTGGTTGAGGGGGAAGGGAGGAACAATGTAACTACATCCAAGTAGTTAGGGAATTTGAATGCGAAGTGGCAAAACTAAATTCCTAACACTGCTGTTTGGATAACAAGGGCTAGCTTGGAAAGGGTTTCTCCTTCCCCTTCCCTCTTCTACCTCCCTGATTCTGTATCAGGAAACTTCTTGCAAGGAGAAAATGCAGACAAATCTTATCTGAAGAACCTTTAGTTTTCAGCAATTTCTTTTTCACAAGCAAACTTCTGGCAGTCACAGATAATTATTTTTATAATTATATTTATATATTATTTTAATATTTATATTTATTAGGTTAATATTTCTAATAGCCTTTTTTGCTAGATGCGAGTTTCTGTGATCTCTGGTATGTCCATTTTCCCCATAAAGACAATAGAGGGTCTTGCTGGTGTTACCATGAAGAAGACTTTCTTAAGTCTACTGTATCTCTTGGCCTCAATAACATCTTGTGTCAAAGAATTATGGAGGTTGTTACAGTTTGCAGATTACTACTGAATGCAGTAATATTCACCAAGTGGCTGCAAGCTGATTTTCTTTAGACCATAAGCAACTGCAGCATTCTCCATCAAATGTTTGTTGGCTTTATTCCTCCTGAAATGTGGACCTGCTCTTTTCTTCACAAGCCTTGGCTTCTGATTTTTGTAGACAGAAAAAAATAATAAAAGTAGTCACTATACTTTATGCATCTCTCTGAAGATCCATCACGGCTAGCATGAGAAAGGAAATAGAGAACCTGGGCTCATTATCACACAACCACTGTGTGTGCTGTACTGATTTTCCACTTGTTCTGTTCTTTCAGCTGATGAGGTAGAGGTGACACCTAAGTGAGTGATGGTTCTTTTTTATTAAAATGTTTATCAGCTGTCCTCAATTACAAAAACATTAACCAACCCACCATTTCATCTGTGGCTAATACTGATGGTATTTAATTTTTTTTAAATCACAATCAGGAGGATCTGATAGAGAGTAGACTTAGTAAACTTGCAGATGTTACCAGCTAGGAGAAATCTGAATGCTGGATGGCAAGATCTGCCAAATAGATATATGGTTTTATTAAAGATATATGGCACTATTATAGCTATATGGCTCTAGTCATCAGAGACAAGAGAATAGTACTGGGCTTACAGAGGAATCATCAAGTGCCTAAGCACAAGAAATAAAACAGCTGGCTAAATGGAAATTCATTGGGAAATGATCTTGGGATGGTGCTCTGGAGATGTTTTTCCTGGTAGCAGCAACAGGAGGAGGAATTTCATCCCTGAAGCTGACCTCCCATTGCCTTGCAGCCATTAATCTGCTTCAAAACTACCCAGTTGTTTTTCTCAATTAATTTTCATCTGGATCAGCAGCTCAGCTGACAGATGTTAAATCACTGGAGCCATCACAAGGGACACAAGAGGGATGTGCAGCCAGAGTCACTGGGATCACACCTTTTGACAAAAATGTCATTCTGGGTAAGATGGAAACACTGGTGAAACTGCAAACGTGTTCTCCATGCTGATGGCAGGTGGGATAAGAAATTGTAACTATAGAAAAGAAAATTTAGCTCAGATGCTAGGAAAAGGTTTTGCTTGATTATGAAAAGCTAGAGCAGAGCAGCTGGGGAGGCTACAGAGACCCTGTCTGTGGGTCTTTAGTGACCACAGATAGACAGACAGACATCTGTTGGGAATCACCGTGTATTACTTTTCCTGCCTACAAGCAGGGAAACAGATTTAACTGATCTCTGGAGGTCACTTCCAGCCCTCTGAGTCATATCCCTTAATTATTTGTAGTTCAAAATGAGTAAAAGGAACTTTTTTTTCTTGAGGTACAAGGACTGACTTTTGCAGAAATCACCCTTTTATTGTTAATCACATCCGTGTAGGCAACTCGGATTAGCCTTCTGTTTGATCAGCGTGGGGGAAAGGGAGGAAGAAAGAACATTAATCATATCAAATTTCTCTTTCAGCATTTTGACAATAAGATGGCATTTACGAAGAACTTGGGTCATACAATATATATCTGTCTGTCATTAGAGGAACCACTTTCCAAGCAGTTTTATTAATCATAGAGCTTACTACAAAAAAGTGTCAGTGTGACCGCACCTACGACATTAATCCGACAAAGATATTCTTGATGGCTATCTTTATCTTGATATCTCCCACTAGAAGATGCCAGTTTTGAATGAACATCCCTGTCTATTTCAATAGAAATGATAGGGCTGCTTTTTAGTTTGGTTTTTTTTTTAATATGACTGTGGTGCTGTTTTGTACAGGATTATGCTCAGCTGTTCATTTTCATGTCTGGAATGACTGGTGAATACTGACGGAGAAAATCATGGAGAAATTTGCAGTCACTGACTCTCCTGAACATTTTATACAAACCCCAATCTCTATTCTCATTTCATTATCACAACAATTTATCATAAAAGTTACTAAGTGAAAGTTCTTGTCTTTAGTCAAAAGACCTGCTCAATCTTTAAAGCTGTGTGGTTTCATCTTGAGACTGTGCTAGAATTTTCCTCAGTCCTCTTTGCTCTGCATCTTTGTTCTTTAAAGCTCAGATGACACTAAAACTGCCTATCCTTTTTGTGTTTTCATTTGAATAAAGAACTGAGGGAGCTATAGGGTAATAGTAAGGGCACTTGATGAGTATATGCCTCTGTATTTTACATCGTATTTAGCACAGATGCACATTCCTCATCTTCTGAAATGAGAAGGTCAGTCCAATGGATCTTACTGATAGGGCCACAGCACCAAGATCTTAAGTGCTTGCTCGGAGAAGTCTCGCTCTTAGCACGAATAATTTGCTTGGATAACTGTTTGTATTCTATGGGTGCTGATGCCTGGCTGGAATACAGAGGTAAAATGATGCTGCAAAAAAAGCCCTGCAGGACTGTTTATTCAGACAGAATTGATAATTATTGCTCCTAGTGCTATAGCACACCACTCTTCTTTTAATTTGTCCAATAAACAATGTTTTGCCTTTTTTGGTTTGTTTGTTTTGGTTTTTTCTTTTTGCTAATGAATGAACAAATGTATTTTCTCTAGGTCACAGTGGTATTAATTCATGACACCTTGTTTATACACCTCCTGAAACCAGTTGAACTGATGGCACTCAGCACAAAACAGGCTCAGACTTTGAAAACACCTTCTGATAGAATTTGGGAGGTGGACAAACTCAGACAATCAGGAGGAGATTATTGGTATGAAAATCCAGAGGCTGCAGTGTCCTGCAAGACAGTTACAGTAGCTCTGTGAAAAGGCAATAGCGTGTAGCTGATGGCAGATAGATCCCTCAATCTATGAATTTGAAAATGCAGCACAGGATAATATAAATCCAGGAAGACTGCAATTTATCTGCGCTTTGTTGTCTTAACTCACACCAAGACAGCAGTATTGCATCATAGAAGGAGAAAAGTTTGGTGTAGTATTTTCTTCTCTGAATTCTCAGCCCAGGAAGCAAGCATCATTTAATGATAGTAGTCCATGTAATTGCATTATGTTCACTTGGTAAAGAAATACGTAAGGTGAGGAAATACACGTGTATGCTTATTACAGTTCTATACATTTATAGATTCCAGTAAAACTCGACGTGTGTGTTCTGATGATATACTAAATTAAGTTAGACTTAAGCACTTATGGTTCTGCTTTACTGAAGTGGATCCAATAGGTGCATGTTTTGAGAATACTGGTAAAAAGTGACTAAAGATTTCTGAAGTACAGGACAGAAATAATGCTTGCAAAGGTTTGAGAAATGGGGACCATATTGGCCCACAATTGAGGTATCGTAGTGGGGAACTGGTTTTTCTCTTATTTTCTGTTGAAGAAATTTCACTTTGTACACAAAACAAAATGTTAGGTCAGATGAAGAGTAACTCTGTAGCTTAATCTTTGCAATATTCACCTAAAATACAGGCAGCTGTTCAAATAAGTGCTGCACCTGGAGCTTGCATGTTCTAAACATGAACTCAGAGGTCTTTCCTGCCAAAAAATTCAAAAGGAAATACTTTTTTTTTTTTATCTTTTCTAGAGCGGGGGGATCGGGGGGGGGGGGAAAAGCTAAGGGCCTTTTAATTTTATTTTTTTTAAATTTGCATTATATAACTAGGAGTTTTCTTTCCTGACAAGCCCTATTAGATATATGGTAATTAATCAGGTTATTCTAAACCTCTCTATATAATGACAGACATATGCTATATTTAAGCAAGTAAGAAAAGATCATCTGTACTTAGAGGAGTGCATTCTTGCTCTGGGAAGCTCAGGGGTGAACGTGTCCCTGTTGTGCCTTGAACAAAACCAGCACGCAGCACTTCCAGTAGCATTTGATACCAAGAGAACAGTCTCTTTTTATGGGTGTCTGGGATAGAGAGACATGTGAGCTTATTTCACTGTGGTGGGAAGCTGGGGTCCCCATTAAAGTGTATTAGCAGAAAAGCAGAGTGAGCAAAGCAGCAGAAAAGGGCCGGGGCTGTCACAGCCATGGTGGCAGTGAGAGCGAGGGAGGAGGATTTGTTTGTTTAGGCGCAGTCTACGAATTTACCTCTGCCACTTCTGTTTAAAGAAAATAAACTGTGCTTCTGCCCACAACTACATAATTACATTGTACTCTAATATCTCTCGACTTCAAAATGACAGCTAAAGCAGATTAAAGCTGTTTACAGCCTATGGGAAGTAGTATGGTGGCTGCTGGCAATATTTCTTTCTCGCTCAGTAACCAAAGTCCGGTCATAAATCTATATTCTTCTTCAAGGAGGAAGGCTGTGATTAAAGGATTCCTCCTACAGCTGTGGCTTGGTGATAAGAGCTTTATGTTCAGACCCTCCTAAGCGACAAAAAGAAAAAAATCATTTTTCATTAAGTTAGCTCCTCTAATTTGGGCAGGGGGGGAGAAGCAGACAAGTAGTTTGGTCAATGACTTACTGTAGATTTGGTAGAGAGCATTGTATACAGTATTTCTAAGCAGCAGCTGGGATTTGAGAGATAGACTACAGCCCTTGTACCACCTCGTCCGTGCTCCTGCACAGCCATAGTTCTCTCTGCAAGATGGATATTGTGAATTTAAAGAAGTTTCTTTTTTGACTACTTGTTAGCTGTCCTAGTCCTGTGCCAGAAATGAAGGCTTACCTGCCTGAAAAACTGCAGGCAGGGGCCCGTCAATTGTCCTTCCAAGACAAACATCTGCACGGAAGGAAAACGAATCCTGAAACTTAGTACTGCTGCTGTGCTTTTGTCTTCAGCTGAGGCCTTCACAGTGTAGCTGTAGAGACCAAAGGAAGGACTCCTGGGGAACCAAAAGGACTTTGACCGAAGATTTTAAATGCTCAGAGCCGTGCAGTGCTGCCAGGCACCATTCTATCGGGCAGAACTTACAATGAACATTTCTGTCATACCTTTACCACTGGACAAGTAACACAACTGAACTAAACACAGCAACTCTGATGCCTGTTTTGCAGGGTTTGAAAGTTTCTGATGACATAGTACACAGCTTGATTATAGTAGGGAGGCTAATTAAACTATACACCCAAATCACAGGGGAAACGATGCCTGGTACCAGGAAGAAAAGGGACAGAACACTAATACTTTAGCAACTGCAGACATGAGTTGTCTCACTGTGACGTGTGCCCCCAGTTGTGCTCTTTACTTCAACAGTGACAAAGGATGAAGTCAGAGATCCAATGACATGCTTTTATATTTTCTTAATTTTTAAATTGGAATATACTTGTATTGGAATGTGTTGCTGGTGCTAAGTTTACAATGTTCAATGTTTAATTTGCATAATAATGCTCTGCAAAATGGGATGAGGGTTAATCAAAAAGTTTTATCGCTCATTTTAATCATCTTCATTATGTTGGAGTAAGATGTAAATTTTAATTTCACCTTGTTAGCTAACATTTTTCACCAAAAGTTTGAATTTGCAAATCATTTGTCACTTTTGATAGGAGCAGATGCTAGTGATTTTTGAAGAACCTAAATGCCTCAAGTATGGTAGACCTTATTAATTTGATTGATATACAATTTAATATAACTTAACAATTATTAATGCCATTTAGCATCGTTGTTGATATTCAGAAAGGTAGCCTATAAGCCAGAACAGTAATGCAAGAAAAGAGAAGGTTGGTTTTTTCCCCCTAGATCTGCTTCTGAATAGATGCTCCTTTTAAGCTCACTACTGTAAACACTCTTTCCTCCTCCCCCTTGAATTTTTAGTCACAGCTATCACCTGGAAGGTTATTTTCTAGAGGCATATAGTTATCTCACCTTCTGAGAGGCAAGCAGTAAGCTTACTCTTAGCCTGAAGACATTTACCAACAGTGTTTTATATGTTACATTTATCAACTCTTCCAATCGCAGTGAAGCCAACTGAAAAACATACCTGCTAATGGAAAAGAACTATTAAAGCACTGCTGTGCGTTCACCTTGCACTAAGCCAGCTGCATATAGCTGTACCATAAATCACAGTTAAATGATTACATTCTACCAGGAGCACTGGCGAAAGAGTAAACTTCCAACTAACAGGGAGACTATGCTAACAGAAGGGGAAGTCCATTCCTTTGCAGAATAACGTGATTCAGGGGTATACCCCGGGTTCCTGTTAGATGATGGGCAAAGGCCACTGTCATGTGCTGAGCTTGGCTCGCTCTCTTCTTCTCAGGGGATTGCTAGGCCACGGTTCTCCAGTGCTCAGGCTTCCTGCTGCCAGAGCCTATGACTCTCAGAGCAAGGAAGGGCCTAAGGGTGCTGGGCTTTGAAACTGGGGGTAAACCTAAACAGGATTGGGTGGTGACTGAGGTTAGTGCACTAGGCTGCCAAATGTGGTGGCAAACGAGCACTTGGTTGTGTGACAGAGGCTGGCAACTCTGGCATTAATTCTGTAAAACATCTCACTAAATCCGACACAGCTTGTCCGTCAGGAAAGATAGCGTAGTGATCAGGTGCTCTCCACTGAGATTTAGAAGGCTTTAATTGCTGTCTCTGGTCCAAGCAGTGACTTCTGTGAGACGCTGGGATTGCAAAGTTGTGTCAAAGTGGGAAAGGAATAGCTGGTTGCTTTGCTTCCCCACATTCCTCGAGAGGCAGATAGATTCCCTGCCTGTTCTGTGTGGTTAGGGAGCAACTAGAAAGGCTCAAGTTTCTCTCTAATTATAGTGGATCAAATCTTTGTGTGTCAAACAACCCACCCTAGTACCTTGATCGGTACCAGCTGCAAAAAACCAGGAGGGCATCAATGTGCTAGCCGTTGATTTCCATCTGTAACCTCGGAGTGAGATCGTGTACCTTGGACTGCACTATGCAGGCAGAGATGAGAAGAAATTAGAGGGATGGTGGGGAATGTGAGCCCATTCCAGTGCAGTTGCAGCAGACCCTTGGGGATGTGCAGTGACAACGGGGAGAGTGAAATGTGAACGGGCAGGGGGTGCTGCTGGGCTCTCGGTGAAATTTCGGCACTGTTGAGTGAAGCTGGAGGAGCAGAGAGGAGGGCAGGTCACCACACTTGCATTTTCTACCTGACAAACGCTTGCGTGGAGTTGGAAGTAAAGCAGAGGACAGTTCCTGACATCACAAAATCTGCAACCATTAACAGATTAAACAGATTACTGAATGAAACCTCTTTTCTTCACTGAGGCATTTCTTTATAATCAGGGAAAAAATGTTTAATATTTGCAAACTGTAAACAAGTGCTTAACAGCTGTCTGCTTGGTATTGATGGGCCTGATCTGAATGCATGCTGGGCTTGATCCAGGCAATGACAGATATTTTCTGTGTTGTTATTTTTCAGCCAAAGTCAGGAGGATAGTTGCCTGCTCTGCAGAAACTCATTTTTTGTGTGTAGAAAAACAAGCTGATTGCTCCCCTGGGATGTAGCCCCAGGCAGGACTCAGGGCTTGCTGATACATCAGCATTTGCAGAAGCACAGAATCTGAGACAGGCTTCTGGAGGAAGCCAGTGGTCTCCATTTCCCTCCTCCCCAAAATACCTAAGAAGGCAGAAATCTGTATATCCTGAGCACAGGGGAGAAGACTAGGTCAAAGGATTTCAATGTAAAATGAGATGGTTTAGTGGAGGTACATGAAGCTTTTGGGTTCAAGGAAACTAAACACTACTAGCAAAAGGAAAAAAAGGCAATCCATGGGTCCCAGGGTACTAAATACCCAGAGCAAGTCCTGCTGCACCTCAGAATTTCTTTTGCTATTGTTTAGCAACCCCATCTTTAGCTTTCCTTTCTGAGAAATACAACTGAAATTTGCTGTGCCTTCTTTTTTTGGTGTGCCGCTGTCCCTGTTGCTCCCAAGGAATGATCAGTGCACTGACCTAGCAATGTCAAAAAAGGAGAAACAATTGAGTTGTTTAATAGGTGTTGAAGCCCAAACCCAAACCTAGAATGGATAGATGAAACTTTGGTTTTTAAGTATGGACAGGTACTTTTTTGCATTATGCTTCAATAAAGCATTTAAAGATAGTCATGAATAATAATGAAGTAATTTTATGCTGAATGACTGCAAAGCATAGAAATGCTCACTCCCTCTCTCTCTCTTAAGTGTAAAAATTTCTTCCATTAAAGGCCATATATCCCTTCCATTCCTGGGATGCAGCATCCATTGATGCCAGTTTATGGTCCTGAAACACTGGCTGATGATTAAGAAGGAAGGCAAAAGAGAGACCTTTATGGGATTTGTCTTCTAACATATTGAATGAAATACTTTTGCAAGAAAATGTGTTTTACATGTATTCTGTATTCTTTCTTTCACGGTAATGTCTCTTTTTCTAAGAAACTTGCATTCAGAAAATGTTGTGACATATTATATTAATTGATTATACAGCCTCAGAAACTGGGAGCACCTTTTCAATGGCACTGAATGCACCTGAGCAGACTGGAGGCTCACTGCATAATTTCCAATAAAAAGAAGAAAGGGAAAAACACTTTTCCATGAAAAGCAAGAGCAGTAACACAAAAAGCAGCAGTATTGCTGTCTTCTATCCATTAAATGAACTCTTGTCATTGCAATTCCAAGAGTATGTGAAGGAGAAATCTCAATCTGACAGGCTATTCCAGTTTACAGTGAAGTTCTTTGTTTCCCCTAATTATAGACCTTCTTGATAGATTTTAGAGTGTAACTATGACATTAAGATAGTCACATGAAAACCCAAACCTTCATTAAATGATTATATATCCATGTTCCTCTTTCTAAATATTTCTCACTGTTTTTCTTTGTTCCATGACACAACAGCAGTCCTTTTTTTTTTCAGCTGACCCCAGATTAGTTTATGCCCCCATCTGACCTTACTCTTTCCATGAGGGGTATGCGGGAGCAGAATATATAGCTCAGCTACATCTCTAAGAATCTTCTGTATCCTTCTTGGGTGGACACAGAACTCCATCGTGGAACCACTTTTCAGGACTAAGTTAGGTTGCACACGTTTCACATCTGAAGCTTTAGCTTTAGTTGGACTAACAGGTCACTGCCATCAAGCACTGTGGTCCCACTCCTGTCCTCCTGACTTACAGTGCCACTGCTTCCCTTGTGCTGGCTCTGACCTCAGGGCTAACCCAGCCCGAAACCCATCCGGCCTTGTAACAACACAAAAAGTGTGTCTGGGCCTTTTACTAGATTGGCAAGAGGAATCTGGTCGCTGGTGGGTCAGAGGAACATCAGTGCTGGTGAACTGAAGAGGACCCTGCAGAGCCTGGAGAGGGTGATAGGAAAAGGAGCTGGGTCAGTGGGAAGCTGGTTGCAATGTGAAACTTGTCTCTCTGTAATGCTGGCAAACAAAATTCTGAGTTGTGTGCTTCTTCAAAGAACGTGAGAGAGAAATGGTATCTCAGCAAGATAGTTATATTTTAAACAGTGTTATCGAAATGAAAAATAACCTCCGGTCTCCAATAGCTTGGTAAGAAGAGTTTCAGTTTTTGGTAGGAGTCTCTGGCAATGAATGAGCTATTGAGAACCTCATTGACAGCATTTGCATAGACACGGTGGCTTGTGAGATTGCAGTTTGTCACTTGCTGTTACATGGTGGGTTTTTCTTTAAAATCAGTGACAAAGTAAAATTATGAAGCGTTGTTTCCAAAGCTTTTATTAATGGTGGGCTGTGCAAATTCATCCTTGTACAGAAGGCTCTGCTTAAATAATAAGAAGGAAGAAAGCTAAGAAGAATTTTTATAGGTCACTTCCTTCAGTTCCATCAGTTATTTAAGTCTGAACAGCTCAAACCCCTCCCATACGCAAGTAAGATTCTGCTGCGTGAAATGTAATTATTATAGATAACGAAGCCTCCCTTTTCCCCCTTAAACACAGAAGTACTCGATTCCTTTACACTGATATTCCTCAGCTCCTGAAAAGTAACAAGAACTCTTCTTTGTTATTATTTTATGCGATGCCTAAACACTATTTCTTTTCAGCCTGATTTTTGGGGTGAAGCAGCATCATCACCAGCAGTTTTTTAGCAGATGGACTGGAGATCTTTCATCAGGGAAGCTCAAGAAATGCGAGAAGAAAAGGAAAATGACTGTGAGAAAATAAATGAGTTTGTCTCGTTAGACTAGGTTTTGCTGGAAAAAGGCCACATTCTTCTTCTGCACTATCAGAGTCCAGCATCTGAAAACGCGGGATGACAAACGCCAGTCAAAAAGCTGCTGTTTGCACTAGTGTGGTTGTTAGGCAGAGGACCACTACAGTATACTTCATATCGATGGCTCTCATTTGAGTACTCTGCTTATAAAATGCTTTATGATCACACAAGGAAAGGTGTTATACAAGTACAAATTATTATTGCTTCCTTTTTCTAGAATCTGTGGCTTTGTTAGTTCTAATTTTATAATCCTCATGAAAACAAGCTTCCCCTGTTAGTCCGTGAAATAATTGCTGACTTATAGCAGGTATGGCAGAGCTTGTGTGTTTGAAGTACCTGTCCTCTTCATTTGACATGAAGTTCTGTGCAGGAGGATAGGTGACTTTTTCGACATCTATTAAAATTGTTTCAAATGAAATAGAATCTCTAGTGTTTAACAATATAAAATCATAGCCTAATTATTGATAATTCCTTTTTTATATTTATGACACTATATTAATAATGAAGGACTAATTTAGTATTAATATGAATGTTCTAAGTAGTATTTCCTCTGTAATTTATTGTTCATTAATGTATCATTATTAGAAAGTATTTCCCTCTAATGTTTTAGTGTTGCTATAAAGCTGAGGATGTGGATAAAGCTGAAATAAGAATTTACCTTTACAAGTAGGTAAGACCGAGTGAAGGTTATTTCCATATCTCAGGTCTTACTTATTTTGCAATTTGAAAGGGGATAAATGAAGAGCAAAATCTAATACTTCTCATGTGTGCCTGACACTCCTGGTAGAGGCACAAAATGAGCAAACCTCATATTGACCCCGGAATGAATCAGCACTGTAGAACTACACACAAAATAGTGCAGCAATTAAATTTGCATTGCAGTTGCTATACGGTAGTTCCTAATGTCAAAGGAAGTTATTGAATTTAAAATTGTGTTTCTTTCCTCAGAAGTTTAGCACAGTATAATCTCACACTTTGAGAAAGTGATTTGGCTAATTTATCTCACGTTGATGTCCTCTCCTCCGCAATGGCATCCCCTTTGTTACCTTTGTGAGGGACTGAAAGGAAGCCGTCAGTTATTTTTCAAGTCTGCTGTGGCTATATGCATGTTCCAGCAGACTATAATAGTCCAATGTTTTGGAAGATTAACTGAAATACAGAAATGAGTATTACTTTTTCCTGTATTCAACTTGTTCTGATATTGTTGCAGTTTTTCAAGCCAAATCCCCTCATGTTAAGCTCTGGGTGAGTGGCTGTGTAAGAGGAAGTTAAATCCTTCCACCTCTAATGGTATTATTTAAAACAGGTTTTAAACCTTTCCAACTGTTTGTAGTGCTCTTTTCACTAAGTTAGGAAATCACTATAGTTTTCTGTCACGGAAACAATGCCACTGTCCAGAGCATGCGAGTCTTTGAAGGTCAGAAAAAGCTGTGAAAGCAGAGTTGCTGGGGAGATAAGCATGTTTTACAGGTGCTGTGAAAGTGCTGAGGATGGTTTGAGTATAAAGCAGCAACACCTATGGCAGCTGTGGGAGCCAACAGCAACCACACGTGCTCCCCACCGCAAACAAGGGTGCTGTGGAACCCGAAGCAGAAGTGTATGAGATAAAAATGCCTCATTAACATCCCCATGAATCATTCATGGCTATCTGTTTAAGTAGTACCAGGAGACATTGAGATACGCAGTTCATTTTGGCCAGGTCAGAACCTGGCATAATAATTGTTCTTGATACTAGAGTGGATATAGGTACAGTTGAACATGAAGAATATTTTCCTTAAAATGTTTGTTGTATTAGTTACTCTTTTCTGGGTATTTCTGTGACAGTAAGAGGCGTCATCTGCTTAAGCTGCTACCACTACAAATGTGATGGCATTAGCTAAACGTATGAGGCTGTGCCATCTCTGTAGCACTCCTAAGGCCTGTTAGTCAGCTCGTGCTTCACTCTGTACCTTCCACAGCCCTGCCTTGAAGCAGTGGATATTTAGCATCACACTGTATGGGAAGAACCCTCAAGCTGCTTTTTGACTCCAGTGGCTCTCTGGAAGTTATCCACGCTCTTGAGCCTTCAGGCTATCTGGAGGTGATAGCTAAGATGCAGTCTTAATAGTAGGACTTGTGAGAGATTTGTCAAGATCTGCCCATGTATTTTGTAAGGATGCTGCAGTTAGAGTACGGGAACACACCAAGATCTCACAGTATATTCCCAGCAGAGAAGAGTTTCACGTCTCACTATAAATGACTTATCAAATGACTACGTATCATTTATATCTGTGTGGAGTTTAGTATGAATGGTTTGTTAGACATCCACACTTTGTCAACAACCTCTACAAATGCGTTTACTTTAAGTGTTGAACATTTCATTATAAATGGCTTACAGAACATATCTATAACCTTGATAACTCCATTCACTTTGTTAGTAATGGCTCCTTGAACACTTAAAGCATAACAATTGCCAAAATGTATATAAATATTTCATCACAAATCTATTGTTACTTATTTATAACGTGCTCACCCAAAGCATTACAGAGTATTTATTAAACATTTATAGATTATTTTTGCTACAACTAGTATGTGATATAAATGCATTATTCATCTCACAGTAAATCATTCTTGGGCATCCCTTAAAAATAAAGTGGCACCAAGAGGATTTGGGGTCTGTAGAATTTGAAGAGATTAATTTTAATCATGTACAATTCAAATTCTGGTTTGTGTTTATTTTTGTTGAATTAAATGGAAGAGGAAATAAGTAAGCAGAAAAACTACTCTCAGTGACCAAAGACAGAATGAGGAAATGGTTGCCTTGAAAGCCTGGCCATTTAGCATGCTCTGTCTTTAATATCTGCCAGTGACTGCGCACCAAACTCGTGAAACTGTGAACCATGTTTCTTTTCTCACAGCTATTCTGCTGGGTTAGATGGCATGTTTTCTGGAACTAATAATTTGGAATGAAGGCTGTTCTCTGTAGCCATAGTTGTTATTTGATCTGAATTATTTTTCTTCTAGTTTCCAGTCCTCCAACCTCATTCACTTACTGCAGTAGCGCACCGACTCATCGCGTGCACGTGAGCGTGTGGGTGCATGTATTTGGGGAGATCAGATGAATTTGAATACATAGTTGGGGTTTTTTAATGCTTTCTCTAATGCCTACAGTCCACAGACAGGAATCAGGATACTCTTTAAAGCCAATATATAGTTAAAAGTTGCTGCTGTCTTACAGAGGACAATTTAGGATTCTGATCCAGAAGGCATTTATACGATGGTTCAATAAAACATATGAGTAGTTCTTTTTCCCAGTGTAAAGTTACTCAAATGTCTTAAGTAAGTGCAAGAACCCATCTCAGGTTGATGACAAGATGCTACCAGCATTTATCTAGCTATTCTATGATACAGTTTCCTTTAGCACTTTGCTATTCAGTAACTGTAAATAGATGGAGTAATTTAAACTCTTACCTAGTGTTCAGGAGAGCTGGATTCCCCAAAATAAGCACATCATTTTATGGAAATGACTGGATATTTGAAAGGCACAGTTTTAAACCTGTTAAATTACTCTTTTTCTTCTCCTTTTTTTTTTTTTTGTATGCATCTATTAATCTATTCTCAAGTAACATTTCCTCATTAAGTGTGGCTTCGTATTACTGGTTATTTCTCCTCTTTTGTTCTAAACAGTAACCTATTTAATTAATTTTTCACTAATACAAAGGGAGGATATAGCTGAGTGTTTCCACAAATGGGGGGCGTGTCAGTGAAGAATCAAGGTAATTTCTCCAACTCATTTTCTCCTGGCTTTGAGATGTTTGCAGAACATTTGATTTGTTGCTTGTATACTTGGGTACAATGCTGCTTATTTCTGTAGGGGAAGATGTTGAGAATATATATGCATTGCTAAAAGTATGTATTTTTATTTGGTACTTTTAGTATCCATTTCTAACTCATACATACCCTGCAGACTTGTGGTGCTGTCTCACTGCCATGTCCCTACAGCACTGAAACCTAAGAGAAAGAAATGGGGAAGGTGGAGAAAAGAGTACAGGGTGTGTAGACCAAAGGAAACGCACAGCAGTCACCATGAAGTCAGCATCTTTGACCAATGTATGAGTGCATTATGCATTTATTTCTCCATAATTTTTATTTTGCAGGTAGGGAGCTATTTTGTAGTCTTGTCTTGATGATATGCATGGGACAAAGACAACCCAAGGGGAAAAAACCCTACTTTCACTGAGGAGGGCAGTTCAGTAGACACCTGGTTGTGATTTCCCTGTATAGCTGCAGAAGCATGATGGCCATGAAGGGCAACACCAGGCAAAAAGTGCAGTGCCCCTTCTGTGGCTGAGAGCACTGCTGCTTTTTGTTCGTACAAGGACAGGTCCAGTGTAACTTCTGGAGGAAAAGCCACTTCTCCGCTTGCAATGGGATTTAGGGGATCCTGCGGGCACAGGAGGAGAACAATTGGACTTTACAGCTCTTTTGTCACTGTATTTTAGCCTATTACTTTGAAGTTATTTTGGTCTGGAGGTGATATTTGTTTAGTAATTCTCACATACTGTTCTCTTAAGCATGTACAGCTTAGGCAGCACTTTGTACAGGATCTTTAATTTGGCTTTCAGCATGCCAAGTTCCTGTTTAAATGTTTGTATTTTGGCTGTAAGAATTCAGTATGAATCTGATAAGACAGCCTGGCACAATTTGGTGCAATGGACACTTTTAACAGGTGGGGTTTCGTCAGAAATCGGTGAACGCTGTTAGATATTTTTGGCATTTTCAAATGCTCATTAGTGTCATCCTCAGGGGTCGAAGATGGTCATTATTAAAGAATGAGTTCACAAAAGAAAAAGGCTCTGCCAACAGAAGCCAACAAGTGACAGAAGTTCAGTAGTTGCTAGGCAAGCCACTTATTGAGGTGGTGCATGGATAAATTAGCTTTCAAAGTGTTAAGCTGAACATGTAAAGAACAGTGATGTCATGCGGCATATTCTCCAGAGGTTAAATTTAGGTTCTGCAGCTCACACTGCCAATTTGAAAAGGAGGGAAATGTCAGCTAGCGCAGAGCTGAGGTTGAGGGGTTGTTGCTTGTGCAAATTCCACTGACATTGACATTAACTAACTCTGGAAGATGAACTATGGATCTGCTTCAGCTGTCCATGATTTCATCTGTATTGCTTGTTAGTTCTCCAGTTTGTTCCAGCACAATACCAATTTGCTCCAGTTGACTTGACAAGCTTATGTTTTGTGCTTCTTATTTGTCTCGAGGTAATTTATAATCCCAGCTACATCCCCTGTGTGATTGCACAAACAGACAGGTATTATTTGTGCTGTTTGCCAACACTGGGAAGTTACATAATATTGAAGCAGTAAGTATATAAACATGGATTTTTGTGACGTGCATTTTAGGAGCAAGTGTCTGTAATACCAACTAGAATCTTAAGCCTCAGAATAGTCACAGATATTTTACTTCTGAAGAGAAAACTTTTCAAGATCACTGCAAAGATGAAGTTGAAAAAACAAAACAAAACAGAACTCTTTCTACTTAAAGTCTTGCTCTCTTTTTAGCTAAACAGGATGTATCTCTGTGTTTTGTTTAGATAGGAGATTGTTTGGAAAACAGGAGCTTCTTTGTACACTACACAGAGACATTTTCCTATAAAGGTGACAAGTAAACCACTTAATGCTGTTTTGAACTCACCCACTGCTTGACCCCCTCCTTTTCTGTTTTGGGCTTTGTCCAGCTCCCAGCTTAGACAGTGGGAGCTGTCAGATTCACTTCATTAGAATTGGACCATGTCCTGCCACCCCCACCAATTGCTGTTTTAATTGAAAGCATCCCTAGAGCTCCTTTCATCAATGGTGTTCAGTTTGTAGTATTCTCAGGAACAAATCCTGCTACTTGTTTAATTAAAGCAATGTTAAAATAAAAAATACAAGCTCTAGGAGCATTTGGGGGCAGCTTGTCACGAGCCCTGTGCACGCATTCAGCAGCGACATGGGGTGAAAGGCTTGCTGTCCTCTTCGTGGCACTGTCACCAAGCCATCCATGTGGTCATTGCTGCCTTCTCTGCCAGATGCACCATCCCAGGAGTGGGATGGATGTCCCAGGGCCTCTGATGTTGCCATCAGTTGGCTCGGTTGCAGTTATATGGAGATGTGTGTACCTTTTCTGTATCCTTTCAAACTTTTTAACTCTGGCTTTACTGTCATGGTATCTTAAGAGACGTGGCCTGTCTCAAGCCCAAAGCCTCCGTGACATTTGGCTGAGGCAGGACGCTCTCGTGTTCCCCAGATCCAGGCCTGTGTTTTGCCTGGCACGCAGCAAAGCATCAGTGGTGTTCAAGTCCGAGAGGAGGCACAGAGTGATATTAAAATCCAACAGTCTTGTATGATAGCTATCTGGATGCATACAGCTGCCTCTTCACCTTGGTTTGAGCCGCACCAAAAGCAATTTTAACATGGCTTTTCATTCTTTTAGGTAATCACAGACCCATGGTTTCCTGCAAACCAGCAGGTAGCAAGGGAGTGAAACCTATTCCAGCATCCATAGAGGTCACCTTTTGATAAAAGCACAAAACAGCTAATTAAATTAATTTAATAATTGTACCTAGCCAATTACCTATTTCCTACCTGTACTGTGATCTTAATGAGCTCAGCTAATGAACTGTAATGTAATTACATTCAGGGAGGAAGGGGGGAGGAATAAAAGAAACAGTAGTTTTCATATATGCCAGCCCCTAATACATTTTATAATGGCAGGGAAAGAAAAAAAAATAAATAAAAAATTTAAAGACTGTTGAAAGTGTAGTGAGGAAGGGAAGTTTCAGGCTTGAGTCCCGATGAGGGCTCTGCATGGAATTCTGCACCCAAAAAACATCCCTGTCATTACAGAAGTACTTAAGAAATGGTCATTAATGTTTTTCTGGGACCCCATCCCTATAAAATCTGTGAAGGAGAATGAGAGTTTAAATGCAGCTGCAGATCCAAGGTGTCGTTAAGTAGTACATTGTCATAACGTGTATCCTGCAAAAGCCTGATCCAAGTACCTGATGTATTACAGAGGTTGTTTGGTTTGGGTCTAATTCTGCCTTTGGGTTTGGGGCATATTTGGACATATCCTGTCCAGGAAAACCTGGCTCCCCACGGGCAGTGGTGGAGCGTGTGCTGTGTCCTCCCACTCCCCCCAGGTGAAGAGCGGTTCGGGTGCTTCTTGGCAAACACAGAGCTGTGCCAAGGCTCTGGCTTTTATATCCAGTAGGAGAGAATTCTCAGATTACTGAACCTCATGATGGAGCTTTTGTGCGGAGACTGCTCTGGTAAAGCACTAAAAGGCATAGGGAGAAAGTAAAGGAAAACTGAGAATCCTGCTGTGAAAATTCAGGATTGTTTTCTGTGAATTAAGCTGTGCTTAAGCTATTAGGTAGATCTATTAACTGTACCAGTTCAGAGCCACTGGAAAGCAATTCCCATTTCTACTTTAGTATCTGAAAAGCCAGCACTAGCTTTAATTATTAATAGGCTTCATGCTATTATTATTTGCTTGCACATATACATTAATCATTACATGCATTTGGCTAATTTTTCATTTCATTCAAAAGTAAACTGTGACAAGATGCTCAGAGTCCTCAAGAGAGTATGTTCCCCTCTGATGGGCAAGTAACATCTGTGGGCATTTTGCTGGCTTAACAGCGTGTCTGTCAGAAACTTGGTGATTCAGAAAATTTACTAGCACTCACCTAATGATTAATTAGCCTTCTTTGTAAGGAATGGGGTCTCTTCATTATGCGCGTTGTCACCAAGAGTTTAATCTGTTTGCTGTAACACGTATGCTAGAGACTTAATAGGAGGAATTGTAGTAGTCAAGAAATTAGTTAAGATTGTTTCTGTGAGCAGGATTAAAGTTCAGCTCTAAATATTTACGAAAGTCTCCAAGGATTTTAATGAATATAGGTCCACATGCTATTATGGAAAAATTGTTTTGTATGAATGAAAATACCGTACAACACTAATTCTAACTCAAATTAATTGGCTGGAAATATATTCCATCAAGGACAGAGGTAGAAATTATTTTAACAGAAATCATATTCCATCTATCTGTAATGTACTATCTGAAAATGTTTTTTAAAGACAATTTCATTTGTAACGAATGTTAAGAGTTCTGCTTGGCAAAGCCTGCAGATAGCCTTCTGTTTCATAAAGCCTTCAGTTGTGGAGCATGGGGTCTTTAATGTGTTGAAGGAAAAGGTCAAACTGACTCTTCAGGACTTAAATCAAAATAATTTATCATCTGCATAGAGTTAAGATAAAGGCATGTTCTTGTCAGTGAATACATCCGTATCTGGCATCTTTCTTATTAAAATATATACCTAATTAACCATCACCTCAATTTCAATTCTGTAACTTTTAGCAGATGACTCGCATCACATGTGTCTCATGAGCTCAGTTAAGATTGATTGTTCACAGCTGATGAGATGTCCACGGCACAATTCCTCCACCTCAGGTGGGTGGGAAGCAGATATCATTCTTGGCTGTAAATTGGCAAGAGAATTTGCCAACTAACTTTAACTGATGGCAGCAGCTCAGTTCCCTCAGGTCACAGCAAGTAATGATTACAGCAATCATGGCTGCTTCTCACTCTTCCATCCCACGCGAGATGGTCTGCTGCCATCTCCTCTGAGAAACATGAGGTAGTTGTTAGTAGTTTTGTGTTTCTCTTTGAAATACTCTATGTTCTGATAGACTATTATTTGTCATCTTAACTTCCTCCTTTTCCCTCATCCTAGAGGGAGTGGAGGTGAACGTCTCCCATTTACAAGCAACAGCAGCTGTAGGATGTAGAAGAAAGATACGTCCAAGGTAGGTTTGGGGTTCTGGAGGGATTTTGGTTTTGTTGTTTTTAGATGATGCAGGGAAAAGTTTCCTTTGTTCAGCTACTGGAAAGCTGAAAGGCTTTTTATATACCTCATCTCTGTATATAGACGATTCCCTCTGCTAGGTTCATTTCTATTGACCATGTTCTTGTTTCTTCTTGTAGTTGTTTCCTGTTCTATCGTTCCCTTTTATGCTTGTTACTATCGCATCAAGCAAGCAAGATAAGGATTTGTTTATGTGTCTTGTAGCTAGGGAATTCAGGTGGCTGAATGACCTGCCTGGGGGCTGCTGTAGTGAAAGAGTGAACCCTCTGCTGATGTGTAATTTGGATCAAAACACAAAATTTACTCTATGTGGTCTTTTTGTTTATCCCTATAAATACCCAATTTCCTCTGAAAAGCAGAAAACGAACTACATAGCTGCTGTAAGATCTTCCCTACAGTCTCATAATCTGGTCATGGAATGACCTTCTCCTTGGGTGGGGACTGAAGAGGAGGCTCAGACACCCTCTTGATTTTATTCCTCCTGGTGGCACTGTCATTCTTCTCTTACCCAGAGTCAGAGGAAAGAGCTGTGCTGGAGGCTGGAGCCTAGAGATGGAACTAGACTTGTAGGGGAAGCTGAAGTGGTTAAAGAATAAATGCATGCAAGTTGTTTTTACTGTTCTAATTTAACATATTTAGTTTACTAATTTTTTTTTTCACGGATTAAGACAAAATGATGCTATGCTATAAAATGAATATTATTCGAGAGTTTTCGTGGCAGATAAATTTCAGTCTTGGAATGGGTTTGTTTGCAGGAGATGTGTTGTGTTGGTTTCGTTGTTTGGGTTGGGGTTTTTTTTGTATATCCAATAAGGAATCAGAAAAATGCCATGTGATTTGGATGTCTAATTAAAGCTACTCAGCACAGCTTGAATTTACAATTTTGATTTCTTGCATTAATCTGCTTGTGAACAATCTAGAGGCAAGGAGTTATTCATAGAAACTGTTGAGTAAATAATTTTCAGATAATGAAAACATTCAAAAAAGTCAAGATAGTTAATTAGTGAGCAGAAGAAATTAAATTAATTGAATGAATAATTCATAATGAATTATTCACCCAGCTCTATTTTACATAGTGTGGAAGGTCTGAAGAAGAGCCAGTGTTTGAATTAACTCCAAACGGAAAACCACATCTCTATTTCTGCTGTGTTGAGGTTATTTATTGATGTGTAAAAACAAGCTGGGTGAGCCAGTCTATTTAATCATTTTACTCTTTTTGCTCTGTAATGTGAGTCATGCTGGATTTGAGACCGTAGATGCTTTGCTTGCAAATGTGCATTAGGGAATATGTGTTACAGGGCTCTTTGTTTTCCAAAATATATTTAAATAGTGTGAGAGAAGCATGATCAGAGCTGAAAATGGTCTGTAAAAGTTATAAATTAGGTATATACCACAGTACTTATACTTGCAGTTGACATATGTCACAGCTTTGGCAAAATACTTCAGGTTAATTTTGTCTCAGTACTGAATAAAACTGTGTCCAGAAGAGAGTTTGTTGACCCTGTTTTCTTGGGGTTGGAGAAGTTGTCTGGAGAAGGGGTTGCTGCTGCTTTTTTCTTCTTCTTTTTCTTTTTGTTTGTTTGGGGGTTTTTGTTTGTTTGGGGGTTTTTGTTTGTTTCTTTTTAAAAAAAAAACCAAAACGGATTTCTTACTTTGCTGCTTATCTTTTGGAGGGGTGGAAATGTAATGTCAATTAAATAGTGAAATATTGGAAACCCAAATGAGTATTGAAGGGGTTGAATGTGGTTGTGCTCTGAGACACAGGGGGCAATGAGTGATCAGAAAACCTTTGGTTTTATCCCAGTGTTATGCTGTGGGGAAGAACAAAACCCCTCCTAACCACAGTGTTACAGTCCTGCATGGAAAGACAAAGGGCGTGCAAAGTGTCTTCTATTCCTTCTACTGCCACAATGAGAAAACCAAACTCTCTGTGTCTGATGTGGGTGTATGGGGGAAGTGTGTCAAATAATTAGATGGGAGCTACATCTGCTCTGAGGTGTAACTTCTAGTCTCAAGGAAACCTGACTTGTGGTGGCATTGCCTCTTAGAGCGTCACTGCTTCGTGCAGCAGGGATTCTTCTACTCCGAGTCTGATGCAAGATTATACTAGGGAAGGTAGTGCTTCTGTTATCATCTCTGCGGAGGAATCGGTATAGATTAAGTGATCTGTTGGCCCACATTATCTGCAGCAGGAGTGGAAGTGGCTGAGGTTTTTTTAGATTGAAACCGTGGCTGTGCAGGTAGAGATAAGGTAATTACAAAGCCAAGTAATACTATCCAGCACCACCTAATATTGTCAGATCGTCCTTTTATATTCAACTTTCTCTCTAAACTGACAAATGCTGTATTACATATGAAAGACTGTGTAGAAATTGATAGTGTATGCATAGACATAGGAAAAGGAAGAGATTGAAAATTTGGAAAAATATATACAAAACATTATTTTCTTGAGTACTTGAAAATGTTGGAAGATCTGAATAGCCCTGGAAACCACCCCTGTGCTGTAACATAGGGGCATTTCCAAAAATGGCTTTCTGCTTAGGTTTAAGATAATTGAAGGTAGTCCCCATTTTACCCAGAGTGGCTCACTTCAGCTGCAATGTGGACCAGTGCTGTACTAGAACTGCATCTGCCATTTTTCTGCTTTTCTCTACTTCATATGAGTCTGGCTTCTGTTAAGGAGCACTGCTGGGGTAGATCATGGGCTAGTTTCTGCAGTATTAGTAAATTTGATCCTGGTTGGGAAGTGCTGAGAAACTCTAACTAAAGGCAACTGGAGCGAAGAGTCAGAAAATCTAGGCCAGTAATGACTAAAATCAGAGCACAAAATGATCCTCACTTGTGTTTTATTTCTATATACTTCCAAAGGCAGCTTCCAATTGCCAACATATTTAAGCTCTTGAAACCCTTCCTGAAGCTTATTCAGTACAAGAATCGGGTAGCAGGTGGATTGTGTTATCCTTTTACTTCAGGTCATCTCTACATAGGCAGGTACAGAGTATGAACTGATTGGATGAAACGCGTGCTCTGACTGCAGGTGGTTGGAAGGGATGGGGAAAGAATGAAAAACATAATTGTAACTGGTTGTGTTAGAGACACAAAGCAGGCTAGAATTTAAAAGAAGAGGTTGTTGTGCATCGCTGAACAGCCACTTAGATTTGACTGCAGTAGTACAGAGTTTGTCATGGTGGTTTAGTTAACGTGTTTGGTTTTGATGAAAAAGAATGTGGCTTTGCTCCGTTGAGAAAACAGTTTATATTTTGAACTGTGCAGGTAGATAATTCTATAAGGTCATGCAGTTCTGTGTCTGTCTGTCGTCGTCCCACCTCCCCTCTAAAGTTTGCAGAGGAAAACTAGAAAGCCCATGGAACTCGAGGGAGAAAAATGATTAAGCTGTTCCAATGAACATAAAGCAAATAGATGTTCTGAACTGTGGATTCTGCCATCCTATTTTACATGATCATTGCATAAGATGTCATTGATAGCTCAATGGAGGGAAGAATATGCTAAATCATTTTGGACAGCACAAGACTCATCAAGGAAACGATTTCACAGCCCTCTTCAAACCATGACACAGTTCAGATCTTGTATTATAACATTTTAAAGGAGAATATTGTCTTTGTCACTTTATGAATGGCTTGTGCACTACTGCACTGGCCAACCCTGCCCTCTCTGCAGACATCAGTGGCATTGCTTAGTAACAGTTGTGCTGTGGATGTTTTTCATGGTGTGTATGCTGGGTCTACTCCACGCTGAAAACAGACCACTTTACTTTGTGCAAGCCAACAAACCAGCTGCCAGAGGGTGACAACCATAGGTTGTTGCCAGCTTAACCAATTGTTGATCTGTAAACATTTTGGGATGCTAACCACATAGTTGAGAGAGATACCACTGAGAGCTGGAAGATGGCAAAGTAGGGTGAGAAGGGGTCACTGGAGGGGAGCTTCAGTAGTCACCTTCCTTTTGTGCCATGTGAAAGAGACATCATCTATTTGTGAAGCCTGAATTCTCCCTTGGCTATAAAGCCTTTTTTTTGGTAGTTACACAACTGCTGCTCCTTCTTGTCTGCTATAGCTACAGCTTCTACAGGCTGATTTTAGTAATGACTACTTGTCCAAACAGGCCCCCCTCCTCTGGTGCAGAGCCACAGAATTCTGATTTTTATGGCATGTTCAATTCTGAATTTACGATAGACAAAAAAAGAGCAAATGGGATTGCAAAAAAAATTTGCTGCTGATGTCAATCCTCTCCACTTTTCTGCACTTTGCTAACTGCTCAGTGTTCATATAGTTGGAAGGTCATCAGTGCTGGGACATAAGGTGATAAGAGTATTTTGGAGCCCGCCTTCTCAGAAAGACAGACAGAGTTTGTTTTGTCAGGAAATCTTGCATCGCTGCTTCTCAAGAGATCATCTTGAACATGTTCCTGGATCAGGCTGTAGATGCACATTTTGTGACGGTCATAAGGCTGTTCACAGGGGGAAAGATGGCATGGGAGTTTACATGCCCCCACTGATCAGTCTTCAGCCATGTCTGCAAAAAAAAAATTGGCAGCGTGCTCAGTATGCTATTAGCAATCTTCTTATTAAGATAATTGACCCTCTTGGTAAGTTGGTCCCAAAGGGAGGACACGGCTTCAGCTCTGCTGCTCTCACAAAGTGTTGACAGCATCTGAGGAACAGCAGAGACTGATACTGCCTCTGTTTATAGCCAACCTTTTGCACAAGCACATGCCCAACCCGGCACCAGTGAAACCTAGATGGTTAAGTTCTAATATAAACAGATAAATGCCAATTCCTTCCCTTTTTTGTGTATTTCTACACCCCACCCCCCACTTTTTTTTTCTTATAGTCACTAACTTCATTCAAGGGTTTGGTTTTTTTTCTGTTTTTTTTAGATGTACAGTAGAACTAAACTGTAAGAACATTGAGCTGAATTCTTTTAAAACCGTTGGGAAAAGAATAGCTAAGCAGTGTTATATCTGCCAATAGTGTTACTAAGTAGTTCATGATTTCTGGTATTATATATCTATTTGTATAATATTATTCTGTTGTTTTTACTCCAAATGTCTTAAAAATAGAACACCAAGGAAACTTGACATACTGTAAAGAAAAAGCTGTGTTAACTGCAGGTGTGCATTTCACCAGGAAAGCTCAGAATTGTATCAAACTCTTGACAATAACTTTCATTGTTTTTTCTCCCACCTCGATACATGTTTCAGAGGAACGTCTGCACTTAGTATTTAATGCTCTTGGGTTTGGTTTTTCTGTGGTCTGCGTTCATTTAGTAGATCCCACAGACATAAATTACAAAGCCAAAGTGACCAAGGCAGTACAATTCTTGTGTGGTTTTGATGTTCTTTTTTAAATAAAAATAATCCTGTAGTAAGGTATATTTTCTTAAAGGAGTATAGCCAGGTGGGATGGGGAGGCAGCAGGGTTGCCTTGCTATGGGGCTGCTGGAGTCTGACTCAGAGTGGTGGGAAGGGGAATGGCTCCCTTCTCTGTGAGGCACAAAAGACACCTGCCCCAGGGTTGCCCAAATACCAGTATCCAACACCAGATTCTGTCTGGTACTAGTTGTCTCTCCAAAAAGGTATATGATACCTCTAGGTCCTGTGTCATATTCAGTCTTGGGGAAATATCTGAGACAATGAGATGGAGAAGGAGGAAACTTCTACATGATCTAGAGAGTTCATATGGCAGGACTGAAAACAAGGTCAGGTCCTGAGCAAAGGCTGTGGAGTAGATTTGATCTCAAATGTTTTGGATCTGGCTGAGCAGAAGCAGATGTCTGCTCTTTTTCATAAATTAGTTTTTGCAGAGACTAAATTTCATGTCTTCAAAATGTGTTAAAAAGATAAACTTTGTTAAGAAAGAAAAAAAAAAATTACTAAAAAGAAAGGCTTTTGCTCCACTGCAGGATGAGGGGTTTGGTTTGGTTTTGTTGTTGTTGTTTTTTTGGGTTTTTTTAAACATCTTAGATGTTTCATGTACTAGTTCTTGCTGGTTTGGACTGTAGTGGCAGTCCTACTAATCTTAGTGTGTCTGAAAATTAATAGCGTAAAGGATTCACTCTGGTGTCTGCATCTATTTATCTGCAAAACCCACCAGACTAACATGAGATTCGGAGCAAAAAGATGTTTCCAGAGTCACAAAGTGCTATTTATTTTTAGTTCCAAACAGTTCACAACTGTACCATTTTTTTTCCTCGGTTGTCCCAGTAGCCTGGTACAAAACTTTCTGTTGGCAGATCTACTGAGTACTCTCGGACAGGGACATTTTTCAGAGAGATGGATTTTTCTCTTGTTCATTTTCATAGCTTCAGGAGAGTCTCTCTTCTTTTTCTTCTCCGCTTCCCCCTGCCCCCCCCCCCTTTTTTTTTTTCTTTTCCTTTTACTACTTTTGTTTTGTTTTTTGTTTTGTTTTGGGGGTTTTTTGTGTTTTCTTTCTGGTTTTGTTTTTGGTTTTTTTTGTTTCTTGTTTGAATAGGGCTGTTGGTTGCAGGTGGGGATGTTTGCAGATCCACTGCACAGGTGAATGTGGGGAGTGGGTTAAACTGACAGTTAATCAACAGCTGGTTGAGTTCCTAGTTCACTGCTCTGTAAAGGGCTCAGTGCTAAATCAATTAAAGAGAATTTAAAATTGGTTTACAGTAAACAGTTCATGTAGAGATGTGGACTCTGGAGACTGTATTCCTCCAGCATTGCAAGTTTTGGCTATTTATCTCATACCTCTTTTCCTCAAGGGGTGTGAGACTGAAGTGCTGTAGCTGTTGCTGATACAGTGAGTGGAAAAGAGACACTGTAGGATACTTCAAGCAGGGGAAGAGTCCAAGCAGTGGCAATGTAAGTGAAGAATCACTATGCTTGGCAATGTAAGTCTGAACGTATTTTTGGAACTCACTTGTTGAGAGTGAAACAAGGCTAAAGCACTTGAGAGTTTGCTAAGTGAGTGTGTATTTCATACTGAATGCTTTGCAGAACCAAAGCCCGGTAGAAGTAGGTAAAACTGATGTGAGTTATGAACGTTTTAAGTGTTTAAGGCCTTTCTCCAGAAAATGTTGATGTTTTCTATGGGACTTCAGAGCACTATTTGCACATACTTTTCCTGCTTACGTGCAGGCTGGCCTGATAAAGTAGCAAGAGGTTTGCACTATATTTGCAACAATATCTCAAAGGATTTCAGTGTTCTCCAGGTGATTCTGCAATGTCTCCAAGTGAAAAAATAGTGTATTATGTCTGGATAGATAATCTATATCCAAATCAGCTATGCACACTGGCACAGGCTTACCGAAGTGGGTGCCTATGTTGGACAGGCACATAAATGTTTGCTTTTCAAAGCTGAGAAAATGATTGACCAGACATCTGCCCAAACTTCCGGGGTACAATCAGCTTGAGGTCAAAACATGTTCATATAAAAGCAGCAGGTTTGGTGTTTGGCTCTTATTTGACCCACCTTACACAGAATTATCACTGAGGCTGGAATAGGCCTTTTGAGATCATCAAGTCCAGCCTAAGACCTGACACCACGCCACCTAGCTAGACCATGTCACTAAGTGCCACATCCAT
>WUAM01000292.1:4099583-4116312 GCA_024336885.1 Actenoides hombroni
ATTTATAGAAGCATTTTTTATTATCCTTAACAGAATTGGCCAGCTTAAGTTCTAACTGAGCTTTTGCATCTCTAATTTTCTTTCTACACGACCTGACAACACCCTTAAATGCTTCCTTGCTCACCTGCCCCTTTTTCCAAAGGTGATACACTCTTTCCTCCTCCCCCGGCCCGAGTTCTTGCAAAAGCTCCTTGTTCAGCCAGGCTGGTTTTCCACCCCGCCGGCTCGTGTTTTGACACATAGGCACAGCCTGCTCCTGCACCTTCAGAATTGCATTCTTGAAGAAAGCCCAGCCTTCCCGGGCCCCTTTATTTAAGAGGGCTGCTTCCCAAGGAATTCTCTGTACCAATGTCCTGAATAGTCCAAAGTCAGCCCTCCAGAAGTCCAAGGTAGAGGTTTTGCTGACGGGCCTCTTAGCTTCAGCACTTACTGAAAATTCTATCATATCATGGTCTCTGTGGCCCAGATGACCTCCAACCAGAACATCTTCTATCAGCCCTTCCCTATTTGTAAACAGTAGGTCTAGTGGGGCACTACCCCTAGTAGGCTCACTCACCAGCTGCAACAGGAAGTTGTCATCCACACATTCCAGAAACCTCCTGGACTGTCCCCTTTCTGCTGTGTTGTACTTCCAGCAGACATCTGGTGAGTTGAAATCCCCCACGAGAACAAGGGCTAGGGAACAGGAGACATCTCCAAGTTGTTGAAAGAATACCTCATCAGTGTCTTTATCCTGGTCAGGTGGCCTGTAGCAGATTCCCACCAGGATATCAGCTTGACAAGGAAGTCAGTACAGAAATGAGATGATGGAAGTGCAGAGAGAACGGGGTCTGTCTTTCTGATGTTTGGGAAAAGAGGAGTTCCTTTTTGAACTGTTTAGGAATGCACTCTGATAGCAGTGCTTTTGTTAGTCATACGAGACGTACCGTGCATATTTCTCATACAGTTTTATGTCTTCCTTTTCTAACTAACGTTTCTTTTCTCGGTACCTACCATATCTTTGACTTATTAAAAGAATTTAATTGGTGGTCTATTACTAGGTATGTTAATGGCTTGATAAAGTTTTGAAATACAGCATCCCAAATGCTGTACTCTCTATGCAGTTCTTAATACCTTTGCTATTTCCTTTTGCTATTTGATGATCAGTTTTTGCTGGAATATGTTTTGCAATTACAATAAGAGATTTAATGTTTTTGTGAACTCTGCCAAAGTCTGATTAGATTTTCTGGTTTGGCCTGAGTCATTTCTTTGTGCTTCAATTTTCTCTATATAAAATGTTTAGTTTGCAGGCCGTTAGATTGCAGATCCTGGTAATTAACTGCAAGTCTGATTTTTAGTTCAGCATAAGGTTAAGCAGCTTCCATAAAGCAAAATCCTATTTATTCAGAATGAAAGGATTATAGGGAAGACATAAAGTAACAGAAAAGCAGTTTACATAGGAGTCTAGGTTCCCAGGAAGTCATCAGCACTGACACAGAGCTCCTAATAGAAAAGCAATATATAATACCCTCTTGTGGTCTTGGAAGTTTTGGTAGCAATTCCATGTCACTTCCAGCTCGTGGAAAAATTCTCCCCATAGGTAAGAGCATTCACTGTCTACATTTATGTCGTTGTGCGATTTCCTCAGGAAATAAACTCTGCAGCTGCCTACATCAGTGTAAAATAGTTTTCATTAGTTAACTTGCCACATGCACTAGTGACCTGAATTCCTGCAGGACATGCTCCTTTGCTGAAGTGCTCGGCTGGCACCGCAACATCTAAACAAAGATACCAGTATTGCTGCTGCTGGCTTGAAAAGCTGATGAGCTGGATTGGGAAGAGAGTATTTAAGGAAGTATCCCTGAAGGCTTGCCTCGTGCTTATGCCTTTTCCTGAACAATTACCTTTGGTAACAGGGAGGTCAGTTGAACTCTGCACTGGGCTTTGGTCTGACATTATGCTCTTAGCAATCAAGATACATCTAATACACTTGTTCATCAGTTTTCAATGGTATTGCAGGTATCAATATTTTCTTACCAGGATGCCCAGATGACCCAGCAGAGATTGTGCTTGTGCATAAGAAACAAGCTCTGGCCTGTAGATCTTTACAGACCAAATAGGCAAGGCTGGCAAAGGTTAGGAGAGATGTAAGAGCCAGGAGAAATGATGTGATTTGTTCAAAGAGATGCAGTGGGAGTTGGGACAAGCCCCTACGTCTTGCTTGATTGTTTATCCCGTAGGTCAAACAGCTTAGATTTTACTTTTCCATTGCAGCTTATTTTACATTTAGAGCTTTATTGCAAATTTTTAATGTCTCCTCATGTAGCCATCACCCTTTCACACTTTGGCTTTTTTTTCTCTTCTGTAGCCCAATAGTAGGACAAGGGGCAACAGATGCAAACTGAAACGTAGGAGGTTCCATGAAAACATAAACTGTTTTCACAGTGAGGGTGACGGAGCACTGGAACAGGCTGCCCAGTGAGCTTGTGGAGTCTCCTTCTCTGGAGACATTCAAAACCTACCTGGACATGTTCCTGTGTGACCTAATCTAGGTGATCCTGCTCTGGCAGGGGGGTTGGACTACATGATCTCCAAAGGTCCCTTCCAACCCTGAACATTCTGTGATAAAGTTCAAATTATATCATCTCAGTCTGGCTAGGTGAGAAAGCCACACATTTTTCCTCTTAACTTGGACCCTGATTCAGTTCTAACTACCAGCATGTACTTAATCCTAATATTGCTCAAATCCAGTATGTTTTCAGTGCTTTTTCTAGATAGAATTTTTTCGTTAAATTGAAGCATTCTCATGTTTGTAGGACTGAGCAGTTATGCAGCCTCACTGCGTATATCAGAGTGCTGAGCCCTAGAGAGGATGAAAACTTGCCTCTTCATCCAACACGAACATCTGATTCTTCAGGGGTCTATCTTTCACTGCAAAGAGACATAAACATTTTCAGCAATCCTGTAAACAAGTATCAAATAGATTTAAACTTTCTAAAAAATTGGACAGGTTCTTTTGTCAGTCTTTTTTTGTTCTTGTCTTGATTTGTTTCTGTTCTTCAACTACTCGACTTTTTCTGTTTATAACTGGTTTTTTCCTCCTCCTGTGAAAGCCTACCTGTCCATCCCCTGATAGTTGTAGAATTTATGCCAGAAGCTCCTTCCTCAAAGATATATCTATACAAAAATTCTCAGGTGGGTATCGCTCTCCCTTGATGTGTGTAGTCCTTCCTGCAGAAACTAAGAAAATTGCACTCTGACATTCCCAAAGACCAAGGCAGATCTATTTCAAAAATATTTTTTCTGAAGAATATATTTTAAAAGCACAGTCACTTTGAATTCCTGTATTTCCTTTGTATCTGCACACTCCCCTATTCTTCTGTTTGACAGCAGCAGGTGAAGCTTCACCCCCTCAACCTGTGAAGTTAGTGAAGGAAAAAATGAAGATGAGAACTGAGACAGTGCTAGAAAATGGGGGAGATGAGAGGACAAGATGGCCGAGGTTTGTTTGCGAGACTGTAAAGACATAAAACAGCTCCACTGAACAAGTCTTGTTCTCAATATTGAGCTCTGGTAGAATTCAAAGCTACCCCAAGTGCTGACCAGCACTTGGTACAGCCAAGGTGTGCACGTTCTCCTTTTTCAGGTGAGAGGCAGTACAGGTCTTTGTGATGGGGGGTATGGAACAGAGACAGACCTGGCTCTCCCTGTATGGAATAAAAAGCTGAGTGTACACTAGGGTATGGATCAAAATGGTAGAAATGCTTTTTTTCATGCTGTTCCCAATGCACATTTAGAATACTGTTTGAAATAGCTAGGCAAGTACTACTTCATAGTAGTCACAATGAAAAATTAGTTCTTAGGACTGCTGTCTGATGACATGGACATGTTGGTTTTGGTACCGATCTACTCCATGCCAGCTGAATATAAGAATATAAGTAGTGTCAGAACAAATCCGGCAATCGGGCAGAGCTTGCAAGCATGTGAGCAACTATAGTTGTAAAATTAGTTTAATTTGATTTTTACACTGGGATCTGGGACCACAGTTGTCACCTGCATAGAAATGGTAAAAACTGAAATTTAGATGTTACTACAATATGTAAGTCCAAAAATTTGGTGCATCAGAGGCTTGCTAAAAGATTTGGGATCTCCTTGATTTAAATAATAAATGGTAACAATAACTACCACTTTACAAATAAAATTCTTATTATGTCCATTAGTAATGATATTTCACATCTACACGTTAACCAAATCTGAATGCCAAAGATGCTCTCAGCAAGACAAGACTTTTAAATCCTGAAGTGAAATTTGACATCTCTTCTGCCAATGGGCACACTACCTCCTCCCTGTTTAGTTGTGAGTCACATCCTGTCTTAGCAAAGTGTGACTGTGTCGCACCAAGCCCCTGTCACGACCAAAAAGCACTCTAAGAGGTGTTCAGATGATGTGAACAAGAGACTAAAAAATGGTTTTATAAGGTTTGTCACCAGAAAGCCCTAAAATGATGTTTGGCTCAAGTCTGTGCAAGACTGTATGTCTGTTGCAGTTTCAAAGGAAGATGTGGCAGTCTTTACTGTTCGCTATTCAGTGTCAGCATCATCACTTAGATGAGAAATAATAAAGTAATAAACCCTTAAGTTCTTACAAATGTTGTTGGATTGAATTTTACAAATGTCAGCATATTTGGGTAAATAGTTTCTTGTCACTGAATTAGGATATTCTGTTTATCTTAAGCGATAAGCACATGAATAGTAGATATATTTCCTGTACTTCAAATTTTGTAATTTTTTCCTTACCAATATTAATAATTATTAGAGGAAAAAATGGTGTGTGTGTATTGTGAAAGGATTCAAGCACTGTAAAGATGTCCTTTTTGGTAAAAAAGCTAAGAACGTTGTTTTGGTCATTTGTGTTCATCTAAAAAACAAACAAACAAAACCCAACCACAATGCATTTACACTTTAATATTGTATCATATAAATAGACATCTATAGCTCTGCATACATTATTAATATGGGTTTATTGCCTGCTTTATTGGTTTCACTACTGCTTCTCCTCTTGGGAAGCCATGTAAAATACAAAGACTGCACAAATGCCCACATTACGAGAGCCACTATATACAAAGCAAATAAGATTGCACAAGTACAAATATGCACTTGAGTCACTTCCTACAATTCACATAACATAATAACAAATAGTCCATAAACGCAATCCCCCTCCCTAGCTGCCACTATTATTCCAAGTATTTTATGGTTTTTATCTAGGACGCTGTGCTGCTAGTAGAATACTAAACAACATTGGGTTCCTGTGTTTTCTGACATGAAAAACAGAATTCTTGTTGAGAAGAAACACAAACCCTTAAATATTATTCCGAGCCATCACACGGGTGTAGCGATGCTACAGAAGCCTAGTATGGAGTTTCTGATTCTAAAGAACCAGGTTTCTCTGAAGTTTCACTGCAGAAATGTTTTTAAGACTTTAACAAAAGAGATACTAGCAGTATTAAATGCCCGTGAAAGGGAACACTGAAGACAGGATTATTTTTGAACGTTAATCTTGTGTCAACCACTGACATAGGAAAGCTTCCTAACCTTCAGAATCTGACTGACCTCGTGCAGGTTACAAGTTCAATAATCCCCATTGCCAGAACTTTCAGAAGGTTGGTTTGTTTTGGTTTTTTTTTCCGTGCAAAATATAACACACATTGTACTCCTTTAGATGCCGAATATGTGAGAGGTGGTGTTTCAAGCTGGAAATGTTGCACAGTCTTGTGCTTGTGTGGGAGTAACAGCAAGGGGCCTGGTTCTGTAGCGTGTGGGGATACCACAAGCAAATACCTCCAGGCAAGGTCACACTTAGCAAGCTGCTTCTGGGCTTACGTAATGGAAGTTCTGAGTAACAAAGATGTCATCTCCCATTGCACATCAGACTGGAAGAAAGACAGTGTGGACTATTATGAGCAAATATTTCTGTATTTCAGGTGAAAGCATCAGATTTAGGGCTTGGTTTCCATTTTTTGATTGTTTAATCCACGGGGAACGATGGCATCTCTTTTGAATATTTTACCCAAAACCTTCAAGAGAAATAACCTCTGTTGAAGAAATGAACATGAAAAAAGAGGAAGAAGCTGGTTCTATGCCACTTGCATGCAGAGAGAGATCTTTCAGACAAGTGTCATGTGATTTCACATTAGATAACAGCATCACACTATTTCTTCTAAGGCCAGATGAAGAAAAAGGGCCAGTGAAGGCCCTTGCTTCAGAGAGCATTCCTGGGATAACAGCACTTGCTCATCCACCAATTGCTCCTCTGACTATGTTAGGGGGCCAGGATGCTCCAGCAGTTTCTCTTTATGATCTCTTCGCTGTAATTTCTGAAGGCATATCCTCTTCAATGAGATTTCTCTCAATGTTTAGAAAGATATATTATTGGTTTTTTCACTGGCTTTTTTTCTGTTTTAGTTTCTCCAACATGAAAACTTTCTCAGTCTCCTTCCCACGTGCCACACAATTCTCCAGCTTTTTCTTTCTACTTTACTCCAGTTGTAACCTTCTGATCATCTTCCTTCGAAGTTTAAACATCCTGCACTATATTTAAATGTTTCTTTGTGGGCAACTTGCAGGACCAACTGGTTACAGCAGCCTTAGTTTTGATAGCTCTTTATTAATCTGCCTGTCACCTGGTTCTCTTCATGCCCGTTTAGCACCTGTATGATGGCTTCTTGCATCTCTTTTCAGTGTCCCTGGCCTGTCCTGCTTCTATGTAGCTGCTGCAGGACTGCTCCTATCAGTTGCTGCTCCCTTGCAGACCTCATGCAGGCTGTGCTGGGGCTTGCCACAGGCTAGACCCAGAAGCTCTCTGCAGGCCCCCCCAAGTTGAAGGACTGCTTTGTGAAGGGCCCCATCTTCCAAGGAAAATTTCAAAGTGCTGCCCGCTTTAGTCCCTTCACTACGGCAGCTGTCACAGCAGTGTTTCCTACTTCAGTCACCTTGCTTTGGAAGGGCAAGCTCCTACCTTCCTCAGGATTTGGAAAGATGGCTCCCTTCCCTGGCAGATCTTCTAACATAAAAGGAGCTTTCTGTAATGAAACAGAACCAGAGAAGAGCTTTATAAAGGTCTCCATGAGTCTGACACCTTGTGCTCGGGAGCAAGTGTTCTGACTTCTCCATTCCTACCCCTGTCAGCATTGATAAGCTTCTCTTACCTGACATGAGCTTTTATTGCCCTTGACTGCTCTCCATTTATATAGAGGTTAAATCTTCCCCTCTGTCTGTGCTTTACAGCAATATACTATTTAGAAAACAGCACTTCCATTGAACGCAATAAAGGCAGATGGATTTGCCATGGTTGTCAGGACTTTTGGGGGGTGGTTTGTGGTGATTTTTTTTTTTTACCCCCCCCCCAGCAGTAGGTCATGAGTAGGTGCAGCTTAAACTTTTCCATACTCTGACATGCTACAATTATCACTGTAACAGGGCAATTACAGGATCAGCTCTTTGTCTGTGCTCAGTACAGAGACAAGATTGCACAGTGCAAGTCTGTTGTATTTACAGTTATGCCCACAAAAAAAAAAAATTGATAACTTTTAAATAAGCTAACAGGTGTTTTGTTTGGGTTTTTAAGTTCACTATTGCCAATGGGACACTTTTCAGACAGTAATGTCAAATGGCTCATTTGCCATCTAGGTATGAACAGGGACTGTCTGATTCCTCACTGCAGGTATGCCAGAAAGCTTCCACTGGCATCTCTGGAAGGCTAAAAATCCTCTTGTACTTTTCCAGCCCTTCCTTGGGCGTAATTCTGAAAGACTTGAGTTCAGTTACTGTTTGTGAAAGGTTCAGTGCTATGTTTTCACAAGCACTAACAATGAGCTTGGTTATCACCCCAGTTAGAGTATAGTTTTCCTGTTCAGGTTGCACTGCTTTGGTATGCTGGAACAGTTTGTCTTACGAAGGGGCGATGGGATAACTCCTTTGTTCTGCTTTTTTCATTTCAAATTACCTCCGAGATACAGGAATTATATTATGGCAGTTGGAAGACTCTCAGTTCTCTAACAACATACTGTGTATGTAACTTTATAGCAATATTCTTTCCTTTTCAGCTCCCAGAAGTCTTATCTGCCCTGCTTCTTTTTCTTCCTGCAGGAAACAGGATCTTCAGAGGGTTTTCTGAAAGCTCTTTGTAATATTAGTGAACATGTACAGGAAAACCCTCAGGTTATGTTCAACTCATGGTATCCTTCACTTTAGATTTGAGAAATTCCCTTAAACTCTCATTAGTGGAGACCTTCTCATTCCTATAAAAGTTTAAAGAAAATCTTTCTCTCATCAGAGATTTAGCACAGCTCCTCAGCATGGCTGGAGAAAGTAAATTCTTTGTGCTTCGTTGTTCATTCTGGAGCAAAGACAATTGTTAAAAACAGTAAATGTGTCTTTATTGGTGTGACCCTCTGCTTCCCTCATTACTTTGAGATTTACTAAGTTTTCCTCTCTTCAGCCTTCTGCAAATCTCTTAATTGATGGGAGGGAAAAGTCAGGTTTTGATTAAACACTGATGAATCCAGGCAGGATTATTTGGTTTTCCTCTGCAATTGTGTGAACCGGGATGGGCAGAACAAGACCCTTTGAGTTCTTGCTGGTTTCTCACTTATCTGTCCCACTGTACATTAGGACAATTCTGTTTGTGGGTTTTAAAGCAGAGTGGCAAAAAGAAAAAGAATAGAAGTATCAGTGTTCAGCAAATTTTGTTCAATTTATTTTGTTATGAATTAAATTTTATTTATTTTTTTTGTCAAGTTCTCTCCTCATGAAACTAAGTTATGCTATGAGTTCAGAAGCTTTCTCACACATCATTAAGATGAGAAGAATCTGGGAAACATTTCACAAAGAAAAGAAAAGTTGCAGTGAAAAAAATTAGCTGTTGTTTTTTGAAAGCTCATAATGTCAAAATAAATATAAAAGTTTAGGGGGCCCATTATGCAACTTTAGGGCTACTGAGTGAGTCTTGCTGTCCAGATTTAATTAAAAAGTAAAAAAAAAAAAAATAAAAATTCTGTGTTCCCCCTATGTTTATTCCTTAGCTGAGAGCTGCCTTCCTTTTCATCTCTAGGACTTGTAATTATCTCCTATGCCTGACTCTTTTTTTCTTGTTTCTGTCTGAATCATACAGGTGTTTTAAGCTATGCTGAGGTCAGAATATAAAACTGATGATTCAAAAAATAGCCATGAGCTTTATTTTGTTTTGAGTTTCAATCAAATCATGACGGTTTAAGCTAAAGAAAGAAAAAATACATTCATGGCAGAGAGACCTTGTGAAAACTCTTCAGAACGTACAATGCCAGGAGAAATTCCACTAAATGAGAAGTGCAGGCACACTGCAAATAACGTATCAGACAGAATCTGTGCGTTTCACATTGTTTTATAAGCATAACAGGATTTATCATATGTGGGGGCCCATGCACAGGCAAATAAATCAGTGCATGGTTAAGTATCCAGAGTTCCATGTGGATAGTTTTGTATTATAAAAATGAACTGTTACTGGGTGTGAAAAGTGACCTCTAGATGCAGGCAGCAACAATTCAGATGGCAAAACTCCTTTAAGATGTGAAAGGCACGATAAATGTTGCAAGATTGGTAGCACAATTTCCCCCAAATTGCTTTGCTTTTCATTAATCCTGGTTTTCACAATTACCTCCAGAAGTAGGACAGAATTTTTTGGGAGGGGACATAGCAAGGACAGCTGACCCAAAATGGCCAAAGGGAGGTTGCGTACCATATGATGACATTCCCAATGTATAAAGTGGATGGACTTGGCCAGGGGGCACCATGGCTTGGGGATTGGCTGGGTATCGGTCAGCAGGTGGTGAGCAATTGTTTTGGGAGTTGCTAGTTTTGTATATCATCTTATTATTTTCCCTTCCTTTTCTGTCATATTAAACTGTCTTTATCTCAACCAAAGAGTTTTACTTTTGCCCCACCCCTCCCGATACTTTTCCCCCATCACACTGCAGGGTGAGGAGTGAGCTGGCAGCTGTGTGCTGCTTAATTGCTGGCTGGGGTTAAACCAGGACAGTATCACAGATATTTAGCACTGGCTTTGCATATGATATTTCTCTCCATTCAATCAGATCTTATTTATTTTATTTAGGTAGGCCCATTATAAAATTATATTGAGCATGGAAATTTCTAAGGGCCTTGTTTCCTTAATTAAACAATTAACTTGCCATTTTGGATTTGATCAAGAAATGATTGAACATGACACATTGTCTGTCCTCTGGAGCACGTAACTGTGTCAGGGTCAATCATGTTTCCTTTGGAGTCAGAGGGGAAAAGGGCTTTCTCATAAATTAGAGCACGCTACTGATTTACAGTAGTAAATAACATACATAACTGATTTTGTTGATGTTGCTTATAAGATTTAACCAAATAATCCAGAGACAATTTAGCAGGGTGGTTATGTAAAAATCAAATTGCAACAAACAGAGAAGAATGATCAGCTGGGTGAAATTTTTCAGTTACTTAGGAAAATGAGAAAATAGCTAACGTGAAAAAGGCCCAGAAGGAGTGAGGGATCTGTAAATCCTTTTTCTCTGCGTGAGTATCAAAGCAGCCTTGCTGCCTTTTGCCCTGTGGCCTGAACTTTGGGAAGGATGGGATGGGCATTGATGTTTTGGAGGCTATGGAGGCAATGATTTCCAATCTAGGTAGCTTCGCAGTGTTGAGGAGCACTCTGTCTGGGGGATGTAATACACCAAGACACTTTCTCCTATCTTAAGATGAGTTTGCCATCAAGCCAGTCATCTGTATGGGTCTGCTGGCCTGTATTACTGTGCCTGTCAGTGTCCAAGGGTCATAGGAAGCAAAATTTAAAACCGAGCAATGCAAATTACTAGAGCACTTTGAAATCTGGCAACCATGTGAAAGCACCTCATAGAATTTACTTGGAAAACAACTACTAAGCATTCTTTGGATAATTTTCTTCTTTAGCTTTCTGCCGCTGAAGGCATTGTTGATTTCATTCCCAAGTTTATTATAACTTTATTATGGTTTTGGACTACTTGCTAGAAACAAGCATGTTCCTTATGCGCTATTATAAAACAAATAAATATTTTAAATGGTGCTTTTATCAGAAAACTAAGAATCTCTGTAGCCATTACTTCTACTCTATTGAAAGGAACACCCATCATTTTGGCAGTTGTCCATCAGATGTTTGCAGAAACTGAGTTATTTGCATATTGGAAACTGTTCACAGATATATTAAATAACATTTTATTGTGGACATCTGCTCTGCTAAAAATCTGCCAAAGTTTGTATCGGATAACTACAGCAATTCAGATTTATAGAAGGAATCTGTTCTGAAAATATGTTAAAACTACTGTCCCTCTTTTATTTCCTAGCTTTTAGACAACATTATTTTTCAAAAGCTGTTCTTGTTAAGAGTCTGAGTCTTCCCTGCAGAATAGCTTTTTGTATTTGTTTCTAGGAAGCTTATAAAGAACAAAGAAATATCATTATCTCCAGTTATGATTATCCAATGAAAAGAATGAGCCTGTGCTCAAATATGCTAAGGCTCAAAAATACCTAAAAATTAACTTCCCAGACAAGCCGATGTACGGCTGTGGGTTTTGTGAAATGACTAAACCGAGCACATATGCTTTAGACTGCCTGCAACATCCCCAGGTTCCCTGGGAATAATTTAACCTCACTTTCTTCATTTCAAATATTCATTAGTTTAGAGCTGTATATTTTACATTACAATAGATTAATGACTTGTTTCACTGATTTATTTTTTTTTAGGTGAAATTCAACGGCCTGTTCTTTTACGAAAATAAAAATGTGAATTTTTTTTTCTTGCAGTTGATGTTTGATGATACGTGTAGTACGAAGCCAGTTTCAGTATGTCTTACTACATCCACGCTGAATTGTATTTTGACATGTCACTGTCAAAGGGCCTAGGGTTGCTGTCAATCAGGCTATACAGAGTAGTAATTAATTTTGTTATAAGAGTGTCACTGTCTGAGAATTTTCTGAGATAGGGCTCAGCCTCTGCACTGTCCTAGGTTGATTGGCACCAGTTCTCTTTTAATAACATGGGAAGGATGCGCTCTCTGTGTGGCTTTTGGATAGAGTGAGTTGTGCTATTGACAAGGAACAAAAGGCCAAGGCTTGCTGTGATATACACATAATAAATGAGTTAACATTAATAGGGGGTGATGGGGATGGCATTCTGCGGATGCTTCTGGGAGAAACCTGACCATAACGAGCCCTAATGTGGATTTAGCCTGCAGATCCACACGGATTTCTTTAGCAGTGAATCTGGCTTAGGACAGGAGCCTTTTCTGTCTGAACAATTTCAAACTTGCCCCAACAGGAGATAAGATCATATGGTGCAGAATCAACCACTTCAATGGTTGTCCAATGTGGCCGTGCACTAGACCCACACTGCTTTCAGCAGGTGTGGAAGAGTTGGGGAGGGGCTGATATGTTTAAACACCATGGCTGGATCACTTTGCAGAGCAATTTGGAAACATATCCGTAGAAACAACTGAATCAGCACAACTGATTTGGAGAGTAAGTTGTAGTGTTAAGGAGAAGAAGCAACGGGTGGAGTTAAGGATTTCTTGCCCTTGAAGAAGCAACGGATGGGAGATAAGGGTTTCTTGCACTTGACTTACCGTAAAGGAACACTAAGTTATTTTTTGGATAATGTGCTATTCAGCCAGTTGGACCTTTCTTCTTGCTACAACAGCTTTTAGTAACACAAGTACTCTGCATGTCTACTTTTTACAAATTAAGCTCCTCCTGCCTGACAGAAAAATAATTAGAAGTTACTGTTTTGTGCCATGTTATGACACTGTTTTGAGGAATCCAAATCATTTTACAAGTACCTGAGGTGATTCAGGAGAAGAGCAGAGAGAAGAACCACCCCATCCCCACCCCTAAAATTATAGATCTCTGACAGATTTTCAAGTACCCTTATAAAAATGATCACATTTAAGTATTCCATGAATAAGCATTATATGTTGGGTAACTGAAGTAGAGTTAGTGATAGGCATTTCAAAACCAGTCTGGGTTGCTTTCACTCCATTTCTACGAAATTTAACAGGATGGCACCAGAAACACAAAATGGCCAATGCTTTATGTTTTAAAAACATGTCATTTAATAACCCATCAGAGAGCAAATATGGCTGAAAGTGGCCTACCCAGAACTATGTAAACTATTTAAAAACCAGTCCAGACATGGTGTCAAGTTATCTGGTTTCAGGCGTTATTTCAGATTGAACCTTTCCATGTGTTCTTTAAGAAACTGATAGCGGTGTGAAAACTTACATCCTATTTCAGGCAAAGCTGGGCTGATCTCTGACTCTCTGGGAAAGCCACAGAAAACCAGAACATAATTTTTGCCCCCCTCCCCGCCTTTATTTTTTTGTATGCCATTTCTTCCTTCACCATGTTAAACTTAAAGACCCTTTGAGTCAGGGACAATTCTTGTTTCCCAGTAGTACTGTTCTGAGTTTTATTTTTTCTTCACATTTGATTACACTATGCACACCCTGGATTGAGAATCTTTGTGAACGTACCATTGGAAAAGATATCAAGGTGTGTTGAAAAGAACTGTAAGAGTTTTCTTGGTTTGCGGTTGAATTATTTTTTGGGGAGTGTTTGTGTGTATTATTTTTGTTCATTTGTTTAGATTATATTGGCCAACTCAATTCTCACTGGTCAAATGGATTGTCATAAAATGCCTTTTTATTTTACTTCTTATTGAAACATTTGGTTAGCAGTATGCCCTTCATTCTTCCTCTCTTCGAATACTTATGCTGATTCTTTTTACTCCTTTTTTTTTTTCTTTTTTTTTTTCTTTCTTGATACTATTCTGTTCCTTAGTTTGCCGTCTGTTTTTGAGAGTGGCACTGCAGGCTTTCAGGATTTCACAACAACTAAAATATTTAAGTTTTCCAGCATGACTGAAAAGGAGACATGTACTTAAATAATCTAGTTTTTCTTCTATGGCCAGCTGATTTTTCTAAGTTTAGCTTTGTGGCAGAAAAATGACTGTCATCTCTGTATCTTAGAAACTGAAGCAGGAAAATCAAGGACCTCCCAGAAATTAGGAACTGAAAACATGCTCCTTTGGCACATGTGCAGGAGGAGAATAGAAATTCTCTGAAGTATCCCTGACTGCGCACACAGCTAAAATGATTGCTGATTCTTCTTCTCTAGCCCAGAGTCTGGAAAGGTGATGGTGTCTCATTTTGAAAGAAGGCAAGCTTCTGCCAGAGTAGCTCCAAAAGGAGGTGGCAGCAGAGGTGTCTGTGCTCACTTACAAAGTTGAATAAGACTTGTAATGTGCAGTAGGAATAGACTAACTGGGGCTCCCGTTCAGCAGCTTACAATTGTACTTTCATCCATGACTGTGCTGGAGGCAGTTCAGTTGAAATAGCTCCTGAAAATATAGACATCTCCCAAACTACTTGTTTAAAATCTGCCTCCAGTAAAATTTACTCCCTGTAGCTCCTATCATCTCTTCGATCTGGAGCTGCATTGTGTCCTCCTTGCCTCCAAGTATCTCACTGGGCATCACTGCTGATGTATCATCAAGAACAACAGAGGAGGGTCTTGTGTGCAAACTCTGGGGAGTCTGAAACTTCACAGAGACACTGTTTACAGCCTGCTCATGGATTTAGGGCTTCTTTTGTGATGCTTGGAGCTAAAATCTTCCTTAATTTTAATGAACAATGGGATTCTGTAGGATGAAGTTGGCATCCATATGTCAGTATGTTCACTTATCTAAACTTTAGCCATTGATACAGATGGGAGGGAATCAGATAGTGAAATTACTAATAATGTACCCTTGCCTTGCCTTGTCACAGGAACTTGGAGCCTAGGAAAAAAAAAAAAATAAATAAAAAATTCAGCAGCCAGGCTTTTGTACCGAGTAGCTGCATTGACACCCTTGCCAGGAACTCCTCTAAGTGTGGAGAGGAAGGGGTAAAGTTTTACATGCAGCACATGAAAATGGGCTTTTTGTAACAGTTAATTCTAGAAGGTTTCAGCCTTAATGTAAGACTGCCATAGAGTGGTGAGTTTGTTTATTCTTCACATGAAATTCTAGCTGCAAGTTATGCAAGGGTGGTCAAAAATTTTCTGACAGCAAGTTTTTCCATCACAAAATAGCAATTCATTGAATTACAATATGTGTTGGGACAGGGTTGAATGGTTAAGACACGGCTTTCCGTGCTCATCTTCTCTCAGAGGAAGTAGCCCTTGAGATCCTGATGTCAGGCTGCTGTTACAGCCGGCTCTGAGCTCAGCGAGCATTTCCAATCTTCATTCTCCCACTCCCTCTTCCCCCTCCACTGAAACTGTGCTCCCTGTTCACAATATTGCTGAGCTGTCTGTAATGATAAATGATGTGCCTTTCTTTAAATTTCCTTTCTGCTCAGTACTAGATATTGGCCGGCTTGGATGTGTGTTCTGGGTGGATAAATTACTTTGGCAAGTCATAGAGAATTTATGCACATGGCAACAGATGTACCCCGTGTGGTAGAATTTTTCTTTGTCGCTCTAATTATGTAACTTGACTCTTACCCGAGGCAATTATATTTTCATGAACAAAGATTCGGTTGCTGGTTTCTTGGTTGTGGTTTTGTTTTGTGTTGTTTGGTGTGTTTGTGGCTTTTTGGGTGGGGTTTTGGTTTGGTTTTTTTGGGGGGTAGGGGTATTTTATTTTATTTTTTTTTTCTCCTAGTGTGAAATATGAACCTCTGTGCTGAAAGACACTTTGTTCTCAAAACTTGTTACAGGCCAAAGTAGAACTGGGCCATTATTCAGCTGCACATCACCCTTTACTAAGCATTGATCTTTCCACATCCATGACTTGTGTTGTCAAGTGAACCTTTAGAGGCTCGGAGAATAGAGGCTGGGTTTTGTTTCTTAATGGGGATTACCGTTTGGTGAGGGTAACTGTATACAACATTTGGCAGGAATTTAAAATTTGTGAAACCAGGCCACACTAAAAAGGAAAATGGTTTTGTTCTTTATTTAGGAAGTAGTCTACCTTTGATAGAGAGGAACTTTTCCTATTTCATACTACCTTTGTGCTTTTGTTTGTTTCAAAGGAGCTGTGAAAATAAAGCTTCACGTGGAAAACCAAAATAATTTCAGCCTTTAGTGCTCCTTTTCCCTGTAAAGTTAAATGATTTCTGTCAAAGAGCACTGGGCCTATAGGAGCAAATACAGGGGGGAAAACCCCTAAAAGGTAGGTTATGTATTCATAAATAGATATTTTCAGCCTGTGTCTTCTGCGTGGTCTCAAAAGTATTTCCACAGACAGATTTTGCTCGGTGGACTTACCTCTTCAGGCACTAGCCTTGAAGGTAGGATGTGAAATTGCTAGTGGTCAAAAAAATAATGGTGCTGTACTCTGAACAAAAGTGAGAAACAAGTGTAAAAACCATGCAGATTCCTTTTTTTTTCCAGTTTTTTCTCAGTGTCTGTGGTTTATGAATCTCTTAGAGTTGTAAGTCCTTCCCTACAAGGTAACGTGGTCTCTGCTTCACAGAGAGCATTGGAGGAAAGCTCCCCTCCTGCTTGCTGAGGCATGGAGAAGGACCAGCTGCCACCTGGCCAGTGCGGATACCCCTGAGCAAGACCGGATGGTTCTTTCTCGTCAATAAAACGCATCCAGATAGGAGGAGGGGATGTCATGGGGTAGAAAAGGCCATTGGCAGCGGGTGCCGCGTTCTGCG
>WUAM01000292.1:4116994-4127339 GCA_024336885.1 Actenoides hombroni
TTGTTTATACCATGTTTTCACTTGTGGGTTGTTTATACCATGTTTTCACTTGTGGGTTGTTTATACCATGTTTTCACTTGTGGGTTGTTTATACCATGTTTTCACGCAGCTAACTCCCAAGAATCCTTTTGGATAAAGCTTCTGCTCTTTTAGTTAGGAATCTGCAGTATTTGATATTTGAGCCAATTAGTAACAAATAATTGAAATAATTTCTAAAAAATCATCAACAGATGTTTTGTTACAACCTGTAATTGCTTAGCACTTCCCCAAGCCCATTATGTTTTCTTTTAAAGCCTGAAAGAACAGAGGAAGCATGTCTGACACTGAGGTTGTGAGAGTGGAGAAGGGAATAAAGAGGAGGGTTATTGCTTCAGTCCATTGTGTGTATTTTGGACTCTTGCTGGGCTAAAATAGCTACACTGTAGCTAAAGGTTGCTGGAAGAAAATTATCTTTCTCCAGGGGAATTCTAGAGATGGATTTGAGCTCCAGGCAGAAGGTCAAGTCCATGGGTCAGGGTCCAGATGAGGGGGTACACAGCCAGTCACATGGCTGCACTGTAGCTCGGCCAGAGATCAAGGGCTGATGGCCTGAGTTAAATGCAGCTCTTGAGCAGATGGGGCCAGGCCTCTGCTTCTCACAGCTCTTTTCACAGCAGCCTGAGGCACCCTGTGAGCCCTGGCCTTCAGCACCGGCAGCTCAAGTCCCAGGGGAAGAGTTGTGCTCAGGGTTCTGACAGAAGCTCCCTGGAAAAGACAATGCCCTCCGTGTTCTTCTTATAGTATTGGATGACTTCTTAAGGATCTGTGCCCTTGCTGTCCCAGCCCTTGAAGAAATGCTTTGCAATGAGAAAACTAGTGGAGTATCTCCCTACAGGTACGCAAAACAGGAAAAATTCAGCCCAAACGTTGAAAGTGATAGCAGTTTTCTGACTTTTTGTTTTCTATTTTTCATTTTCCCAGTAAATATTCTATTCAAATAGAAGGTATTATGCAAACATGTTTCTGTTTGAGTAATCTTTCTGTTACACCAGGTTAGCATGTGCCTGTAGCTCCCCCTCTCCTGAAATTTGCAAGAATTGCGGCAACACGGTTTTTAATTCAAACAGTAAATCCCCACTCCTATGAATCCTTCCCTGCAGCTTCCCCCTCCCCTGAATATCACTACTGTAAATAAGTGGCTGGTCTAAAAAAGAGTAGGTGGTGCATAATATTAAAAACAGTAGCTTGTTGAGCAAAGCTATTTAAAAAGATTCCAAGTACCACATAATAAAGGTACTATCAGCAAATACCAGCCTAGCATCTCAGCTAGCTTTACTGGGCTGTGAGTTATTGCTGTGGTCAATAGATCTCTTTTCTGTAGCATTCTGCTTATGTAGGTGATAAATCTTACGGTCTTATGGGAATAGGGTCAGGCTTCTGCTACTCTGCCCCATTATTTTTCTCCTACATCATTTAGAAAACTGCTGGACTGGACCATTTTTGGTGCAGTGACTTTTTGTTCAGCCACATAGTAAATTTTATTGTGCATATTAAATTTTAGCTCTGACCACATTTTAAAGCCCATCTTGATCAAAGGCAAAAGTTAGATAAAATCTTAAGCAAAAGAGCAAATGAACATGAGAAGTAGGAAAAAAACCCCTATTTTAAGTTAAATTTTAATATGCAAAATATAAAAACAAGTTTTGATTTTGATCATAAAGTTGTTTTTTTAAAATATTTTTAAAATCTGAAGAATGAATAATCAAGTAGTAATGGCACTCGATCAGAGATTTTCAGTAATTCTGTAAGCTCTGGGAATATTTTAAGCAACGGGTGGTTTGAAATTCTTGCTGTTATAAGAGCAGTAACACAAGGTGATTTTAGGTAACGATGGACAAAGTGTTTGAATCTTTCATGAATTTGGTGCTGCCTCAGTACAGCCCCCTGCCAGGAATCACAGCTTCTCCTCTGCTCCTGTGTGTCTAGCTCTGTTCCCTCCTTTTCCTAGAGATGGAGAGATGTGCTCCCACCTTGTGGGAGCAGGCAGTGGAAGGTGGAGGGAAGGGAGGAGCGTGGCGAGCTCTTAGCTCTTGCTGTGAGCGAGCAGAAGAGACCTTTTGGCTTTGTTGTCCACATACAGGGACAGGACAGAGACACAGTGGAGTCAAGACGTGAAGGACAGTGAATAGTAGAGCACAGGATGGTATCACAGGCAGGCAGCATTAACGCCTGGTGGTTTTGGCATCTTGTTCTGTATCAATAATTCTGGCTACATATATGATACCACAATAGAACATCACAGTCCAAAATGTATGAGGTCAGCATATCTCTGCAGAATCACCAGGTAGACACAGCTGGACAAACATCTTTATTATTTATTTATTTATTTGTTAGGTCACGTGTGATGCAGCTGGATGCTGAATTGCACGTATGAGAGTTTGCTTGCGAAAGAAACCCCTTCTTTGATTTGTAACTTGTAAGTCTGAAGACTACATAAGGACAATATTCAAACTCATTACAAGCTGCTGAAAAGAAGAAGGGAATAATCTGTGTTCTGCTTGAATGGCAAAGTACTTAATTTTTCTAAGAAAGTACCAGCCCAGCTGTTAGGGAAAAACCCTAATGTTAAGGATAAAGAATCAATGGAGTAGGTCAGAAGTCAGGGATTGTCCATCAGAAGAGGTCCTTAAGGAAAAGGAAACGTCAGGGAAAAGTGATATGTTTGCAGGGCCTCGGGATCTCCCACTGAAGCCTATTTTTCTTTGATTCTATAATGCAATGCCTGCAATGTCCATGATGTACGTAACTCTTTGTTTCCCGAGTACGGTTTGTTAACCCTGAGAAATTGGTTCAAGCATCTTTGATGATTCTTCTTCTATTCCTTTTGTCAAACTACTTTTTTTCCTGTTCTGACTGGATTTCTTCCTTGTCTTCCTTGCAGATCTTACTCTTCCCTGGGCCTTCCAGGAAAGTCCTCTGCCGTCATCTTTAATTTTCCACTTCTCAGTGCTTTGGTAGTGAGTGTCTAGCTTAGAGAGGACAACTACTCCTGCTAGCAGCTCATTTTTCAGTACCTGAGTAAACCCTTCAGATTTCTGTAGGAAAGCTCTGTAGATGTAACAACAGGTCTTTGACCGTATCTTTTTTCATAAGTCCTCAGTACCAGTCTAGCGTCTCAGTTAGAGGCAATTGAGAAGCAGCTCTTCACTTGTGGGAGACCTTGTTGGCCACTCTTTCTACAAAGGAAAGGTAAATAGCTGCTATGGCACTGGATGAACCATCTGTTAGTTTCACTGAAGAAACAATGATCATGAACTTGGAGTGAGGGCTTTTATTTATTTTATTTTTAATTTTATTTTAAACGTGCTGGCTGAAAGTTTTTAGGTTGTTGGGTACTTTAGCTCTTATCTGTAAAACCATCCTTCATTTGTTATGTCTAAAGCCCTGTGTATGGTTTATATTTTCTGTGCATGAATGCTGCTGGGTTTTTTTCTACCTCTGGAATGGAAAGGTACCAAGTGATACAGGGCTAGAAAATGTGCAGTGGTCTCTCATGTTTTGGACTATTGTTGTCCATACTGGGGAAAAAAAAAAGGAAGGAAAAAACAAAACGTTGTTCCCTAACTGTTGTATTGCACAGGCTGCATAATAGCTATCTTCTGTGTGCTAATCTGAAAGAGAAGTCTTAGCCATGAAAATAACTACCCAACCAGAAAACAAAAGAGTACATTAAGCTACTTGAACCTAGTTTTCATCTATTTCTAAATTGAATGAGCAACGTACAAAGGACAACATTTTCTCAATAGAAAACAAGAGTCTTGTACTCCAGGGTCTAGTATAAGAGGAGGCAAAATATCAGTATAGCTTACTGTGGCATAATGAAGTGGCCTTCACCAGCTTTGGAAATTTACCACAGCATGAATTTTGCTTAAATCTTTATTGAGCTGATGGTGTCTACAAGCAGAAGCCATGCTTTGTTTATAAGGTCTCTGCAGATGGGTTAAACTTGTTTTCTTATAGGAACCATTAAGCACTTGCCATGCATGGTTGTAATCACAGGTAGGAAGAAATGAAAATACCATGAGTTGTGATGCCACTTCCCAAACCTGTTTCATCCCACTGATACTTTAAGCCACGTGTCAAAAGATGTTCAGCTTTATAGCAGTAACATTTACTTTGTGGTCCTAACTGAATTCCAGTGTCAGAAATATCTAGTTTCTCCTGGGAGCTTTAGGATTAAGATGGCTGTGAGATTTATTTCCCAAACTGTTGGATGTTTTGCCTTGTGTCTTGGAATAAAGCTTCTTTTCTGATACATTTTTCTCTGTATTTGGTTCTACACGGAAATCCAACCCCTTCTCATTTCCCCCCCCTTTAGCTCAGTTGTCTCCTGAAGTGTTCCTCATATATGTATGGCTTGCTACTTCCTCATCCAGCACCTCTGCTTTTCAAAAAGATCCTTGTTTGGAAGACAGGAGATGCATAACATCACTGTCACCTTGTCACAGCTTCTCATAGGAGGAAGGAGAAGGTATTGTGGAAGTAATAGTTTATGAAAAAAGTACTTAGCTTATTCACCTGTACAGTGAGGAGCTGGGATGTACTGGGACGTGCTGAAGGCATGTGAGATCGTTGGATAGTTTAGCTGTCTAACTCTAACAAGTCACCCCCAAGTTTCATAGGTATACAGCTTGTTCTGCCCCTTAAATCAGCTCCATCTATGATGTGGCAGCCACTGTAGCACAGAGCCATGAAAATAGAGTTGTCATTAAAATTGGAAAGAATGTAACTAGAAATAAATCATAACTGTAACAACAAGTCTTATTAACTGTTCAGACACTACTATTACTCAATAGATCTGATAGTTTTTCTCTCTTTTTGTATCTGCTAGATGGAATGTTTTAATCAAATGCAAGTTATTAAGCTCCAGTGCATGAATAACTGGTAAAAACTACTTGGCTGGGATTATGAAAAGTCAGACTAGATGGTCTAATGATCCCATTTGGTCTTAACTACTATGAATCTTGCCCCCTGAGTTTATCATCATTTTCCCAGCAGGCTGTCAACTATGAAGGGACAGGGAGTCAAGAAAACTAGAGATGTATTGTCTTAAATTCTGAAGTCTGCTCCTGTGAAATCAACTGGTAACTTGCTAAAAAAACCCAAACAAACAAAAGAAATCCTTTTGGCTCTAACTTCAGTACAATATAATGACTCCTTAAAGATGGACTTAGATTTAGCCTCTTGCTGTAGTTGGGCATGAAGCATCACACAGCTTGATTGTGGCCTCTTTCTGACCTAAAAGTCTGTCTATATGCAGTTGCAAAACTGTCAGAAATGACGGAACCTGGAGATTGCCTTGTATGGGGCACTGGAAAGATTAAGCATATCACTAGTCTCAGTCTTAATGGCATGTAATTGGAAGAAGATTTCTCTTAACTGCTTCTTACCTTGACTGGCAGATAATGTCATCATTTTGACTAGCAGTCCCCAGTCAATCATGCATCATATTGTAATGCAGATTTCCCTTGATTCCCTGAAGGATATACTAGACATCGAGAGGCCGTTGCCAGAGGCTTTACATATCACTGTACTTCTCAGTGATGGGTAATTCACCATTTTTTGGGGGCTCCTTTTTACTTTGAGAAGTGGTTCTGTAGGTTTTGTAATTCTTCCTAAACAGGTAGAACTAAAGTGAAGACACAAAAAAAGGTTCATAAAATTTTTCTAATCCATTGACAATTGATTGTCAAATTAGAAGACCTTTTAGTTTATTGTATTCAGCAATGGACCAAGTGTTGAAAAAGACATAGTTCAACATAACGAGCATTTCAAGTAGAAGAATATCTGAAATTCTCTGATTTTCTGCCTGAGCATATCATCGTGTGGTATAAAGACTTTCAGATGTGCCGCACTAGGATGTTTGAGTCCTGACTGACATAGCTAGCATGCTGACTTCTTCCTTTTTTCCCCGACTCAAAAATCCTGAGCTGAAATCACACACAAACATAAGGTGTCCTTTGTTTCATGAAATTGCATGCTCCTATAATTGTGAAAACTACAATAAATACAAAAGGCAAGAAATAAATTTGCTTGGTTATATTAACTAGATCAGTGTAGCCTATTTCAGATGTGTCTTTAGTCCAGACTGACCTCCTGGCATTACCTGAGTAGGAACACTGTCGAACACTATCAAATCATTATTGGACAATGCAGGCAAGCAAATTGCCTGTAGTTATAGGTGCAATGGAATAGTAACTCCATCACATATTGGATTATAATGGACATACTGAGAACAATGGGCTGGTTTGTTTCCTTAAAGTATGATCATTTTTCTAATAGTACAATATTAAACATGGAACAATTACTTTTTCTAGTGTCTTCCTTCTAAAAAAAAAAAAAGTCAATTAATTGGTTTATGTAAATATCCTAATGAACAAACCAGTCACATTTAAAGTACATTTTAGAAAACAAATTTCCAGTGTCATGAAATCCTATCAAGAAAGCAATTTAGCTGAAAATAAAACTAATAATGCTGGCCCTTGGCCTACTTTATAACCTTGAGACTTCAATTTAGTTATATGCTAAAACTAGTTCCTGAAGGATTCTTATCTTCATTTTGACATCTAGAGACGTGAAGAATTGCAGTGGAAAGGTATAAAAAAGGTGGGGTTTTAATTTTTCCAGAGGACCATTCCATCCTCGTTCTTTAAGTAGCAATGGAACTTTGGTTATTGGTTTTATGTAGTCACATTTAACTGCCTGCTCTGTCTTTGGAAAGCAAGGAATACCTATAATATAAATTAGAGCACTCTCATTTGTCTTGAGGCTACATTAATTTCTCCAGAGAACAACTGCATCTCAATGATGGTCAGAACACTTAGGGCTTTTTGTTTCTTATCGCTACCTTAGACTATGAAAGTACTCTGAGTAAATAACTTAGAAATTGATGAAACTTACTGTGTTGATTTAAGTTATATCAAATCTTTAGTACAGAATTTTACCTTTTTTATTTTTTTAGTAATCTTTCATAGTCCTTGGTCTCATATGTTAGCTCTCTTTTCCTGTGTAAGCATTCCTAAGAGATCACATGTCTTTCTTCCCCTCAGTTATGGGCAATTCCTCAGGAAGTGTACGAGCTGCCTCACAAAGTAACATTAGCAAAATAATCAAAATGGATAGTGTTGGTTTTATTCACTGAACAGAGCAGGTGCAAACATGGAACATGAATCTGAGACCACGTGAATTGGCTTGTCTTACATGGAGAGAATGGGAAAGTTCACCATGGGCCAACCTGATGCTTTTCTGTTGCACTACGTACTCGACTCATTGGTTTCTTTGCCAGGGCAGGCTTCAGTAAGATTTTTCAGCTCAAGAACACTGAGGACAGAACTTTCTTGATACCGTGTTTCAGTTTGCTAACTAATAGGTCCTATTTGGTTAAAAATGTGCACTTAAAATGTCCCTTATGCAAGTCTGCACAGAAATAATGAGGCATTTATGTGTGCGTTAATTATAGATTGAAGCTATAGCTCAGATTGGAAAGTGTCTTCTCAGAATATAGCCTGGGGGCTACTGAGCTCATCTCAGAGTTCAAGTTAAGCAGGAAAATGGTTTACTTCTATATATGGACACTGTATTCAGTCAGTAATTACTGGAATTTTTCTGTTTGTGACTAAGTTATGGTGATGTAGCAGATAGTGTGTATGTGTGAAGATTACTGGTATATTGGTAAAGCAAAAAGACCACAGATGAAACCTTGGAACAAATGGCTTAGCATAGGTCAAAATGCAGAGAGGCTTTGTTGTTCTTCTAGCCTACCGCTTCCATTACAGATAGAGTGCAGTTGCAGTAGTGTGGTAGTATACTAAGATTATTAAATTGAATAACCTAGCCATTAGAAAAAATATCCTTAAAGCATTTTCATAGTCCTGATCCTTTCCTTCCTATATATGTTTGTTATTTCATCAAAAAGAGTAACAAAAAGTTCATGCTATACATGTAAAAAGAGTAAAGAATTGAGTTTGCCCTTTTCAACTGTCTGGAGTAAAAACTGTGTGTTTCAAACCCTTTTTGAAGTGGGATCTTTCAAAATCTAATCTACGGAGTGCCCAACTCTGTTAGTTGGGTAGGTACATAGATACCCGTGCAGTGGCATGCAACGTATGAGAGAATTATAGGAAGAAGCAAACTGTGGATAAATCAATTAACCTTTTGGACTTTAAATATTGCAGATGAAAATCCCTGGCATTGCCTACTTTTAGTGTTTAATTTCTGTATCAGTGAGCTATTTGTGTGCAGAAGGAGATCATGAAATTATCGTAATTCTACTGGAATTTTCTAATTACCTGACAAATAAATAAAAATTAAGCCAGGTTGTTCTTAGCCTATCAGAATCCGTTTCCACTGCATTGTAATACAGTGTAGTAGAGTGCAAGTCCACACTGTGTTAGTGACCTAGAAGTGTGGTCTTTAAAGTCAGTTATAGACTCTAGGGATTCTGGTTTAGAAAAAGAGAAGCTTACCTTTCATATGTTCTATCTGACTACCTGATTTCTGAATTAGTGGCTGTGTTTAGTTATCTTCAGGTGTCAGAATGCTTAGAAGGTTGCACAAAGAATGGTATGCTCTGTTCGTTTTACAGATTAATACCTTCTAGACAATGCCTTAGTTGTTGGCATGGAGGTTTTGTGACGGAACGTACTGTGATAACACTCTGTTACAGCATGCATGGCAGGGTATTCTGTTTGTTTGGGGCTCTCTCCAAAACTTGAGTGATAGTATTTTCTATCAAATCATGAAATCTAAATCTCAGGTTACTTTTCTGTAGAAGGTAATGAAACAGTATGAACTTAACTAAAGAGAGCCTGAAGATGCAGAACTTCCTTTCCAGTGGATGTTAAAACCAGTCTTATTGTCCCTGTGCTAGGCTTTTCTGATGCAGTCCTAACTGATACAGGGTACTTGGAGGAAAATATCCTCTTCCCTTAAGCTAGTCTGTGTAACCACGGAGAAGTTGAATGTTAAATTGGGGAAAAACTGGGTTGGACCTTTAAGAAATAGCGTTAGTATTGTGTTAGACTCCAGATGCTCTTTATCATATAATCATCATCATAAAAAGTCTTAATGTAAAAGATCCTAATAGAGTCCCACAGTGTCTAAGGAGCAACCTGGATTGGCCTTTGCATTTAAATGAGAGAATAATTAGTTCCAGGAGGAGGGGAAAAAAAAGGAAGTGCATTCTGCTTTTCTCTTCTAAGGGAAACACACACAGAGTCCCAAATCTATTAAGTAGGCATTGTGAGAACATGGATTGCATTTAACACTGTGGAATGAAAACTATTTTCTCATCCATAACACTATGAAAGTGCTGCATTGTCCTTCATCTGTTCACAAGCCCTCTTAACAACTGACTCAGTGTTAATCTCAAAATAAATTGATAGGAAGAAGGGCAAAAAGCGGCGCCTAAAAGTAGTTCTTCAGCTGCCGGTGTCTTCAGGAAGTAGCACAAAAAAAGTGTACACAAAGTTCCTGAGTTTTCTTGCCAAAAGTAGTGATGCTGCCTGCTGAGGAAGGTTGCACTGCAGTGAAAATTTTTGTGACAAAAGTTCTCAGTTTAAGCCTTTCATGTATGGAGGGCTGGCTATTTGCAGTCAAGCAAGGATGTATTCTTTTGTACGCTCTCATTTGAGATTACAGGCAGAATTTGTTAATTTGCAATGGTTCTGATTTTATTTATTTATTTTTTAGTATTTTGTTATCTCTGCGGGCTGAAGCATGACATTCTGAATTGCTTGAAGCCAACAAGAAACAAATGTGTATGAGTTTTGAGGTTTCTTTATCGTTCTTTACAAAATAACATTCTTCATTAGGCTTGGATAAGCCCCCTGTTACCAAAGCCCTGCTAATATCTTTTGCCTTCTTCTTCCTGTTGGACACGCCTGCTGGACACGGGCCTTGAGAGGAGAGGGGCTGAGAGATGCCCAGGGACAGAAGAAGGGTCTCAGCCCTGCTCTCTCTTTGCATTGACACCTGTAATGACTGCCTGATGTGCTGCAGGTGAATCACTCCAAATCCCAGGCTCTGCCTTAGCACAGGGTGTTCCAGGCTGAAGGCCAGTTATTCTGGTTTTCCTCCAAAGCTAGGACATTACAGTGTATTACTAGAATGAGGACTAGTGCTTAAAAGGCTTGTTGGGTCAGAAAGGATTCTCTTTGTGACAGTTTTTTGGTGAAGGTTTGCTGGGACCCTGTCCAGGTTTGAGTGAGAACAGAACTAATTCTGTTCAGTGATTTTACTTTTCAGCTCAGTTCTTCTAACTAACTGAACTGTCTGAAGTTAGAAGCCTGTTCTCACAGGCAGGTTC
>WUAM01000292.1:4132886-4144930 GCA_024336885.1 Actenoides hombroni
ATAAGAAAGAAATTCTTCACTGTGATGGTGGTGAGACACTGGAACAGGTTGCTTAGAGGAAGTGTGGATGCCCCACCCTTGGAAGTGTTCAAGGCCAGGCTGGATGGGACTCTGAGCAACCTGCTCTAGTGGGAGGTGTCCCTGCCCATGGCAGGGGAGTTTGAACTAGATCATCTTAACATCCCTTCCAAACCAGTCTGTGATTCTATGCTAAACACACACTTCCATCCCCTGCAATCCTCTCCCAAGTATCATTTAATAGATTTCACTGAATTTATGTGTTTAAATTTTGACTTTAAAGGTTTATTCTGTGTTACCCTCAACAGAGTCTTTTCAGAGTGAGTAGCAGAAATGCTTACTTCTATCAGGTCAAAAGAATCTGCTTTGGTCTTTTTCAAAATGTCTGCAACTTTTCTATAAGGTATTTCAAGGAAATTCAATTAATGCTTCGATTTTGAAGGGACTTGACATTCTGTTATAACAATCAAAGTTTGTCTACTCGGCTTGTCTGGCCACATGTTGAAGGGGTGGTTTAAGTTAGATGTTGGCAAGAGAGAGCTTCCAGTTAAATGTCACCAAAGCCAGGTTTTCACCTCTGAGTAGCCGAAGCCGGTTATCTTTCTCTGCTCTGCATGCAAATGTAGGATGGTACACTGGACACAGGGGGCTGATTAACAAAGCAAATGGTATCTGTTGCCCTTGGTTTTTAACCCCAGTTTAGATGATAGATAACTTTCCATGGGAGCTGCACGTCTTCAAACGCCCTGTGTTTTTGTTACATAGAATTCTGATGTGGAAGGAGTCTTGAGTAGTCTTGTTGTTATTCCAAGTCCAAACAAACCAAACCAAAAATTAAATCGTATTTATATATATATTAACCTCCTTAAAATATTTACCTGAGTTGTCGATTGCTTAAGAGCTTCACAACAGGTGCATGTTTTTCATTTATTTGTACTTTTCCTTTTCTTCTAGTTTTACTGTGTAGCTCATCTGCTTGAGGCTGCCCATTATTCTGGTGTTATTTTTCCAGAGGAAGAGGGGAGCCTAATCAACTTGAACTAAACCATTCGTTATTTTACGTACCCCCATGGTGTTCCTTTCTAAGGAAATGCGAGTGATTCTCACACTGGAGACAAAATATTTTCAGCCATCTGAAAGCTGAACGCAGCTGTGTGTGGGAAGGGCATGTTTCATTTGCAGTAGTGTGCCCGGGCTCCACGTGTCCGAATCAAACCCAGCTTTGCAGGAGGTTGTTTAGCAACGCTCGCAGGGGGCACTGCAAAACCAGAGCCACTGTATCAGGAGGCTGGCTGTGCAAGTCTGAAAAGGATTAGCTTGAGTGACTTCCATTTTCTCCTTTCTGAATGGATGAACATGGTGAAGTAGCTATTTCCCGTGGTTACATATTATATACAATTATGCCACTTGTGTGAATTACTGGTTTTTTCCTCTAGGAAAGCCTACGCAGCTTGCTGGGATATTTTGTTAGTTTGTGATTTGTTTGGTTTTTACTTCTTGTTTGGTTAGGTCTTTACACCCGATAATGTTGTGTGACAGGAGCTGTTGCCTTTTGAAGAGATTATAGGTTCCCAAGCTTCAAATTCCTCCCACCCAGGAAAATGTTTGTGTGTGCTATGACAGAAACGAGCTGGCACATATCTTGGTCAGATACTGCATCTGTCTTAGGTCAGCTGTGATGTAGTTACAAGTTTAGTATGTTTAAAAACTGAGGTCTTCATCAAGTCATCTTCAAAATCAGGTACTTAGTAATCAGATAAAGGGGTGTTTCTTTCCACAGATAGCACATGCTGCTGTTCGTTTTGTTACAGAAGGAAAGAACAATCAGGAAATCATCTTCCTCAGGTGTCCATCCCAGTTTGACACAGTGATTAACAGTTGAGCTTGGAGGATCTCACTTTGTCTTATCTCTGGATCTCAGTCTCAGGTATTTCTTTAGGCCTTCTCCCAGAAACACAAAAGGAACAAACCAGGCAACTAAACAGCTCAAAAAACGTGGCATTTCTAAAGCATTTGTGGCCGTATCTACAGGGATTTAATTGTTCCTTCCACAAAGTCTAAAAGAGGATTTAACCAATCCGCTGACACCGGCTGGGTCTAGCAGCCTTAGCTCTTGCAGCATAACAAATGTGTGGAACTACATCAAAGACACACCATTTTCCTTTGATTTTGGTTTAGCTGTTTCCATTCGAACAAATGTTCGACACACAGCACATTGCTGCTGATTGCTGAAACAAGCTGATCTATAATGCAAGTTGGGGATGAATAACAGCAATAGGGAGGTAGTTTTTCTCTGGTTTGTTTCATTATGCAGGTGCGAACAACACGGACTCCGGTTGTCTTTGGAACAATATGATTAGGAAAAAACTTAGCAAGAAACATAGGATTTTGTTGTGGATTTTGTTTTGTCATTAGGTGAAATGCTCCTGCCTCTTAGTGTCATAGGTATTCCACTGCTGGCCTTGATACTGGCTGTATCAATTGCGGATCGGGTGGCAATGCATTTCCACACAGAGACAAGGTGATAACTCTTCTGACTGGTTATCTTTTCTTCAAGAATAAATCTGGAATCAGTCACTGGATCAATGGCAATACAGGCAGAGACAGTAGCCACTGCCAGTGAGGGTGGTTTTTTGTTTTCCTTTATTCTGGCAAATGTGGTCTTTCAGGTTCATTGTAGATTGTGCAGGGCAAGTGAAGTGAAATGCAAAGAAAAAAGAAGAGGAAAAAAAAAAAAAAAAGAGGCAGCAATCTAGGGAAGTTGAGTTTTGAGTTATAGTGTCTTATAAAAGCCGCAATAAAGACTGGAGCTCTGGTATGAAAACACACGAAGCAACTGTCACTTTCCTGAAGAGATTTTAATATTGTGTCCCAATCCTGCAAAGAATTACACTACTCCTAAACTTAATACATAAGTTATTGAAGTCATCAGAATTCCAGGGCTCTGAATTGCAATCTTTATTGTCAGAATACTACATCTGTGGAGATTAATGTCCTGTTGAAGTTAATGTGAGTTTGTAGTGTAAAAAGTTAATGTTACCAGCTCTTGTGTGCCCAGTCAAGGCTACAAACTACAGTGTGTGGACAAAGGGGCTACAATCACATAAGAGGCAACAAAGCAGCTGATATGATCTCAAGTTAACTCCTTTTTGTCTGTCAGTAGTATCAATATTTGCCTTTTCATTGTCCCATTTTGTTGTTTTACTCTGGCACTTCATTTTGTTTATCATTAGTCCTCTTAACTAGACAAACTCTGGGTTTGGTCAGGCTGCTCAGTTTGGGGGAGAAATTGGTAATGAAGTCAACTCTCTAGATTGCAGTGCTTTACATACAAAGCACAGACAAGAGACTGCTCCCCCAAGATTTCACTATGCAACACTTCATTGAAAAGTGTCTTTTTTATGTGCTTGTTTTTCCATAGGAAGGCAGTTAAATGATTTCTTCTTGATTTCTTTCTCTTTTCTTGCAATTTGTTTGATGCTGTTCATGTGTTTCTTTTCTTTTCTCTTTAGAACAATAACCAGAAGATGTCTACCTCACTTTAACTCCTAACATTCCTTTTATTTCATGTGATAACAGGTTCCTCTGTTTAGCTTGAGGCTTGTATTTTTCATGAAATTTTACTAAACCACTGTTACATTCATCGGCATTGAGATTTGATCCAGCCCGTGTCTCTAGGCTGTACAGTTACGGTGTCTTTCTTTGCAAAGGTGAATTCAGCGTATACAGATATATTTCACACCATACTAAAATCATTGAATCTCTTAAATTCCTTCATGGACATGTCTTGTCAATGTTTCACACCTGATTAGGAGTCACTGCATTCTGCACTCTATTGTGGTGTGAGGGCCAGGATACAGGCAAGGTTACTCGGAGTGGCCACTGGCAGCATCCCCGAGACTGCCGTTGTTTGGGTGCGAAACGTGCTGGGCTTTGCTTGCTCATTGATTTCAGTGCTGTAGAACCCGTGGTGTCATTGACATTCATGGCAGGCTTGCCAGCAGAATACCGGCACGGGAAGGCAAAACTGAAATAATTGAGTGAAGCTGAGGACAGGAAATATATTTGATCTAAGTCAGTTACCTCAGATGTGTTGATATTGGAGCATTTTAATACAAATATCCGGGGAGATGGTGGAAGGATAGTTACAGGGCTTGGGGAAGTCATCAAGTGAAGTCTGTAGGAGTTGCACCTGCTCCTTGCCGTTAGTCAGGCTTTGAAGGCTGCAGGAGAGATGCTCCAGCCTCATAGTGCTGGCTTGGAATTTGGCAACGTCAGCAGATGTTACCCTATACCTAACAAAGAGAGGATTATGAATCTGACAAGACTGGGCATACGGGATAAAGTAATCTCATGAAGAACTGTTACCTGCTCTCCTAACAGGAAAGCAATGGTTGCAGTTTTTAATTATTTTATTTTTTTTCTTTTTAAAATCAGTTTAAGCAGCTGTTGAATATTTGAAATGGGACTTGATGCACACTGCTGTCTCTTTAACAACTCTAAACAATATAAAGTCAAAACTCAAGGTAAATGCTTCATCTTCAAGTAGCACTTGAACAATGAGTGTGTTGTAGAACATGACTTCTCACCTGTGGATTTGCATTCCGCCCCCACCACACACACACAGACCTAGTTTTGATGCTAGGAAAGATCATGTTATAATAACACACAGAATAGTTCTCTGTATGCTCTCAAGTGTTACCACTGACAGGACTAACTGTTAGAAACTGTTAACTGTTAACTTGTTAGAAAACAAGTCTGATCTCATGCCTGGAGATCTGATTCTTTCTGTGCAGAAAAGGGTAGAATGCCATGAACACTAACAGAGAAGTTGTCAAGGAGCAGACTGGTACTTCAGGGCAGTGAAACTTGTGAGGTTTCAGGCTATTAGCCAGTGCCTATTATTTATCTTGTGAGGAAAAGGGGTCAACTTCACATTATAAAATTCAATATATGATGAACAAAGCATACTAAATTACTTGTCTTAGATTTAGTTGCTTTTAAAGTTTATCCATTTCTTCTTAGATCCCTTTGCATAAACCCCATCTCTATTGTTAGCCCAGTTGACTTCTGCTAATATTGCTTTCATGGTAGTTCTGGTTCCTATGAAGGGCCCTCAGAAACAGGCTCCACAGCACTGTGAGTAGCCTCTTACATAGTAGATGAGGGAGGAATACAGTTCTTCACACGTCTGGCTTTTTTGGTTATGATTAACAGGGCTGTGCACTACAACCCCTGTCTTTTGAGTTTTTGTTTAATAGCACAGTGGTTAATCTTACAGTAACTTGAATTTGTTGAGATTCCACCAAAGCAGTTCTGGATTGAAAGAGATGCAGTCAGTTTTAAACCTTCTGAGCCATGGTAAGCCAGCGGACCAATCTGAACACACAGAGTTTATTTTAGCAATAGCTCTCACTCTAGGAGATAAAGCTGTCTCTTGAAAAACCCTCCAATGGCAAATCAAAACAGAGGGGGTACCATTGCCGGGACCCCGAGGGCACCAACAGGCTTTAATGGCTCTAAGCAGCATCACCTACCCCTCCCCCCATCCACTGCCCACCAGCCCCATTGGACCTACACTGGGGGGTACCTACTTGTCTCCAGCCCTGTTTGAAAAGTATGGGGAATTCCTTCCTGGGCCTTTCACCTGACTTGGGATTTTTTTGAAGGCGTTTCCCTGTTCCCACCAGCCTGTGTTTTCCCTCTCTTTGAGCAGGCTGATGATCTCTCTATATTGTCTGATTCCTGGGCTCAGACTTGCTGGGTGGAAGCCAGCTGCTGGTCACTGGTGAGGCTATAACCAATTCCTGTCAAGGACAGCTTCTGGTTTTCCACAGTCGTGGAGTGAGGTTGGCAGCATCAGCACAGACTTTACATTTCGGTTATGACAGCTGATTCTACTGAGAACATTTTTTGAGGTTAGCTTTTTGTCAGTGCTATTAATAGAGGAGACCAAACTTCTTGCTTAGGAGTTTAGTTATAGGTAGCTAAGCCCTTTAAATACTTTCTTTGTGACAGGCCTGGTTATTGAGTTATCAGTTTGACAGTCTGTGATAATTTAGTGAGGGAACTAAACCCTGTACCATGTATAGCTTGTTGGGTTTATTGCACTAAAAGGTTTGCACTGGTAGGGATAACTGTGTCATCTATAGCTTTCCATCTCTAGCTGGTTTTTTTGGGAGGGTGGTAAAAACCAAACAAGTGAGAACAGAAGAGGAAAAATAGAAAAGGGATCCAAGGAAGCATTATCCTGCCTCCTGCTCCAGATCGTGCCTGGGGGCACACTGTGCCCCGAGCAAGACACACAATGGTGGTTGGTCAAAATCTAAAGAAACTACACTGAATCCATGGAAGGCCTCGAAAAATGCTAAGGTCCATCCTGCTATCCAGGCATTTCTGTGCTGATTCTTCTTTGCTAGAGGAAGACCTTGAAGAAACACCGAATGAGCAGCTGCTGTTTGCCATTTTTATCAAGACTACAGAGTTTGGTGAGAGGCAGGAGCACAGGAAACACTGGAAGTGTAAGAATGGTTCCTGCTTCTGTTGATACAATTTTTGACTTGTTGATTTGTATACATTGTGTAGGAGTGTGTGTTTGTGCTTGCAGAAATGATGAGTAGTCCCCTGACTCAGCAAAGCAAACGTCACTTTCATCTTGATGTTTGAAGACAGTAACAGAGTCTAGACTTAGAGCAGCCGTATTTGCTACAGCCACTGCGTACGACTGGTAGTTCCTCGGTGAGTTGGTGCTTCCAGACCCCTGATGACAATGCACAGTTGCCTCTCCCCAGCTTCTCCTGAAGTGTCCAGCACTTGGCACCTCCACTGTAAAAAAGAATGCACCTCTTTTAGCCATGAACTGTGGTTGTGAAGGAAACACAAAACAAGTGTTGTTCGATACCAACTGTTTCCAGATGTCCTTATTAGTCCAGTTTTATTTGATTTAGCATACGTTACCCTGCTACTTTATTTAATACTTCTGAATCAGTTTTTAAGTCCCAGAGGGTGCCAGAAATATCCTGTTGTTATTCCCCCTGCATATTTTCCAGTCATACCTAAAATAGTTTCTGCGTGTAGAATTGACGAGAGTGGATCACAATGAGCTGTCTTGCTGGATTTTGATTGCATCTGTGTGAGAGAGAAAGAAATCTTTCTGTTTCTGAAGGAGTTGGCTAGCTGTGCTTCTGTGCTTTGCATGCAACTCTTCCTAGTGGCTTAGAGTATGATTTTAACGATTCAACCAACTTTGGTATGTTTAGGCTTGATGCAGCAATGTAGTGCACAGATACATAAAGGAAAGACATTTCCATAACATTTTCTACCTTACTCTCAGTGCAATAAAGACATTGGTTGTAGATTTCATGGACCAGGTAGAGAGGAGGTGTATTTTCCCCTCTCCTTTCATTTTGCCCCCACCAAACAATCTCATTAAATGTGTTTTTAATAATTTTATTTGGTTTGATCCATTTTCTACTGATGAGCTTCTTGAAAACAGTTTTATTTAACCCTGCCATTTTTAAACTTCACCTCTCAGGGATTTTTCTGCAGTTCTACTGAGAATTTAGAAGGGATTCACTCTGAGGGAGGATTATCTGCTATCTGCCTAATACAGATTTTGTTGCTTCTCCAAAAGTATTTAGCGCTGAGGGCTGTAAGAGCCATCTTCCTGAAACAGATGGGCCTCAAGTCCAGTCCAAAAGAAGTGTCTATATTCTTGTTTGTTGCTCTTTGTTACACAGCATTATCTTCTCCTTGAATTTAGTCATCAGGAGAATGGTAAGTGATACAGAACAGATCTGGCGTTCGTCACTGCAGCTTCATCCAGCTGTGGAATCAAACTGGAAACCACCTAGCTCTCTGTTGCACACAGTCCATTGTGGAAGGGTTCCCAGTTGAATCAGAGCCTACAAGCAAGGATGACACATCCTCAGCAGTTGTATGAATGCAAATTCTGTGCAAAGGCTTGGGATATGGACAGAAATAGGCAAGAGCCAAGCAATTATTCTTAGCTGTAATGAATGGATGTTCCTCAGCTCTGAGCTTCAAATGTTCCGTTCAGCCCTTCACATTCCCTGGTCTGGCACTCTGCTGCACTAGGGGAGTGTGCTGGTAAGGACTGTGCTAAGGATTTCTTTCTCTATATTTTTCACTGTTGGGTGTTAATATTCTCTGTGCTTATAAGAAGGCTGTGTAGTAAGCTTTAGACTTAGATAAAAGATTGCCTCTTTCTTTGTCTGTTCCGAAAAGTGGCTCTCTTCAGAGATACTGTGAATGGGACAGGATGGTTGAAACTGGGCTAATAATGGCAATCCATGGTTTATATAAGATCTTGTCTTTTTCTGTTTGTTGTCCCTTGATGCTTTTTTTTTTGTCCCTTGGCTTCAGAGCCTTTTCTCTGGATTCCAAGATGTGTTTCTATTAGTGTCTTAAACTTACTGGTCTTGAAAGCTTAATAACTGCTTCTGTGGATAGTAACGTCTTCCTCCTCTTCCATCACATCCTAAATCCTCTGAATGCCTGAATCCTCCTTTAATGACTCTTGACACTAACCTTGCATACAGATGTATCTATGTTTAATTTAAGGTAAATATTTCAAAAGGTATCAATGATGGCTGAACTAGAAGTCAATAGAAGTTTTATCTTTTGTTCACCAATGCTTTAAGAGTTAAACTTCAGGGGGGACCTGCAGGGGAAAGAAAATAACCATAGAATCTCATGGCTTAGGTTATTCTGGGGATTCTCTTGAGCTACTGCTTCCTATAGCTGCAAAAATTGTAATTTCCTTATTCCTCCATTAGGTTGCTGTGCGGAGCAAGGTTTGATCATTTCTGGCTTACAAGGATACAGACTTTTTGGAGGGGATATTGATATCAGAATGCAAGGCTGCAACTCCGTTTAAGGGGGAAGAGGGAGCTGCTGATGGTGTGTGGCCACAGAAATACACCACTCTTTGTCATTAGGAGCTGCATAAATACTATTGCCTGTGATCTTCAACTGATACAGCTATGATTTGTAAAGAACAACAACTTTCAGGTTTGATGTTCAGCAAGGACCAGTGCACGTCAGGAGAGGAGAGATTTGGCATTGTTAGAAAAGTGGTGTCCACAAATACCTCGTTTTATTCTGTGTCACCAATGGGAAGGAGTAGATGAATTTTGAACCTAGAAGAAAATGATCTCTAGTAGTACAACTCTTCATCACATTAAGATTCTATGATTCTAAGAATATTTACGTTTTCTTACCAGCTTTATTCCATTATTTACATCTTTATTCCTCTCTGGGAGTGGATTAGGACAGCTTGGTGTGAGTAGAGAGAGTGTGAAGAAGAAAACATAGAACAATTGAAGCTATTTTGTTTCTCTGGAAAAAAAAAAAAGCAAGCCTCACAATTGGTAAGACTATGGGAAAGCAGCTGCTGAAGTGCTTTTGCTTCTCTAATCTTTTTGACATCTGGAACTGCTGAATCCAAGAAAGATATACCAGCTCTTCAACAGATCTGCTCAATAGAGTGTGTAAATAGATAAGATTTAATTCAACTAATGGCGGAATAAAAAAAAATGTGAGGACAGTAATTTCAGTAGACATTGTGAGCACTGCTTGCTTTTTTTTTTCTTTTTTTTCTTTTTTCTTTTTTTTTTTTTTTCCCCTCTAGCAAATGCTATTACTGTAAGATGCAGAGCTGATAGATTTACTTTCTTTGCTGTTTCAGCTTAGGAAAGTTCAAGAAGTCAGCTGTCAGATTCTAGGACCCTTGCAGGCTAAGAAATTTCAATTTCAAAGTACAAAGAGATTAAAGTCTTGAAACAAAAGATCATCAAACGCTAATAATTCCTGTCTTGCTGGAACTGTGAAGTGGGTAGGAAACCATGCCTTGTTTTAAGGGGCAGTGAGTATGCCAGTGAGTCTTGCACTCAGTTAATTCTGTGGGGCCATACAAGGATGATATGAGTGAACTCAGATGTGAACAAACAGATCACTTAAGGCCACTGCAAAAACCCACCACGTGAATGCCCAGGAAATTGCTTTCAAAGTAACGGCTGTTCTGGGCAAAGTGCTGAATCTCATGCCCAAGCCCCTCAGAAAGCAGAGTGTCTTAGTAAGTCTTATTGTGGAAGAAAGCGTACTATACTTCAGATCTCAGCTCCAAGCAGGTGAAGTGTTAGCTGCTGACTCTAAAATATATTCAATTTAGCACATAGATATAGTTAAATGTCTGTGTATCACCATATAAATGACATGCGTGTATTTTATGATTAAACTACAGAAAAGTGATATTAGGCAGACCTAATTTTCACCTTTGAATGATATTTCAAATGCTGCTTGAATTACTTAACAAATTTTTCCCTTCCTAAACTCCCTATTGTTAAGTGTATTTTTCAGCACAGAAACTATTTGTCACAGAAATTGCAAAACTTTCTAGATGGTGGCCTTTAAATCTTACTGTGTTGCTGCTTTCCAAGACAAGCTTTTTCAGCCTGTAGATTTACTTTGCAGATTTGTTTGTAGATTTAGTAGATTTACTCTGTTCCCAGATGCATTATGCTGCATTTGGCTGTATTAAAATGCATTTTTCAGGTTGCAAGTGATTCAGATCTGACTGTAATAGTAACCTGCCTTGGCTATTTACTGCTTCACCAGGATTCGTAGCAACAAGAAATTGTACCAGAAAAAAAAATCATAATGTGGTCTTACTATTGACAAAAACCTGTAACAATATGAGGCCAAGCTCCCTCTTTGACCAAAGACTGGAAAGGGATCAGCTCTCTGGTTTCTTCTTAACACCTACATCTTGAAATCAGTCAGTCAAGCGTTTTGCTGGTATGTCTTGTTTACATAATACAGTGCAAGTCCTTAATCAAAAGTTAAAAGACAAGGTACGAGGAATCAATGTTGCTGCCTCTATCACTGACCCAAAATAGCTTAAATAAGCAGACTAATAAAATAATAGATTTATGACAGTACTTACATTCTGTGAAAGCAATGCTGAGTGACTTCATTGCTGATAGAGTCCCAGATGTAAGATTTAAATGCTTCCTCTACTGCTAACCAGATGTGTAGTTCTCCAGGTAATATTTAATAATAATATTAATAAAAATGTAAATACCCTGGCAGTCCTTGAATGTTTTTGAATTTCCTTAGTCTGTTGATGTTTTAGGAAAAAAAAACCAACAACCCCAAAGAAGCCAAGAAATTAGCATTACTAGTTCAGAAACCTATGTTAACTATTCCTTTAAGTCATTGGTATATATTTGTCTAGGATTGTTAATACAGGAAAAAAAAGTTTGGTTTTAGCAAGTGGTCCCCACTAATTTTCTTTTGACAGTAGGTAAACTGTATGTTCTACATATGGCCATAACAGACTCCTGCTTTTTATTGCAACTTGAGAGCTGTGCCAAAAGAGCCAACAAAACCCCAAACTTGAGCTTGTTGAGAAGGAATTCTTTTCTGAGATGCTGGCCTTAAGCTAGCTGCTGTTGGTGGGTGTGAAAGGAGGTGGGAATGGTGTTTCCCCGAAGCGATGAGGCATGCTTAGCTGGCAGCAGGGTGGAATTCTGCAGGGGAGGCATGGAGCAGAGCTGAGGAGCCAGAGCTAGCTGAGCTCCTGCAGCAGGCATGGTTACTTTTGAATAGAGCAGCAGATAAACCTGTGCAAAGCACTTGAAGGTGGAAATAAGGAGTAGATTGCCCTGGGTGTGGGGAAGGACTTCGCAGCAGTTGTTTTAACTCCAGAGGCTGCTGGAAGTCACCACATGCAAAGCAAGATTGAAGAAAAGGAGTGGCCCTATAGGGATAGCGTGGGCACTTGGTGGCTATGACTGCAACTTGCTTTAATCTATGTCCCCTAGTATATCTGAGCTCACTCTATTTTGAGTTATTGCTAACTTATTATTCTAGGTTAGTAGCTTGTGATCTTGCAAAACCTGCCCTGAGGTATTATGAGCCAGTGGTCTTTCTGGGTGTTCTTGCTTCAAGGAAAAAAAAATATATATATGAAAAGGGAAAAAAAAAAAAGAGAGAGAAAGAAA
>WUAM01000293.1:0-11624 GCA_024336885.1 Actenoides hombroni
GGTCAGACCGCCGCCGTGTCCCCTCTTCCTGGCGAGGAATCCTCTGGTTTTATCCCTTACCTTGAGCCCCCGGGAAGCCCCGAAGCGGGCGGGGGAGAGAGGAGCCGCTGCCGTTCCAGCGATGAAGAGCGTGGGGGGTGACCTGTGGAGCTGGTACCTGTCAACCAGGGTAGGGGTGTGCTGGGTGAGGAGGCAGGGTCCTGTTCCCAGCCTGGGGTCGAGGAGATGGCCCCGGGCTGCGCTGGGTTACGAAGCTGCTGCAGGCGTCTGGTTTTCTTCCCGCTGACAGGTGAATGAATGGTGGGCGCTGCGGGAGGACCCCTCTCTCCAGCCGTATCTGGAGGAGCAGCGACCGTAGGCCTGTGTGTGCCACCGGGGTGGATGGAGGAAAGCCTTAGGAAAGAACCAGCTTTAATAAATGCCCGCTATATGTTATAACACCACGCAACTTACCGAAGGAGCGCGTGATAGATTTTAGTCCAAATTCTATGTTTTTTTTTTTTTTTTAAAGTGTAATCGATTATCCAGATCTCTTAACTTTAAGATGACACAAAGGATTAGGTACCCCAGCTAGCTGTCTTTTGGCCTTTGTCACCAGTTCCATTTCAAATGACATCATTAGTCGTGTGCTGATGGGCAAGCAGTGGGTAGCTTGAGACCACCAGCGTGCCACCCGCATTCCCGACGCGGGCAGGGACTGTCCTGCCCAGGAGCCTCTATCCAAGCTGCACGACCTGCAGAGCAGCGCCTGTGCACTGAGTTTTACTGTGGTTTCAATCTTCTACGCTTTGTCCCGTCGGTCACGTGAAGACAGCGGTCTTCTGAGAAGCCCGAGTGGTTTTTCCAGGTAACAGGTAACTCACAGGCCATGGGTCAAGCTTGCCGTGCTTTGTGTCCTGATCTTTGGTTCATTTTTTTTCCTGTGTGTTTGAGACAACATTTTTTTGTCTCGTGCAAAACTGACATCGGGCTGATCTGAAGGGTATGTGACCGTTTGTCTTTGGGGTAAGTAGCCCAGGGAGGGAATGGCAGAGGAACAGACAGAGAGAGGGGTTTTGGGGATCTTTTTCTCCTAAAAAGTGTAGAATTGCAATCAGAGGGAGAGGGAGTAACCTGAGAAATCCCTGCGTATGTTTCAGTGTGAGAAAATAGACTAAACCTTCAAGGGCTTGCTTGTTTTTTCTGCTTGCTAAGAAAAAATGTTTTAGGCAAGAAGTATAAGACTTGGGGATATTTGGTATGCGTGTATATATATATTTGGAAGCTGAAGGAAACTATTAAAGAAAAAAAAATAATACCAGAAGCTAGTACATGTATTCACTAGAAAAGAAGTAATAGGAGAGGCAGCAGAAATGCACTGAGATTGGAGATAAAATGGGAAGTGCAGTCGCCCTGTATGAAAATGAACAAAATATTAAACATCTAGAGAAAGGGAAACAACATAAACACGCTGTTTTAAAAGCGTTGCTGGGTTATTGAACTTCTGGAGGTAGGTAATGAGCGGCTGATGTAGGTGGAGTTTTGTTTAGGGTGCTAGAAGTGAGTAACAGTGCCAGCCGCTGTAATTTAGGTTACAGACAGATCCTCTGCTGAGACTGTTGCATCGATGAGGATGGTCCAGTCCCAGATTTGCTGTGCACCTTAAAAAAAAAAAGAGGAGTAGACAGAACTGCTTAATGTTTTCCTCGCAGCTTTGACATATGGCAGGGTAATTGTGTCTGTTGTTAAGGTTTCGACTGCAATTCTGTCCCTTTTGTGGTCTCTGAGTCCAGTCCTTGAGGTTGTCATGTACTGTTTGGAGGTGGCTTCAGCTGAAGTGTTGTTCTCCTGGTCCTAGAGCACAGGATCCAGCAGCAGGGTCCTGCGTGCACTAGCTGCTTTTCAGGTCAAAGCACGTGGAAACAGCTTTTCCCATGTCGTTGGAACACAACTTCTTAGAAATCCAAGACATGATTTACATAAAGGGGGTGTAGCTCAATATTCCTTCCTGAACGGTGTGCATCCATCACCACTGTAGGAGCAGGCAGGCTAGCAGGGATGCTGTGAAGGTTGGAGGCCCTTTCTACCATTCTTTATGCAGATCAAAATACAGTGGGTTGGACGGAAAGATGTGGCCCGGGCCATTTTGGTGTGTCTCTGAAAAGTCCACAGCTGATGGTTTGAAAGAGGTTTTCCTTCTGCAGAATGTCCTCTGCAGGCTTCTGTCAGTCGACTGCACTGAAGACAGATTTGGTTGTGTTTGGAATGAAGAGCTACCCAAAAACGTGAAAATATCATTGCTCTGTTTTGGGTCCTGACATCCTGGTCACATTTCACCCGTGAGGGCTGGAAAATTTTCCAAATTATTGTGATATCTGAAAGCAAAAAATGATAAATTGAACCAAAAATGAAAGCAAAAATTTCAGTGCTCTAAAGAGGAGATGGGGAGTGTTGTGGTAGATAGAAAAACGAGGAACTTTGAGACGTGGTTGTTTTCCAGCAGGAATCTGAGGGCAAGTTTTGCACTAGTGCAGCGGTAGGATGAGAATAACTTTTGAACTACTTTGGCTGGAAAGAGGTCAGTGCCCTGGAATTCACGCTGTATTATTTGCCCTTCCTGGCCAACAGTCTTTTGATGCTGAAGAATAAGGTGTCGTGGACATTGAATGCTCAGTTGGCAGCTAGGGAATCGCAGCAGAAGATGGGAGATGAGAAACGTTACCTTCACGAAGGTCACAGCACCTGTAACTGTCCAAAAGACAGTGGATGCATCTTTTTTACCTAAATGCAGTGGTTTTGGAAGGACTTGGAAACAAAATCATAAAAGAAGGGGGGGGGGGGGAAAGGGACCTCTCAGAAGCCAAACTGAAAAATGCCACGCTGAGAAAATAAGAATAGGCCTGAACACTGCCATCCTAGCTAGCTAAAAATGATTATTTTTATTTCATTAATGGGGGATATTCTGTTCTCTTCCTCCTCTCACCAATTTCATGTACATCCTTACATCCCAGCTCTCTTTTGAACTGTTTGCCTGCGCAGGCTTTTGACATACCCTGAAGACACTTCGCTTCTCTCAGCTACTGTGAGAATCCTTCCTGGAAACGTTTGCGTTGCTGGAAGGCAAAAGCTTGTTGGAAAAGGAGTCAGCACCTGTAGCTGTAGTACTGATGTCACAGGGAGACGTATGGAAACAGTGTCAAAACCAGGCTGACATCTGCTGTCTGAGCTGTGTGGGAATGAAGAAGGTGGAACACTGGTATATAATGGACACATTAAGACAAAGTTTGCTTAGAAATATGAACTGGCAGGAGTTAAAAAAGAGAATGAGGGCATTTCTTTTCCTCCCTGGCAGTACACTTGAGTGCCTGTGTGGAAAGTGTGATCACAGAGCAGATGGGGCTCTCGTTGGAGTTGCACGTGGCTCTTTTAGGATGGAGTTTGATCCTATTGCATCCTAGTTACATGGGTGCTTTGGGGTTTGCAGTTCTTCCCCAGTCTACAAGCACAAGCCTCACGGGGTTGTTGAGAGGATCTCATTGTACACGATTTTTGTGTTAGATCCTCTTGAGTTAAGTGCTCTGAAGTTGTATTGTACGTGTCCTCCTCGAAAGGAAGCATTTGCTGAGGTTTGAACTTCCCAGCACCTGAGTGCAGGTCCTCAGGTGTCTTCTCTCTTCAGCAACAGAGATGGTGGGTACTTTATTTTTGCAGGATAAATATTCACTCCTGAGGAGTCTCAGGTTTTGATATGTAGGCAGTGATGTTTGCCCTTGAGTTTTCTTTCTTTTTTTTTTTTAAGTTGCAGAAGGTTCAATTTTGCAGTGCAGCTTTCACAGGTCCTCTCTGTAGGCCCCAGTGCTTCACTGGGTGCACTGCCCATCACAAGCTGGAAATTAAGTGGAAGGGGTAGCTTAAAATTTTACATTTCTCTTAAGAGCTGGGGACTTAAAATTTTTTTGGTTTCCTTATATTGCACCTTAATTTTAACCAGAAAAAGATAATTCATTAGGATCAGAGTTTCTGAAATCAAGCTAAGAAGTGCTCAGAGCACTCCAGCAAACTTAGGAACTGGGAGGTAGGGCAGACACCACGTGTTTGGGATCTCGTGCATCATCCTCATCCTCACTCTGCTTGGTTCAGGCAGTGCCTGTGGTTTCTTTGCACGTTAAATCTGTGATCTCAATTGTTGAGATGTATTTAAAAATGAAATAATGTTTTTTCTTGGCTAAGTCTTCCTTCCTGCTCTCCTGGGTAAGTCCTGTCTCTAAGGCTTACTTGTTGGGATGCAGCCATAGGTAGTAGGCACTACTGCAGGGAAACCTGTAAAAAAGGTTATTTATGTGGCTAGTGCTTAGCATAATGGAAATAAAACCTCTTCCAGAACCTATGGTTGATACTTTGCTGGCAATAAAAGTGACAAGATAAAAAGAGACGTTAATATATATTAAATATTTTATCAGGTTAAGCTTGGTGCTCTGGCTCGGTAGCTTCCAGCCTGTAATTCATGTAGGCTAGGCAGGGGAGGAGTCCGTGTTACGTGTTAGGAGCTGACTTTGGATAACTATAAGAATATATAGATACATAAGTATATTTAAGAATACTGTTTATGTTGGAGTTTGGTTGATCTGCTGACTAGCTACCACCAAGAGGAGAGCTTTCTTCATCCTCCCTTTTCTAGAGTGAACTGTCACACAAAATTAAATTGAAAAATAAACAACTTTAAAAAAAGAAATCAGAACTTTTGCTGGTCTTTCTCCTTGGGCAGTCAGACAGACAGTGCTATTGCCAGCACGAGGAGGGGACTGGGAATCTGTACGTAGGAGTGAAGGAGAAGTAAAACCTCCCTCTGATAGCAGCTGGTGGTTACATCGCCTCAGCCTTAAGCTTGGTTAAACACCCAGCCAAAAGGACATAAAGGCAGATGCAAAATCTCCTGCGTTGTTTTGTGACCCGTGGACGTATTGGAGGTTTGTCATTTTGGTTGTGGGAAGTATTTTTCTAAACTGGACCACGAATCCTGAACGTGTCAAATCTTTCCTCTTTGAAACAGGAAGCAACGCCTTTATATGGCTCCCGTCTGACAACATGAACCATCAGTGGCTGCTGCTAGCTGCATGCTTTTGGGTGATATTCATGTTCATGGTCGCTAGCAAGTTTATCACGTTGACTTTTAAAGACCCAGATGGTAAGTTCAGCTTTCATGTTCGATGTGAAACAGCAGATTGAACGGTGCTTCCCACAAACGCTCTCTCTCCCCAAAACGGTTCTCGGCGTTACCACTTCTTCAGCAGGATTGAGAATGCAACAGCTAAATTTCTAGAGGTGACAGTGCTGATATTCAGTTTCTGCTTTTTTTGGGGGGAGTCTGCAAGCCTAGCATTGTGTCTCTTTTTTTTTTTTTTTCCTTTGGTGGTTAATAACAGATCCTGTTTGGCAGCGAGGGCTGCTTTTCCAAATACACTCTATCTTGATCTACTAGAAATCAGGTACATAACAACAGAGCACAATTACCTGTGCAGAGACATCACAAGGAATTAAAGAGTTCACTTGACATGATGCTAGTTTTAGTCCTCTTGTGACTGCTTGTCCCGAGGCTGCAGTGTTATGTAAAACTTGTGGAAAGTTTTTATTTCATTTGCAATGCACTTAGCCTTGCAACCTCTGCTCCGCTTCTTGCATTCAGTTTTATCCTCTGCTGTTTGACTGACAAACAGCTTATAGGCTTTTGCTTAGCTTAAGTAGCCCAGATGGTATTAAGCTGATGAGGAATTTAAGCCATTTGATGACACCACACAGCATGTTACAGTTTTCTGTCTGCTGAGGAGCTACAAAGCCATGGTACAGAAAGTTTAGGGTGAAGGCAATGACATAATTTACAGTGCTAAGAGATCTGTATTTTCTTATCTTCCTTAGGCAAAAAATGTGTAACTTTTGAAGGGCTGACATCACGAGTGCCATTTGTTTCAGTGATTTGACAGTGGGTCAATATATTAGGTCTGCTTTTTAAAATATCATACCTCTGTGTGGAGATTTACACAGCAAGTCTTACATGTGAGAACTGTGGGCTAGCAGCTTTCCTTGGTCCCAGCAGTTATTGACCCTCAGTACATCTGCAAATAAGCTGGTCTTATGTTAGATAGTTAAATCTTTCAGTATTTCATTCTATGCCAGCTCTTGTTTCCCGGCTCACTTATTCTTTGAGTGGTTCTTTCCATCAGATTTTATCAAGAGGATTAAAAAGTCGTAAAAATAAAACAAAAAACCACCCTCCCCACAAAAAAATATAAATCAAAACCAACTAGAGTACACCCTTTGCATTTACTTGCTTTTTGTTATCTTGGTTTGCCAATTTTTCTCCTTTTTGGGGGGGCTTTTGTTGTTTGGGGTTTGGTTTTTTTGGGTTTTTTTGTGTCTGCTGAATCTTCCTTTCCCTTTGAATAGTTCTCTGAGCAGAAGATGGTGTCATTTCTTAAGCTCCAGTCCTGCAAAGGCAGGACAGTTGTTTAGTGTACATATATGTTGAAGATACCAGTGTTTGTACCGGGACTAAGGAAGGGAAGTAATTTGAATATGCCAACGGAATTTTGGAGAAAGTCTGAAGAAGATGGCCAGCCCTGGAGGAACTCTTCTAGGCTTAACAAAATACAGCTTGTCAGAAATTTTCCTTATTTGGATCCTTATTAGGAACAAGAACAAAACCAGCAGATGCTCAATGAATAAGTGAATGTTCTTTTGTTTAAGCCTTCTACTGACGGCTTGGGCGCGTGAGCAACGGGAGCTCCTTATTAAGAAGGAGCAAATTTCTGTCCATCATCTCTAGTAGCATGCAGGCATGCATTTACCTAGTCATAATGAAAGATACTTGAACTGGTCTTTCACTGAATCAGATTGCTTTGATTTTACAAAAGAACACTGTGAAGTAAGCCTGCACTTAACATTATTTATTGTACCTGATCGCTTGGGTGCTTATGTTGGTTTTGGTTTTAATTTGCTTTATCATGCATGCCCCTTGTTAAAATCCACTTTAGGCAGAGCTTTCTAAGAAAAGGACCCTGTCAGTACACACATTTTCTCAACCACAAAACAGTAAGCCACTGTGGATGCAGATGAAGAGATATTATTCATAGAAGAAACTCTATGAAGTAGTCCAATGTGGATGGAAATAAAATTTCAGGGAGAAGTCGTGTTCTCTTTGCTTTGTGGTTAGAGAAAGCTGTTTCAAATTACTTTTGATCTTTCTGCTACATGTAAAGTAAAGCTCCAGCCCTGTGTTACTTATCATTTTCCTGTAGCATACCAATTGCAAAACATGCAAAGGGTTCTTCACTTGCCTACTTTAATTTGATCTCAAACTATTCGCTGCCCTAAAATCATTTAAAAAAGAACAAGGTTACCAGGTGAGTTTGTTCCTTCGTTGTGGCAGTCTCTAAGGCAGGCCATCAGTCTGGTAGTAAAGGAAGAAGGGATCTCCTATTTATTGCTGGTTAGAGCTGCTTACTTAGAGCTCCAAAGAAATAAAAGGTGGTCCTTGAAGTCACTTTTCTTCTGGTAGTGTCTAAAAGTTTACAGAAGAAACCTCTGTTGAGGGGAGGGAGAAACTTGATAGATTAAGGTTGGGGTTTTTTTTTTATTTGAACATGCTTTGGGAAGTTTAGCAAAAAGTAAAAAATCTCATATTGTCAAATCCATGTAGTTTTACTCAACTGTAAATCGTATCACATCTGGCAGACGATTTCTGTGTCTCTTTGCGTAGTTTGTTTGAAAAAAGACCAAAATAAAAGAGAATGGATGTGTTTCTTTGATAAAACTCAACTGAAGTTGCATCCAAAATCCCCGTAGAGGACATCCTTGAAAATATTCATAGTCTGTCTTGTGCCTTGTCTAGTGCCTTCCCATTTGGAAACAAATCCTGATGTTTTGTAAGCTTAAGACAGAAAATGATGTTCCGCTATGTTAGTTGCAAAGCAGAAAAAGTTGCCTCTCCCCCCCACCTTCTGTAATGCTCTTATCTCTCTTCCTTCTTTAGGCTACGGTGCCAAGCAAGAGCCATTGATACTGACAGCTGTGACAAAAGTGGAGGAGGTGCATGTGCCAGAGGAAAAACATTGGCCTGAAGAATTCCAGGTGCATACTGTTGAGATAAGGGTTACACATATTAAAGAGGGGGAGAAAAATAAGAGATTAAGGAAGGGCTTCCTGTTGTTAAAAGGAATTGCTAGACAGGAATTATTTATTCAGACTGTTCTATTTAGATAGAGCCAACAGAATTCATTTTAGCTTCACAAAGCTAGTTTGTTATGGTAACCTGCTGTCTTGTTTCATCTGAATGATTCAACTTAATGCGCTTCCATTTCTAGGAGAAAATTGTTACAGTGCTGCTTTATCAAGTCAGGACAGTCATTTTTGCTAGCCTTTTAAATATAATGGCCCGATTTTGGATTACTTGTATTCTCCCTTGCCACAGGTCAGGGTCAGTGTTCCCAAGGGCAAGCCTGTGTCTTGTCTGTTCTCTTAGTCCTCTGCCCGAGCTCTCCGTTTCTTTTTCATATTTTGTGCTCTTTGTGCTTCACATCTCGGCGTTTTTCCAAAGTGGAACATGAGCACAATAGTATTCAGTCCCCGTTGATCCTTTAGATGCATAGTTCTGTGCTCTCAGCAATAAAGCAGAACAAATGTGGTATTTGCTAATTTACAAGGAAACTCTGAAAACCCCTGATGCAAATGTAAATTTCAAACCAGTTACCCGGTGAGCCAAGGCCAGTTTCTTTTCAGTTGGTTACGTAAGTCATCTTATATTCAGAGTGATGCAGCATGGAAGGTAGGTTTCTGTATAAACACAACACTTTCTGTTTTCCTATGAAAAAAAAAAAACCTGAAATTTCAGTTATTCTCAACATACTTGGGAGAAACACTTCGTTCAGTGGCAGATCTCTGTAGTGAGTCTTAATATCTCCCTTTACTTGCATGGAAGAGGATAATAAGGTTTATGGATCTAAATCTATTCCCTCTTGACTTCCTGACAACGTGAAACACAGAACAGTAATATTAATCCTGGTTGCATGCAAAAGGAATTGTTTTGACAGATAAACAATCTTGTCAGACTGTTGAGATTACATTCTGACCAGGGGATATTGGAGAAGAGTAGCAAACAGAAAAAGTAGAATGAGATTTTTTTTTTCCTTATGGAGGATTGAGACAAAAAGGAAAACCATTCCTTTTTCATCTGTAGCTTGGACACTGCCTAAAATTAGGGACGTGGTTTAGTGGTTTTTGATAGGGCTAGGAATAAGGTTGGACTTGATGATCTTCAAGGTCTCTTCCAGCCGAAACTATTCTATGATTCTAAAATCACAGAGTGGTTGGAAGGGACCTTGGGAGATCATCTAGCTCAACCCCGTTGCCCGGGGCAGGGACACCTCCCACTAGATCAGGTTGCTCAAAGCCCCATCCAGCCTGGCCTTCAACACTTCCAAGGACAGGGCATTCATAACTTCTCTGGGCAACCCGTTCCAGTGCCTCACCACCCTCACAGTGAAGAACTTCTTCCTAATACCTAATCTCAATCTATTCTCTTCCAGTTTAAAACCATTACCCCTTGTCCTGTCACTATAGGCCCTGGTAAAAAGTCTCCCTGTCTTTCTTATGAACCCCTTATAAGCATTAAAAGGCCACAAGAAGGTGTCCCTGGAGACACCTCTTCTCCAGGCTGAACAACCTCAACTCTCTCAGCATTCCTTCATAGGAAAGGTGTTCCTGACCATTTTCATCCTCCTTCTCTGGACTCACTCTAACAGGTCCATGTCTGTCTTGTACTGAGGACTCCAGAGCTGAACAATGTACTCCAGGCGAGGTCTCTCCAAAGCGGAGTAGAGGGACAGAATCACCTCCCTCAACCTGCTGGCCACACTTCCTTTTTATGCAGCCCGGGACAGGATTTGCCTTCTGGGCTGCAAGATCACATTGCCAGCACACAGCCAATTTTTCATTCATCAGTCTCCCCAGATCTTCTCTGCAGGGCTGCTCTCAATCAGTACGTCTCCTGTCCGTATGGATGCTGGGGATTGCCAACTGTGTAAATCAATTAGTGGAAAGGGGAAGATTTGACAGTAGAAATTTAAAGTTCCCCATCACCCGTTAATCAGACGAGCTCCATTTTACCCTCCCCATTAACTGTGAGGCAGAGGTGGTTGTGGTTCCTGTCTTAATCTCAGAAAAATGAGACATATCAAAGCAGTTCATCCATTTTTGGGGAGGGGAATCCTGCCTGCTTCTCTTACCTGCCACAGTGAACGCTGATGCTCATTGTGTGAATTTTTATCCACTTAATTTTGTTGCGGATTGGATGAATGGAAACATTGAATGCCTACAGGTGCTAGAAACCAACACAACTTTTATCCTAAATTCTCCTTTCCCAGACAGACACATCAGCATGCCAAAGCCTTGTCTTCTCAGAGATTAAAGCTCAATTTCTGTTGAAATTCCTGTCCCAGCCCCTCAGAAGCTTTCTTACTGGCTGTTGAAGCTCTGTGGGAGTTCCACTACTTGGTCAAAGTGTGTTTTATCCACACGGAGAAGATCCTGCTGCTCTGCAGCAGACTTCATTGTTGTATGGAAAAGCTCTTACTACTGTCTACTCCTACATGATGACTTAAGTGTCCAACCAATGTGTACAGTGGCAGCATGGGAAGGAAATCGTGAGCTACTCCTCTAGTGAATACGTAGCAGTGTTTTAATTGTGAATCTGGGAGTCATTAGGATGCACAGTCTGAGGATTTTTATACTTTAGAAAACTAAATTCTTGCGCTTTTTGTTTTGTTTTTTTCTTTCCCCCTCTGCATTTCATCAAGCCAACTGGAAAAGCTTTTTCTGGAAATCTGATCCACCAAGCCCTGGTTCACATGGAAAGACTTGAGCTGCTCAGGAATGTCTGCAGAGACACTGCACTGAGGAATCTCTCTCACACTGCTGTTTCCAAATTCGTCTTGGACCGAATATTTGTGTGTGACAAGCACAAGATCCTGTTTTGTCAGACGCCAAAAGTGGGCAACACTCAGTGGAAAAAAGTCTTGATCGTTTTAAATGGTATCTGCTCTGCTGGGGAGGTGGGGGTTTCTTTGAGGAGGAAAGAACAGAACTGGTCCAGTTGGGACAACACAAAAATGCCTTTTTTTTTTTTTTTTCTGTATGCTGATACATAATTTCAGCCTTTCATTCTTCACAGTTGCTTCTAGTCCTTTCAAAGCATCTATTTTAAAGAAAATATACCTGTTCTTTCTGTGAAAATAAATACTGGTGTTCAAAAGGGATTTAAGTCATGAAAAGAGGACCCATATGCATGTGGGAGGTAGATTTGTTACCTTTTAAAGGGGTGACACTAATATATAGAACTCAAAACAAGTAAATTACAAGGTATCACAATTCCCTAAAAACACACAATTTTTGAGTTGAGGCCACTGACTTTTAACTGGGGCTTTTTAGCCATGAAAGCTGGTTACAACATGGCAGCTGCTGATGGTCTGTACTGTTGAAATCTTGTCTGTGTGCTACCAGTGAGCCATCAGAGGAGTTACAGAATTGTCAGGGTTGGAAGGGACCTTAAAGATCATCCAGTTCCAACCCCCCTGCCATGGGCAGGGACACCTCCC
>WUAM01000293.1:37887-48160 GCA_024336885.1 Actenoides hombroni
AAGGCTTTGCTCAGGTCCAGGTAAATGACGTTGGTTGCTCTTCCCCCATCTATTGATGTTGTGACCTTCTCATAGAAGGCCACCAGGTTACTCAGGCATGATTTGCCCTTGGTGAAGCCACGTTGGTTGTACGCAGTCACCCCATCGATTCAAGAGCAACTGTTGTGGTTTCTCCTCCTGGGCATATGCCAGGTTGTGGGGTTGCACTCCTCGCAGAGCACAGTGTAGGTGAACTTCCACCCAGGCATTCTTGGTAGTTGAGCTGAGTGCTTACAGCCACAAATAAGGTATCTGTGGGCAAGTATTTGGCTATGCCCTAAAAATTATTTGCTGGGACATTTTCCTTCTAAGCCTGTCTCTGAGTTGTTTTAGATAAGGGGGAAGATGATGATCAGAATTTCTTGGTGGGGTGATGGGACATGTCCTCTTGGTGCTATCCAACTGCAGACCCGATCGCTGAAGGGTTTCTGTCTTAGTCATAGGTCAAGGTCAGAAGCAGCGAAGAGTCCCTGTCTGCAAAGGGAAGCTGCTGAACTCTCTTTGGAAAGCTGTGCTGAAATTTCTGTGGAGGTGTCTGACCATAGTAGGTGTTGTATTAACTCTGCCACTGGTTTCTAAGGACTTGTGCTTCTTAGAGATGCCCTTGGACTGAAGTCCCATCGTTCAAAGAAAACTGCTGGAGAGCACCCACGCAGACCTCTGTGGGAATTACGTGGATTAAGTACCCTTGGTCTCTTCTTTTGTACGCTGTGGCTAGAAGATTCTTATTAGAAGATAAGGTCAGTTGCCTTTTTCTGCTGTAGCTAAAAAAGAGGTAGACAGAATCTTTCTCACATTCTTGGGAATGCTTTCTGGTCTCCCCCAGTGAAGAAGTGAAGTCTTTGATGTTGTACCAGCCATTTAACAAATGAACAAACAAACAAGTGCTATGGTAGACAGCTGTCATGACTCCTGGAACAGCAAATGCTTCACTCATTTTAATAATTTATCATAAGAATATTTGATTTTGTAACTCCGAAGGGAAAGTGCGACTTGTAAGCGAGGAAGGCGGAGAGGTAGTCTTTCTGAAATTACATGCTGCAAAAAAACAGTAGATGCTTGAGGATTTGTGCTAAAAAAAGGAATTTTCCCATCCCTCCGTGAAAGTACCTCTTGGAATCCGCTTAAAGCGTGTCTCCAAAACCTGTTTGTTCTGTTTTACAGGGCCAGAAAAATGTGTAAAAGTAGGAGTCGAGGCTAGAGACTGTTGGCAGGAGTCTGAGTGTTATTTTTAAACTTAAAATATTTTGCAGGCTTCTGTCCCACAGCCCCCTATTTTTTTTTTTTTTTACTGAGCTAGTGCTTGAAAAATGGTAGTAAATACTTCGTGTATGACACCACTGGAAATGTGACAAGTTCTTTGGAGCAGAAGCTTGTGTTACTCGTGATTTGTAAAGAGCTTGTGGTTGGAGGCTCGGATCCTGTAGTTAACATTGCTCACTTAACTTGCAGTTATACACTACTTAAGATAGGGTGAGTATTCCCCCCCCCCTCCCCCTCCTTCCCCCTGTGCAGCCAAGATGTAACTTCCTATAAATAATTGAACTATTTCAGTAGTCCTAGAGAACGAACTCTACCTACGTATCAGAAAGTCTGAAGGATTTTTGAAGTCTCTTCAAACAGCATGTTCTCTTTTGCTGTGATAAAGTATAAGGGGATGTCTTCTGCTTTGGGGAGAGGACGTTTATAGAACTGACTTACGGTTCCTAATCTTAAAATTAGTAGGGTACTGCACCACTCCTGGTCTCTTTCACACGTGGATTAAGTGATTGGCTTTATCTGAGGACAGAAGCAGTGATGAAATGAGTGAGAAACAAGAAGGTCCTTTTTGCGACATGCAAAGAGTCAGGAATTCTGGCCTGAAATAAACTTCAGCTGGGAAAAGAGGAAGTTATAGAGACCTGAAGAGCAACGGGTAGAAAAGGAGCCTATGTACTGATCGTGACAAAGAAGGCAACCAGGTTATCCCTGGTAAAATCATATTATGGTGGAATATCTGGCTGTAAAGTGATCTTGTTAGCTGTGATTACGGCAGACTTACATGTCTGGTCCCACCTGGCTGTGAAGCACAACATGTCTTTGGAGTCTCCTTGCAGTCACAGGTTCATGTGCACTTAGCACCATTCCCTGTTTCTGTGAAGAGTCAGGACTCTTCCCCTGTGCTTTGGAGATCAGGCGGGGGGGGCTGACCTCTGGAGTTGTTTTGTTTTGGCTTTGAAGCTTTCTCCTTATGTCTTCATACTTAGGCATCTTGCTTTGGGGTAGTCTCTGCACCTGCTGTTTGAGAGGATACTTCAGTTCTGACTGAGACATTGATTGGAAACCTTACTCAAACCCCAAACTAAATTCTGTTAGGATGGAGAAAGAACTACTAAGCCTTGAAAATGAGTCACATTTGTGTACTTAATGGTTTTATTATACTAGTTCCAAGCTGTCATGGATCGACTTGGGGGTACGTCACCTGAAGCAGTGCCCGAGTGTCCAAAGGGTAAGGAGGGAACTGGAAATTTAGGGAGGAGGTGTTGATCCATGCTTTTTTAGCTGGAAAGAGTAGCGTGCATCTAGCAAAGCGTAGAAGGATTAAGATTTGGATAGGAGGAAGGGAGTGATCTGATACATTACATTTTGCTCTGTGGTGGGACGTGAATTGAGGACTTTTGCTGTACCGTGGAACCCGTCGCTTAATGGGTTTGTAAAGAAAGTTATCACTGGTTTTGCAGTGGAAATAAAAGCTCAACTGTAGGCGAATGTAACCAGGCTGGCATTCCTCTGCCTCACGAGGCTAGAGGTGCAACACGAAAGCAGGGGTGCAAAGTTAGCTGCACCTTCTTTGTAGCAGCTCTTCCTCCAAGCAGCATATATCTTCCTGTACGGTGTTTCTCTTGAGTAATGATGAGAGTAGTGCTTAGTGGTGATGACAGTCCAGCTATAAATAACATGTGGAGCTTCCTAGCTGAGGACTTACTGAGCTTGAAATAAAACTGCTAAATCGAAAGCATTTTGTCCAGCACACAGGAAAAATCTGTTCTTAAGTCTGGGCTTTTGAACAGCAAAATACAGAAGCTCGGACAGAAGTTAATTCAGTCTTAAAATTGTAAGTTCTTAAGAATAATCCAGTTCATCTGCTGCCAGTATCTTTTCTTTCAGTCAAAGTGGTTATGTAAAGGAGTTTCTTGATGTCTCCCTGTCCTGGAGACCAAAGGGCACCTAGGTGAGCATGCTGCAGCGCAAAGCAGCCTGGATGTTGTCTCTCTTTGGGTGGGAGGGCAAGAGGAGCATTGCTGCTTCAGCTCTGAGAGCGAAGTGGTGGCTGCAGATTGTCCACTTCCATTTAAACAAGGTCTCCTCTGCTTTATCATCTCGCTGTGCTGTTCGCTTAGGTTTGCGTGTAGAAGTGAATCCCCCCATCAGGCATGGACCAGCTCTGTAGCTGATTAGTGCAGACAAGGCATACTGGTGTGCTCTGGTGGTGTCTGAACTGGCTTCCCTATGGAGGTGATGGGAGAGAAGACTTTGGCTTTTTGAAATACGTAGTGGAAGAAAAACGTGAAGAAAAATACTTCCTATCTGCATGGAGATAAAGTAAAATGACCAGAGCTTGATGGGAGTTGGACTCCATCAGAGGAGGTGATACGTTTAAGTACGCTGGCCGTGGGCAGCCTAAGTGTGAATGAAGGAGGCCTTTACACCCACAAACCAGGTGCAAACCCTGAGCAGAGGATGGTGGTGCCCCACGCTGCTGCTGCTCCTCCTCCTCACCACAGCTTACTTCAAGATCTCAAGCTCTGCTGCTGTGTCTGCCAGCACTGGTGGAAATGGGTGCTAGGTTTGCCTGCAGACTACTGTTGGCAAGTGCCTGTTTTGTCCTCGCAGCGCAGGGTGCTTGGGCTTACAGAGGAAAAGGCTTCTTTCCTTTCATCCCCTCTAAAACCTCTTGCGCTCTTCATCTGGCGTCTTAGGTTACTTCACCTGCTGGAGACTGTCAGCGGTGTAAATGTAGGGAGGAAAAACCATGATAGTCAGAAACTACTTATTTTAAATCCTGTTACTAATCCCATTAAGGCAGCTAGTAAGTGAGAAAACAGGGGCTTGCTGATTGCAAGAATGGCGTTGTGCTGGGTTTGGCTGGAGTGGAGTTAATTTTCCTCACAGTAGCTGGTATGGGCTGTGTTTTGGATTTGTGCTGCAACCAGTGTTGATAACACGGGGATGTTTTTGCTGTTGCTGAGCAGGGCTTGCACAGAGTCAAGGCCTTTTCTGCTTCTCCCCCCACCAGTGAGTGGGCTGGGGGAGTGCACAAGGGATTGGAGGACGCAGCCCGGGACAGTTGATCCCAACTGACCAAAGGGATATCCCAGACCATACGATATCATGCTCAGCTTATACAGCCTGGGGGAAGGAGGAGGAAGGTGGGGATGTTCAGAGTGATGGCATTGGTCTTCCCAAGTAATTGTTACGTGTGATGGAGCCCATCTCTCCTGGAGCCCAACCTGCTGCTGGGAAGTGGTGAATTAATTCCTTGTTTGCCTTGCTTCCATGCATGTCTTCAGCTTCACCTATTAAACTGTCTTCATCTTCAAGCCAGCAATGTGCTCTTGTAGCCAGGAATGCCAGTGGTCTCCTGGGTTGCATTAAGAAGAGTGTGACCAGCAGGTTGACAGAGTTTCTCCTTCCCCTTCTGCCCTAGTGAGGCCACATCTGGAGTATTGTGTCCAGTTCTGGGGTCCCCAGTTTGAGAGATGGGGAACTACTGGAGCGAATCTGATGGAGAGCTAAAAAGATGATTAGGGGACTGGAGCATCTCTCTTAGGAGGAAAGGCTGAGAAACCTGGGGCTGTTTAGCCTGAAGAAAAAAAGACTTGGGAAGGGATCTTATCGGTGTTAATAAATATCAAAAGGTGTGGGGGGCCAAGAGGATGGGGCCAGTCTCTTTTTCATTGGTGCCCAGTGACAGGACAAGGGCAACAGACACAAAGTGGAACACAGGAAGCTCTAGTTAAACATGAGGAGAAACTTCTTCTCTGCAAGGGTGACAGAGCCTGGAACAGGCAGCCCAGAAAGGTTGTAGAGACTTTCAAAACCTGCCTGGATGTGCTCCTGTGCAGCCTTCTCTAGAAGAACATACTTTGGCGGGGGGGGTTGGACTAGATGTTCTCCAGAGGTCCCTTCCAAGCCCTACCGTTTTGTGATCTCAACCCACAAGTTTTCTCACTTCTACTACTCTTCTGTTTCTCTCTCCTATTGTGCTGGTGGCAAGTGAGAGAGTGGCTGTGTGGTGCTTGGTTGCCAGCTGGGGTTAAACCATGCCATGGTCATGGTTTATTGTCCCCCTTAATCAGTTTTGGGATGCTGACCCTGGTTTTCATCTTTGCTGTGGAATGAAGTTCTACTTGAATGTCTTTTTAATTATTTTTTTCTGTTAATTATTTCATTAAATGTGCTCCTTCCTCTGCTCCACACACTCCCACTTCAACCAAACCACCTCAGTTCCATCCATTTTTTTATGTGTGGACTTGTCATGTTGGCATGGTCTGCAGGAGGAAAACCAGCTTGCTATTCCTTAATTACTAACCCTTGCTAATTCCTCACTGAAATGAAAATCTTTCATTTTATTTTTCCAGCTTATGAAAAGGCTTTCAATACTGAATTGTTCAGAACTGAATGCATAACGTGACAAAGCAAGCCACATTTCTTCCTCTCCCCAGGGACAGAAGATTCTTTAAAATGTGGGAAAGAATTTTCCCCAGAAGTCCTCCTCCTGCAGATTCTTCCTGACAAGACTTGGAAGGTGGTTTTTTTGTGACAGTGCTGTTTCAGTTCTGGTCATGCATTCGGGAAATATGCTTGGGATTGGAACAGATTTGACTAAAATGTGCTTTTCTAGGAAGAAATGTCAGGTAAGAAGGATTAGAGAGTTCTAGCAACTTTAAACGTGTCCTTTCTGTGTTTGAGTTCCTGGAAGAAATCTCAGGGGTAGTTTATTACAGTAAAACTTTTATTGTCATCTGCAGTCAGCTTGGCAAATTCTCTTAATTGCTCTTAATTGCCTTTCTGGCACGAGGAGATTTTTTGGTGACTTGTTCTCCTGTCAGCCTCCCCGTCTCAAGCAGCATAGTTTTGTTGTTTGTTTGTTTGTTTGGGTTTTTTTTTTTAAATTTGAATTCTTGGGCATATCTGGAAAAGTAATTTTGGGTGTTAGCTTCTGCATAAGTGCAATCTAACAAACATCTGCAGAGGAGTGTGAGGTGGTGTGAGCGGGAAGCTAACGATTTTGGAACATCCAAGCCGACAACCACACTCGGGATAGGCAATCGTTGGTGGTCCCAAGGAGGGTCCAGAGTGACCGACCAGACCCCTTGGCTCAGGGCACTAATTGGGCCAGGATTTGTCTGGTGTAACGAGATTATGGTTGGGAGGGAGGGAGCTGTGTGGGAAGGCTCTCAGGACCTACGGCTGTGAGGAAATAGCTGTGTCCCAGCTGCCTGGAGCTGCAGATCCAGGGAGCCTCAGCAGTGGATCCCTGATGCTGACAAGGACATAAATTTTGCTATGCAGCTGCAGCCTCCCAGAAGAGTTTGATTCAGGAAATGCCATCTGCTGGTATTGTGGAAACAGTAAAATTTTCTACGCTTTTCTTTTTTAATTTGGCCTGAAATAAGAAGTCATTTCACAAAAGAAATTTTTTTTTTTTTTCCCTTTAACTTCCAGAAGAAAGAACTGGGTGCATTATTTTAAAAGAAACTGTCAACTGTTGTGACTTTGCTTTTTGTTGTTTTTTTTTCCCAAATAAACCTGACAGTTTCTGCAGTATACAGGTTCTCTAGAGTGCTCACAAGTTTTGTATGTCCTCAAGCCCTTTCCCACCACCTTCTGTGACTAATTTTTTTTCACCACTGCACACGTGATGGTGTGGAACAGCTTGATATCACGGTGCTTATAGAAACCCTGTTTCCCATCCAAAGAAACCAAAAGTTTCCCACTTCCACACCTACCCTAAATTGGAATCAGCCAGCTGATGCCACGGTTCCACTGACAGAGAATGAGAGGTTTCAGTCCTCCCTGGGACCAGCCATGGATCCTCCCAGGATGATCCCACTGGCAGCAGGAGGCTGGGGACGAGGGGATGGGTGAGTTGGGTGCAGAGCTGGTGAGCTTTCAGGCTCTGCTGCTGAGTCTTTCCACATCTCTGAGTAGGGTCAGCTAGAGAGGAGGCAGCTGGGCACTGCTCCAGCTCCAGTGTCTTGTCTAGTCACCTCATCTCCCTGTAGGAAACGTGCCATGCTGTAGTCTTATAGTACCACTCTCTTCAGCAAAGCTGTTGCTTTGATTATTTTTTTTTCCACCCCCTTTCTCTCTCTCTGTTAACTAAACATTCCCCCTCAGTTACACATTAAGATGGGCCACACCTTATGCTTTCTGATTGAGACTTAGTGAACAAGAGGTACAAGCCTTGAACACATGTAGCTTTTTTCTGGTTTGCCTTAGGGTTGGGGTTTTCAGTAGCTTATTATTTTGCTTTCACGTTAAGAGAGCCTTTGCACTTTGCTTTGGGAGGACTTGCCACCTTTTGCCCCACCGTTGTGCTCTGCAGTGGCTTCTTCTGCTTAAAACTTTTGCAGTGGAGAAAAGATCCCTCCAAAAAAGAGCTGATGAAGCTGTTCTCCCTCTGCTGAATGTATGAACCGTGCTGAATGCTGAGCTGAAAAGAGCTGGGAAGCATCAGCGTGACTGAAAAGTGCAGCCGTGAACAGAAGCTAGAAACTGGTTTGCCTGCCCTCTAATCTCACCCTGCTTCCTTTTCCCCCATGGTGCCAAAGAATAGCCCACCCAGCACCCTGCTTGGCTGCTGAGGAACCTACCTGGGTATCTACCCCCCCTCAGCATAACTCTGCACAAATACCCCGCAGCAGATACGGTGACAGAAAGATGGAGTATGCATTTGTATTTAATAAAACAGAAGGCACAAGCTGTTTAAATGGTAGCTAAATGAAAGAATTTCACATTTGAGCATCTACTAAAAGGAAAAAAAAAGCTTACTTCTGAAATTCTTTCGTCATTTGTTTTCAGTTTCATTTAACTTGCTTTCTTTTTAAGAATTATCAGCTAGAAATGTGGATCGCTGCAGTAGTCTCCGTGTGAAACAGTGGGGAAAAAAAACAAGATAAAACCAACCAAACCAAGACAAAACCAACCAACCCAAGACCCCTCACAGAATGCCTGCGGTGTGAATTGGCTTTTGCAGAGCTCCTTGTTTTAGATGTAGTCGCTGTCCATCACTGTCTGGGACCAGTGGGGCATCATCACCCCTGGCAGGTCATTCTGCAATTAGTGTGTCTGGCATCAGTCCACACTACAGCCAAAAAAGGCAGCAGTACTTGCTGCTTCTTTCTGTCTCATCCCTTGTCCTGGCACTCGTCTTTGCTTGGCTGTACAGTGGAACCAGTTGAGGGGAAACTGATCTTCTTAAACCTTTTTATTTATTTGTTTTTATTGGATTAGCTTTCAGTCAATTGATTCCTTGCTCTGGTTCTCTGTGCAACCGCACGAGCCCGGGTTGCTGCACGAGTGCCAGCGTCAGCTCAAGAGAGGGGAGGAGGCAGGAGGAGGATGTGATCTTGGGCCATCTTTCCTGGTAGGAGCTTGAACTTAATGCGTAGTGGCACCTACAGCAGTTAGGTGCTTATTCTGTGTCTGTGCACGTGTGTGTGCGTGCACACGCAGGCTTCATATGGACAATGTGCTCTCCCTGAGACCATCTTTAGGATGCTCATGCTGAAGTGAGATACAGACAGTGAAGCTAAAGCAGACTGTAGAGATCAGAAGTATGGAGACAAGAGCCCTGCTTAGGGACATGTGGGAAGTGACTCTTGCAGGAAAAGTCTCGAGAGCCCAAGCTTGGAGGTCAGGTTTAACATTTATAGAAAAGATGCAGGACTGTTTCTCAGCACTCTTTGGAGCCTTTTAAAAGTTTCATCCAAGTTATGACAATTTAAACTACCTTGTGTTTGGGTACAAGTTGCTGAGCTTAGCTGTCACCATCTGGCAGCCAGCTTCCAGCCCTCAGGAGGCCTCTCCAAGTACATGAAGATTGAGTGACCAAGAGCAAATCATGCCTCAGTCTCATCTTCTAAGATGAGATAACTGCTTCAGTGGACAAGGCAAGGTGTTGTTTAGGGTTTATTGTGGTTTTGTAAGGCTGCTGCCACAGCATCCTCCTGGCCAAGCTGGGGAGGTAGCAGTGGGAGGGATGGAGAAGTGACTGGAACATGAGGACTGTGGGGTGGCTTGAGGGCTCTTGGCTGGATGGCTACTGGTGGCATTGCTCAGCTGTTGGTACTGGGGCTGGTGCAGTTGAACACCTTATTAACAACCACCTCCATGAGTGATCAGAGCACGCTGTCAGCAGGTTTGTCCATGACACCATATTGAGTTAATGTGCTAGTGCACAGGGCTGCCATTCAGACCAGCAAACTGGGATGTGGTCTTGCTTCAGCAAAGGCAAGTGCACCTGGGACAGAATAACCCTGTGCAACAGAATGGGCTTGGCTAGACAGAAGCACCGCAGAAAAGGTCCTGGTGGACAAGCTGAACGTGGATCAGCCAAAGTTGGGGTGGTTTTTTGTGGTTCTGTGATACTTTATGCTAGAAGATGATTTTCATCTTGGGGTGTATTATAGAAACCTTAGGAAGAGACAGAATAATAGAACTTGAGATGTTCATAATCCATGCAAAATGGCCAGTTTGTGAACATGTGGGTCCTGAGGCAGCGTGTCTGATCATGGGAGGTTTGTCTGCCTCGAGGAGGGCAAAGATGTCTGGGTGGAGAGTGGATATGAAACATGAAGAGCTGCATTCATTTTTCTTAGTGAGTGGCTTGCAGGAATGGTTTAGCTGAAGTCCTGTGTTGGTGATGGCTTTCAAGCAAAGCCTCAATGTGGGGAGAAACACTTGGAGCTGGTGCTTATTTTAGCATTCTTAAATGTCCTGTAAGGAAGGTGAGGGAAAGAGCAGGTGGCATCCTGCGCTCCGAAGGCCGGGTCCTGCCATCCAAAGGCCAGGTCCTGCGCTCCGAAGACCGGGTCCTGCCCTTGGGCCACAACAACCCCCAGCAGCACTCCAGGCTTGGGGATGAGTGGCTGGAGAGCAGCCGGGCAGAGAAGGACCTGGGGGTGCTGGTGGACACCCGGCTGAACATGAGCCAGCAGTGTGCCCAGGTGGCCAAGAAGGCCAATGG
>WUAM01000293.1:48364-70459 GCA_024336885.1 Actenoides hombroni
GGAGCATGTCTCTTATGAGGAAAGGCTGAGGGATCTGGGGCTGTTTAGCCTTGAGAAAAGAAGGCTGAGGGGAGACCATATTGCCCTCTACAACTACCTGAAGGGAAGTTGTAGCGAGGCAGGAGTTGGTCTGTTCTCCCAGGTGACAAGTGACAGAACAAGAGGAAATGGCCTGAAGTTGAACCAGGGGAGATTCAGGCTGGATCTCAGGAAGCATTTATTTCCAGAAAGGATTGTCAGGCATTGGAATGGCCTGCCCAGGGAGCTGGTGGAGTCACCATCCCTGGAAGTGTTGAAAAGCCAGTTAGATATTGTGCTTAAGGCCATGGTTTAGTGGTTTTTGATAGGGCTGGGAGTAAGGTTGGACTTGATGATCTTGAAGGTCTCTTCCAGCCGAAACTATTCTGTGAATATGAAATCTGTGCTAGGTAAAACACCGAGGTGGCTTCCAGGATGAGAGGAATATATTTTAAGAAGAAAGGAATTGCCTTTTTTCCCACTACAGGAAAGTATAACTGGAGCTGTTGTGCAGCAGTGCTTTTTACGTTCCTCTGGCTGGAAATTCGGTTACTGTATTTAACACCTCCTAATGCTGCTTTTAACGGAGTTCCTTGTAACCATTTTTGTTTTCCAGCTCCTTGCAAGTGTTCACTAATAGCACAGCGAGCAGAACTCTGCACGTTGATGAAAAACTACCAGCAAGCTCTTCACGACGCGGACGTCCTGTGCCGAAACAAACCCCACTGGCCCGCGGTACGGCTCTCGCGCGGCGTAAAGACCAAAGGGAAAGCTGCTTGTTCTCGGGGCTTCTCTGTGATGGAGACAGGGCTGATGAGGGTGTTGCTGGAAGAACACCACGGCATTAACAGGGCTGGAAAAGTCTACTGAAAGCTGAGCTCTTCACAGGATAAGACCGGCAGGTCCTTAGCCGGTCTCCATCCAGTTGGATTTTGGTGGTGGGCAGCCAGCGATGTGGTTTTGGTTGTGGTGGTGCTCATCAGGCTCTGCTGCTTGGCAGCGGAATCGGATCAGTAAGGCTCTGGCAGACCAGGATGACCCTGCAGGTCCCTCTGGGATGGTGTGTCTTGGGCAGCGGGTGGCTTTGATGGCCTTCTGGTCAATGTGCCTTTCTGAGGGGCACCCCAGGCTGTATTTCAGGATTATTTTATTTTTTTTTCCTGCTTTAATACTAAGAGTTCATTTCTGTGATTCTTACCTGCAGCATGGTGATTTATAGAGAGAATTGGGATTTTTTTCTCCTAACAAAGTGCTACAGGGAGCACCAGTTCATGGGTAATCTGAAGCAAGCACCAGAAACAATGAGAGAGAAACAGAAGAAACATGTGATACCCGTTATTACCATCAGTTGCCTGAGGCTAGACTGAGTGTCCAAGTGCTTGCCCCACCTAGAATAACACTTTCAGTCAGTTCTTCACCCATCAGTAGCAAAACTGCAGCACAGATTTGACCAGATAAAGCCCCTGGGTGTTAGCAAGAGGGTAGCACAGGGAACTGGGGAAGGATTTTAGACAGACCTTGGGTTCTGCACAAAGACTGTGGAGTTGTTGCGTGAACCCCTTGGCCTCCTGCCTCAACACAAGGGGCTGCTCTTCATTTCTAGCTGGGGATGATGTGGGGTGAGCAGAGGTGTGCTGGTTGAAGCCATCTAGTTTCTGACAAGTTAGATACTTGTCTCTGAAAGCTATCTCTCTTGCTACCCGTTAACACCTTTGTTAATTGAAGGCGGTTCATAATCGTCCCCCTGCCTCCAGTTTGCCTTTCTGTCTAGGATTGTTTCTCATCAAGTCAGGAATCCATCTCGGGTGGCATTGGCTGTGTTTTCTGTGCAGAGGGAGAAAGATGAATTACGCACGTTCAAATGTTTCCTTGAAGTGTCTTTTCTGTTTGCCTTGACTCCATGGGAGTGTGATGCATGTCAGTCGTAGGAGGAGGAAGATTTCATTAATCACATCTCTGAAGAATGCTATAATTGAAAATGAAATTTGTCATCGTGCATAACCGGGGGTGTCACAGACGCATTTCACTTGTGCTTGCGTGCGTGTGAGAACTTCCCCATAAGCTGTGCTGATCCAGAATCCACGTTCTCCAGGAATTCTGGGCATCTGCTTTGGTTTGGATCTTGCAGCAGCTCATCCGGGGCAGAGATTAGCTCAAACATATGCTGTGAAGTTAAAAAGAAATAATATTTTAAAATAGGCCATAAAATTAAACTCATTCTGGAAGGCAAGTGTTCACCTACTGGTAACTTTGGGCTTATTGATAATGAAACGTAATGGTTGGCTGAGTTTGTGGTGGACCTCTTGGGCCCACTGCAGTCATTAGAACAAAACAAGTTGGTTTCTTTTCAGTTGCTGTGAAACCCAGGTCCTTGAACTCCCTGAGACAGGGAGAAGTTTCCAGTTCTTTTATGTGGGGGATAGAAACAGATGTGATCCTGCCTGGGTCCTGCCTGCTGCACCAAGTCCTTCCTGGACCTTTCTCTTCAATCCAGTGCTTGTTGGGGCCATGTGAAAATAGGAAAGGGAGGGTGTCAGAGGTAGTCTCTGAAGTGTAGGGGCCTCTGGTCCTTGGGCCTCACTTCTTGTGTTGGATCTTCAGGTATTTCTCCAGAGATAGCCCAACTGTCCTTGCATAAGGAAATTGCTCTTGTGGCCCCAAAGGATGAACCCCCTTGAAGGGTTGTATTGAAAGAGTGAGGGATGTACCTGCTCTGTAATATTACGTGATACCGGATCTTTTGGCATTAGTATGAAGAACAGAAAAGTGCATCTGCTTATCTAACCAGTGCCTTAGACTCCTGAAATTGTAGTTTCAGCACAGCCTTGAGATGCTCGTGTGGATCAGAGGGGGACTTGTAGAACATGCTTCTGTCTGACAAGCCAGAGGCAAATGTTTAACTGCACACTTAGTTTTTCACTGTTAAGGAAATAATTTCTGTAGTCAGATTTGAACTACAAATTGATATTGGTGAGGAAATTCAGAGGTGAGGCATTCCTCTCCTGCTACTACTAGCAAGTAAAGTGGGACTTGTCCCCCAGATGACTGCCTGTCAAGGTTTAGGGTCAGGGTTGTCCACTGGATGAATGACAGATGCTCTCTGTTGACCCTTCTCCCTTTCCAAAGGGGAAGAGAAAGGGAATAAGGGAGAGAGACTTATGGATTGGAAAAAGCAACTAAAACTGCTTTAATGAAAGTAATAATAATAAAATTGAATATATACAAAACCAATATCAAACCCAACCCCCTGATGGCAATTACATCACCATCATCACTGAAGCTGTGGAGCGGGCCCTGGGGAAGTCCCAGACTGGACTCAGTGGCGGATGGGAACCAGACTCAGGAGCTGGATTCTTGAACTGGATTCAGAACAGAGGCCCGCTGGGATGCCAGCCATTCAAGAAGAGATCTTGACCCTCTTGATCCCTCAGCTTTATACTGCATATGATGTATATGGGATGAAACCCCTCACTGGTCAGTTTGGGATTACCTGTCCTGTCCGCTCCTCCCCACAGATGCAGCACCTTTCTGCATCCCCAACATGGCACACAGGATCGATCAGTGACCTTGGTCTGCGTACCAATCCTTAGTAGTAACTCTAAAACATCGAGCATTGACACTGCTGGAAGCAGGCACTGCCTGTGAAAACATGCTGCTAACTTCAGAAAGTGCAGTTAGAAGAGACTGAGCTGAAAAGTAAAATCACTTGAACAGAATTAGTTCTTTTCTAACTCAAAAGTAGGACACTACCCTGTACCTGTTGGCCATGGATGGATATGCTACTCTAGGACATGGGAGAAGTAGGATGGGCTAAAAGGTTTCGGGTTAAACATAAGTTAAGTTGCCTTAAATTCATAAAGTTGGTCTTCTCTAGCCAGATAAATCAGGTGAAAAATCATCTCTGTCCTTGTAAGACAATGGGGAGAAGTGATTGTGCTGAACCTAAAATCTTCTGGTTCACCAGCTGCCACCTCCAGCCTGCCCCATGCCGCTGCCTTTCCCATGCAGCTTCATTGCCCTGGTATGTGAAACCAGTCTCTGGGGTACTGAGCCCAGTGGGATATGTAGTAGTCTCAACCCCTGGGGAGACAAATACTCCTCGTTCTGTATTGGGTGCTCCCTGAAGAAAAGAGCAGTGTCTTTGGCAGGGGATGATGCAGCAAGAGGTTCCTTGGGGTTCTTCTTTCAACAAAAGGGACTGACTGCTTGTATCAAAGAGGTTGTTACCCAAAAAGTGTCTTACCCTTCACCTGTAGAACATTGTGAAGTTCCAAGTTTGTTTGCTGGTGTCTTGCTGCCACTTCAGAAATCCTCTTCAGATTTATATGTTTCCTTTGTGTGAACAGGGCCATTATGTGAAAGCAAAAGCTCTTTCTGGATTGGAAAGGACTGAGGAAGCATTGAAGGAGTTTCTCTATTGTGTTGCCTTAAATCCTGAATGGAGCTCAATGAAGAAAGAAGCCCAGAAGGTATAAAATGTCTTCACTTGTCCTCATCTTGTCCATAGTGCTGCTCTTATTCCTGCAGCCCAGTAAAATCTGTGTTATTTCAGGTGATAGTAAACGGCCAAAGGATAAATTGATTCAGTAGACTCTCCAATAAACCTTATTAGCACTATGCCATGTGAGGCACCTCTTGGGTTTGGTTAATACTTCAGCCAGAGGGGTTGTATATTTGTGGGTTCCACTACAAATCTGTAGGTTTGGCTGCAGTTGGTTTGTATTTATAGAATACACTTGGTTTGTCGGCCAGATTTGAGTGCACCTGATTTTCATAGGCTTGAGGCTACAAGTTTTGGTGCCCGTCAGAAAACCACTTTTAAATGGGAAGTAGAGGCTTCAGGAGGGGGAGCTTTTTGCTGCCCTGTCCTGGAATAATCCTGTAGTCTCTGTAGCAGTTTGTCCCTTATGGGAACTTAGACACGCTTAGTGCTGACCAGCCATTGTCAGGTTCTCTCTGACCATCCATACAGGCAGCATTTTATAACAAGAAAAAACAGATTTGGCAACATGCTTGGTGAGGACTGGTGAGAGGGGGAACAGGCTCTATGCAGCTTTTAGCTAGGAGTGAAATCTGCCTGAGGATAGAGAAGGTGGGCGCAGAGCATGAGGAGAGCTTAAACACAGCTCTGTTAATTGGTTTTGATAGGAGAGCATGGTCTGAAGACTTCTGGAGGCAGGGGTCTGAGGGGTCAGAGTGGGAACAGGTAGGGGCAGGAGAATGATGCAACAACCTACTACCCTAAGTGTTCTTGGGGAGCAGAAACTTTTGGGGAGGGAGGTGGGCACCAGAAGGGCACCTTGGGATCTATCTGTGGTTGTGGTGGGAACTGCCATTCAGGCTTCCTTTGGGCATTGGGGAATGCAGAGTGTCCTGATTGTTGCAAACTTCTTGGTGTCCAGAAGCTGTGAAGTCTGTGCGTCTTGTTTTCACACAAACATAAGTATCTATGTTGTAATTATTTATTTTTATTCTTTTTCTCTCTTTCTCTCTCTCTAATTGACTAGATAATGTGCGAGATGTTTTTTCCAGCCTTTGAAAACGTGCATGATAGTCTGACAGCACCTTTCTCTAGTCGAACATCCCATACAAGGTTGAAACCTGCATTTCTGAGTAGCATAAACACGCAGTCAGCTGTGGAAGATAGCTCTGTTGCTGGGTCCTCAAAGGTAAAGTGTTCAACGTAAAAAAAAAAAACTACCAAAAGTAACAGAAGGATCTGTCGGGTCTGTAGGACATTGTCTTTGCCTGCACTCACGTAGGCTTTTGCTTTCATGGTAAGCCTGCTTTCTCCATTGCTGTTGGATGTCTTGTTGGCATGGACTTTGTCAGAATTAAGAGAATGAAACTCCTTCAGTGAACAATGTGATCGATTTATATTTGAGGGCATTTCTTTTCCACTTGTGATTTTAATATCACAGGAATGTAACTTCTAGAGACAGGAGCTGTGGGGAGAGAAGTGGCCTTATTTTCATGCAACTGGAGAGTGGCCTTCTTTGGTAGACACCTTTCTCCCTTGCTAAGCTCATTGTAGGGACATTGATTTATTGCTAATGTGTATGACTAATAGGGAAAAAAAAAAGGCACAAAGTTGTCTCATGCTGTGTATAACTGTTCTTAATTTTATTTTATTTTTTTTTAGGATACTGTGTTCAGGTTAACAAAAACCCCGTCCCAAGAATCCGATGTCTTTAGAAGCACTGATTCTCCTGTTTCCCATCACGTTCTGGATCTCTATTTTGAAGACAACAAGAAGTCTTTGGGAGCAATTCTCTCCAGTTTACCTGGGGTTGGCTTAAAAAGAAAGCTGTCCAGTGATATGAGGGATTTACAAACCTTGGATGTCCCCAATAAGATTCCTAAAAAAGGTTTGTGTTGTGGCTTAGGAAGGGGATTTCTTATGCACATACTGGAAAACAAACTTTTTTTCCTGCTCTCTTTTTATAGCTGTCAATGAAAAATTCCCTGCAATAATATTTTGTTGTCTGGTGTGTCTGTTTCTGCTTTAACAGGCTATTTACCTTATTCCAGTTTCAATTCATTCAATGAGCACTTCATTTTTCTTTCTCAAATGGGCCATTTCCCATGTGTAATCCACTAACAGTTCAGTCTTTTGTGTTGCTGGTGCCTTTTCATTGTTTTAGGTCTCGGAGGTATAGCTGAACTTCATTGTCTTTCTATATGAAGGAAAGATGCAGTAAGCCTGGAAACTAATCTTTAACTGGCATCAGAAACAGTCACATGCAACTTTACATGACATTTTCCAAGGAAACAAAGAAGTCTTTTGAAGGGTCATAAGCCCCCCTCAGTTTTCTGTCACTTGATAGCTGTGCTTACAATTGGTATGCTTCTCAAGCTTCTAACAAAGACCTCCAAAGTGGTTTTAGTACTCTGGCATAAAAATGCTGAAGGCAGTATATTGCACCGAGTAGTGACATAATTGGTTAAAAGGGACTTTGAAAATGCTGCTATACTGGTGTGCATTTTTTTTTTCCCCTTAAAAGAAAAACAAAACAAAACCCACCAACAAACCCACATCTCTTGGTAAAACCTGACCTTTTCCTTGAAATACTGAAAGTCCTCAAGTGCTGCTGTCTGTCTGCCACCTCTGCAGACCGATCAATAGATGGCCAGTCTCTGATCACGTTGCTGTGATGGGAAAAACCCCCATACTTGCCTGTGAACTGCAGACTTGGTAAATAGATTGTGAAATCTGACCTGCCTGTATCTTCCCAGCAAAGGCCAGAGATCACGTTTTACCCATAACCATTAATTTCTGGTCTGTGGTAGACCCCGATGCCGCGTTACTATTTGCAGAATTAACACAGTTGGGTTCCTGCTATTGCTAAATGCTGACATGGGAGATGTAGGTTAAAGATAATGCTGTTTTTCTTTGTAGGCCACACAACACCGGTGCTCTCTCCCCTGTCCTCTCTGTGCTCGAGATAAACCAGATGCTGAGCATAAGTTATCCTTTAACAAAACATCCTAGTGTTTTAACTTCACATAAAAAAAAAAACCCTCAGCTTTTTATTTTTTTTTTTTTCAAACTGCTAAGAATTTGGTTAATAAAAAAGACATGGAGGCAGTGTTCGTGGCTCTGTTGCAACTCATCACTGAGCAACAGAGATGTGGATTGTACAAGTTGCAAGAGTCTGCTTGTCTAAATGTCATCAGAAGCTGGAGCTGATGGCTCTTGAGGTTAAATGCTGCTGCTGTGAGGTTTGAAGCCCGTGCCCTTCAAGTGTGTTAACTACAGGGATACACTCCACCCCCCAAAAAACCCAGGATGGGCAGAATTTCAAGTGAAGTGTTTGCAGAGTGCTGAGCTAGTGAAATCAGTATTAGCTAATGCAACTCCAGTAGTCCTTAAACTTTAAGCTGTCTGAAACTTGGGATTTACACAGCAGCCTAGTCTAGAAGAATGTAAGCCTTTTTTTTTTTTATACCCATAAGAAAAATTACCCCTGCTGAGAAATCTATAATAAACACTGATGAAATAGTTTGACTGTGTGTAAACAAATTAAATTCTGGACTTAATGTACTTTAAAACATCTGGCCTGGCTGATTGTGGGAGTGGTGATGGTGGTGGGAAAGCAATAGCAGAATATTTTGAAAACTAGAGTTAAAAAAACCCCAAACCCAACAACCATTTTTGGAGAAGCAAATCATGGGTATTCAGCTTTAAAGTGCTTTCTCTGACCATAGACATAATCCTCTGCTCTCCAAAACATTTCCTGCCAGAAAGTCTAAAACTTAGATGGAAAATATGTTTGTTTGGAACAAAAATTACAAAAAAAAGAAAAGAGATAAATGATGTTCTTTATGGAAAAACAACTTAAACAGCTTCTGAAATTGCAGTAATGTTTAAATGTTTACTATGATCATCTTCTTTACTTAGATGCAGATGTTGTACCTGAAAACACCGCCGTGACTTCAAGTGAAATACCAACAAATCTGGTGGATGCGTCGGACTTTGAGTGTTCCCTCTGCATGAGGTATGACTGCACTGACCTGAGATTGTGATCAGCCTTTCTAGCTTGTGAAAAAAAAAGTTTTCATGGTGTCGGAAGGGAAACCTGCCAGACCATGACTCTGTCCCTCTTTGCTGAACCTTGCATCTGGTGAACCTTTACAGAAGTGGTTTCCTTCATCCTGCACGGTTTTCTCCATTGTTTACCACTTCTAAAAATGCAAACCCTTTTTAAATCCTTAGATGAAACAGTCACGTGTGCTTTATCCAAAAGCAGGAATGGAAGAGACGGCTGTGTCTAGCCAATCCTTCCCACAGTTTGGGGAGTCTGCATTGCTTGTGTTGGCAGCTCAGCTTTTCTGTTCCGTGTTCTCACTTGCAGGTTGTTCTATGAACCCGTTACCACTCCCTGTGGACACACTTTTTGCCTCAAATGCCTTGAGCGTTGCCTTGACCATAATCCGCATTGCCCACTCTGCAAAGAGAAGCTGTCAGAAGTAAGTGTGTCCGTGCCCCAAATCACAAAAAAGTGCAAAGCTGTGTTCTTCTGAAAGCATCTCTGGGGATTTTCTGTGCTCTACTTGCAAGCTGCGTCAAAAGCAGCATGGCCAAGTGGGTCGAGGGAGGTGGTTCTGCTGCTCCGCTCCTCTCTGATGGGATCCCAGCTGGAGCACTGCATCCAGTGCTGGAGCCATCAGCACAGGAAAGACATGGACCTGTTGGAGCGGGGTCAGGGGATGGTGTTCTACCAGCAGATAGAGTCAATAGCAGAAACGCAAACACCAAGTTGAAAAGAGTAGGCTTATTTTACTGGCTGTTTCAAGGTAATACAGAAGTAAGGCAATGCTGCTGGTCGTTAGCATACAGGAAAAGTCATAATGCTTAAGATACATCACCAGTTGCCCTAGTATGTTACCAGATCCGCAGTTGCTGGGGAGTCCCTGCTACAGTGAGGATTTGGAGAAGCTTTCTTGGCAATTTGGGAAGTCCTACGCGATGCGTCCATCCGTAGGTGAGGTCTTCAAAGTCGTGGCAAGAGGGTCCAGCTTTTATATAGTTGAATAAACAAACTTACGTAACTTGAAGTGCGGAAACATCTGGTTTCATTCTCCTTTCGGATTCCACCCGAAGCCTGGCCAGGGCTCAAGGATGAACCGAGGGAGTTTCTTTATCTGCTTGGCTTTGACCACATACTACCAAACAAGACCAGACGCTTGGTTGCACAGCCCTGACCACATACCCCTAAACAAAGGAAGATCAATATATTCTCATGACCCTTATCTACACTGCATATTTTGTTAATCATCATACATAGTTTGCTAATCATCGGGTACTACTATTACATAATGATTGGTTGTGAGGTTCATTCAGAGGTCAGCTTTGGTTCCAAGCCTATTGTTAGTACTTCATAGGACCGCAAAATGACCAGAAGCCTGGAACCCCATTCCTGTGAGGAAAGGTTGTAAGAGTTGGGGTTGCTCAGCCTGGAGGAGAAGACTTCAGGGAGACCTTATTGCAGCCTTTCAACACTTAAAGAGGGTCTATAAGAAAGATGGGGATAATGTTTTTAGCAGGGTCTGTTGCGAAAGGACAAGGGATAATGGTTTTAAATTAAGAGGGTAGCTTTAGAATAGATAGAAGATTTTTATTTTTTTTCCTTATGACAATGGCAAGACACTGGAACAGGTTGACCAGCGAGGCAGTAGATGCCCCATCCCTGAAACATTCAAGCTGAAGTTGGACGTGGCTTTCTCTGAGTAACCTGACCTAATTGAAGATATCACTGCTCATTGCAGAGGGGTTGGACTAGATGACCTTTAAAGGTCCTTTCCAACCCAACCTATTCTATGATTCTGTAAAACCAGAACAACACTGTAGTACCCACAGCATCAAGCTGTGCACAGATGTAATTTGCTTCAGAATATATTTTGTCGTTCCTTGGAAGACAAGACAAGTAGGGGTTTGCTCGTGCTTAAAGGAACAGAGTCTTCCAGTGTCAAGTCAGGTTTATGCCTGTGGAGTCTCAGTCATAGCCCTGTTCATACCACATCTCCAGTTTGTGTATCTACCTGTGGTGAACAAGGAATAGTCACTCTTTGGTCAACATTTCTGCTTCAGCAGATGAAGTGTCTCGGAGTACTTCAGTACTTCTTGCCAGTAACCTGACAGCTCTAGGTGTAAAGAATGTATCTTCTGCAGAAGTGAGGAGAAACTGGCTTTTCTTGCCTGGTAGTACAACTTCTGCCAAAAAAAAGAGCATGTGCTTCTAGTCAAATGGGTACTGGAGTGAAACATGTATCCAAAAGTGGAAGCTTTGATGCCTGAAGGCTGGAAAGGAGGAGGAATCGGTATAATCCTGATGAATTGGTCAGGACGAAGAGGTGTTACCTGTATTCTCATTATCAGACTTAAGACCTGCTTCTTCCTTGCAGTTTTTGGCAAGCAGAACTTACAAGAAGACCGTCCTTACAGAAGAACTGATCGTCCGCTACTTGCCCGAGGAATTATCTGAAAGGAAGAAAGTTTATGAGGAAGAAATGAAGGAATTGTCAAAGTAGGCTTTCCTTTTACTACTGACAGCTGTTACAAAAATGTATTTTTTCCATGTAAATTACTGAAGAAGCTTCATCTGCTTATGCTAAGGCACAAAATGAGTGAATTTGTAAATGAACCTGCCAGATGTTTTGTATTTTTGACATGTTTGTTGCAGATAAATAACAATATGCAGGCACAACAATGTTCTTAAAATAAAGATAATTGCTTTTTCCTCTGAAACATTGTAATAGATTTAAAAGTTATAATGGGTGGTTTCTGGGAGGAGAATTTGAGTTACACTTCAGGTCAGGAGAAGTTCAGGGATCCAGTTTTGTCAGTGACTTGGGGATCTTGCTCTGCAACTCATCTACAAAGAAATACAAAACGTGCAGTTAAGCCTGAAAATAAACCAAGTGGATTAATGGGCTGCTTGAAAATTAAAGGGCTTTACTGAGCTTGGGAATTCTCTACCATCTTGCTTTGAACATGGCTAGTTCTTAGGTACTATATTCCTGTGAAAAGGTATCACCAAAATCTTGCCATGTGTATTTAAGCCAGATGGATGTGTCAGTATGCACACATTTGGGAAACTGGCTGTTACTTCCTGACTTTTTCTCTATGGAAAGTAGGTTAGAGGGATTGTTTCCTTAATAAATTAACAGAAAGAGGCCTGAAGTGTGTTTGTCTTGTAAAAATGACAAACCTCAACCAGATATGTGTTTATGAAGAAGGAATCTAAGGAAGCCACTGGAATTGGTGCTTTGTTAAGGGTTTATGCTGACTTTAGCAGCGCCCGGAAAAAAAGCTGAATGTTGTTGTTTTTGTTTTGTCTCAACAATTATCTTACAGTTTGAATAAAGATGTTCCCATCTTCGTATGTACCATGGCCTTCCCTACCATCCCTTGCCCACTCCATGTCTTTGAACCTCGTTACCGTCTAATGATAAGAAGATGCATGGAAACTGGTACCAAGCAGTTTGGCATGTGCTTAGCTGACGAATTAAAAGGGTAAGGAGATGAGCTGAGAATGTCCTGGTTGGTTTTTTGCAGAGGCTGTTGTGAAGCTACTGGAGTATTACAGCACAGTATACTTGTCTCCCCAAACCACCACTGTTCCTTCCAGTCCTGTATGAACCAGTATTAAAGTTGCTGGCTTTTTTTTCACTTTTGTATCTTAAATATTCCTTTGGACAGAAAGATGTAATTTTTATTGCTCCCCTGCTGGATGGATAGCAAGAATACAAGTCATCCTGTTACTACAGACTCCAAAAATAGCATTTAATTGTCTGTGTGTTTGGAAAGCTTTCTAGCCTGTTTCTTCTAGTGGAAGCTGACAGTCTCGATAAGGTTGCTCCTCTGTCTACTCAGTTAAAAAGAAAAAAAAATAAAAATAAAAATCCAAACCTTCAATAGCTTTCCTTCATAGGTGGTGTTTGAATGAGACAAAGTATACCCTTGGCTGAAAGTCTGTTTTGCTGCTGAATGTTGAATTTTGATGTTTGTCTGTACTGCTGTGTTGCAATGTCTAAATTACCTGCAGTGAGTGAGTTACATTGTCTTTCTGTATGACCTTAGCTTAATTTTATGTGAATTCTGACACTGGTGTGTTTCCAGCTCCCTGTACAGAGACTGACTAGATGACCTTTAAATGTCCCTTGCAACACAAACTAGTCCATGATTCTATGAAGACCTTCAGGTTTATAGGTAATAGATTTGGGGATGAAGGGAAGGAGAAGATGCTTGTAGGAAAACAGTGAGGTGGTCTTAAGAGAGGTCTGCCTTACGAGATGCAATAGGCAGTTGCTAACTTCAGAAGATATGTTGGCATGATGCAGACTGTGGAATGGATGATGAGCATGGGAATTTTTAAGAACACATTAGGCAGGCAGCCTCAAGAGTAGCATTTTTCTAGATCATAACTGGAGCTGAGAGGAGGGCAAGCATACCAGGGTTTGGCAGCCTTTCCTTGTCCAGTTCAGGGGATTTCGGGGGGGGATTTTGTTTTGATTTGGTTTTTTTTTCTCCCAGACTGGGTTGGTAAGGTGGCAGTAAGAATACAGGTGTAAGAATACAGCTGCCTACAGCTTCCAGTCAGCTCTAGCTGTTCCTCATTCCAGTTGGCATGCTGTCAGTGCTGCACTCAGTGGAGATGAGGCTCCAACAGCAGCTGATGCTCTATGGACTTTTTCAGGCCCATTATCAATTTCCTGGAAGCAAATACTTAAAAGAATGAGGTCAAAATGATCTTAGGACTTAAGTGATAACTCCCCTTACATCTGTGAAGACTTGTGGAAGAGCCAGATTTACTTGGAGTCAGGTCTAAAACAGAGGGCCAAGGGGTTACAATCCCCAAGCCACAAGAATTCTTAGATAATGTTATAAAAAGGTATCTTAAAATGCAACCAGAATGCTTAGATTTTTATTGCCTGTCTGTTTTGAGTTACTAAAACTAAACTTTTTTAAGCATGGTAACTTAAACACTGAAGTGCAGGAAGCCTTCATCTGTAGACACATGGCAGGCTGTCGTAGCTTCTTACACAAGAAGTTCTTTTGTTTGTTGTTTGGTTTTTTTTATTCAAAATTGCAAAATCAAACTGGGAATAGAAAAAGTGGGGAAACGTGTTTTACCTCATCTACTAAGGCATGGATACCTCCCTCCCTTGAGAAAGTGATGAGACACGTTCAATTCGTTACCTTCCTCTGATTTCTCCAGTTTCAGGTACAACTGGGAGAAGAATATAAAATTTGACTGTGTTGGTACATTTTATACCCACCTCCAAGTGATTTCTTGTCACTCTTTGCTGAAAGTCCCTTTCTATCCAAAAGTAACTTCTCAAAGAATGACAGAAAAAAAAAAAAAAAAAAAAAAAAAGATAAAATCATCCCTTTGCTTCTGATTTCCAAATTCGGTGTGAATATCACTAAAAATCACTGACTTAAAACAGTTGTTACCTACCTGTTTAAATTGTGTTTAGTCTAATACTGTGATTAATAAGCTTGCTTTTCCTAATCCCACTGGTAGAGCAGCAGGGTTTAACTGTGTGCAGCTGTACTCTTCTTTAGCTCTTCCTCAGTTTGCTCTGTACAATGGCCAGGAGAGAACAGTTGCTTACAGTGGTGAGCTCTTTTTTTTTCCAATCCCTCCTCCCAAACTCAGGATTTCTGATAGAGTAGCAACAGCAGTCGTTTCCCTGCGGTGTCGGCGTTTCTTCATCGTTCTGATGTTAAGAAATGGCCAAGCCCTGGCAAAACAAATGTTTCCCTGACAGAAGGTTGATCAGAGCACGCAGAGGTTTGGTGTTTTGAGATGAGATGGAGGTAACAGTGCATTCTCCTGCTTAGCATTTCCAGCTGAGGCGCGGAGCACGTCATGGGGAAGAGTCATCGTGCACTCAGCCTCTCTAGTGAACTCACCACTGCACAGATGTAGAGGAGATGAGCCAGGTTATTTCAAGTAAAAATGTGTTGCCTGCTTGTTTCCAGGGCATGATTAAAACCTGGGCCTACTGGAAATGTCACAGATACAAACGTGCTTTTCGTAAAGAGGGGATTTGGGGGGGTTGTTTTGGGGTTTTGGAGGTTGTTTTGGTTTTAAGTTGAAGGAAACAAGTGCAAGAAAAATCTTGCTAAATAGAAGCCTTTTCCTTCTAAAGCATATAATCCTCTGCTTACACCTTGGAGTATGGGGCTAGCCCTCCCAGCCCAGCATTTGCTCCTCAGTTTCTGGACAATCCCTATGGTTATCTTTACCCATCTTGTTTTCTTTGCAAACCAGGTGAATTTGCCACCAGCAGCTGGCAGCTCCCAGCATGAAACGTACTCCATTTAGTTTCCTCTCCTTTCCCAACCCTCCCACCCCACAAGCACACTCTGAAGATGCTGCTGCCCTGCGCCTCTGAGGGAAGGCAGAAAGGGTGGGGGTTGTGTGGCTTATGTGAATAAGCAGAAATGTATTGTCACCAAAGCAGGATCCTCTTTCGAATGAGAAGTGGTGAATTAGGCCCAGTATTTGTCCTGATGTCTATAAACACTTGTTGATGACTTCCACTTTTATGCCCTTCTGTCATTTCAGATTTGCAGATCATGGCTGTATATTAGAGATCAGGGACGTAAAGTTTTTTCCTGATGGGCGCTCAGTTGTTGATACAGTTGGTGTCCGTCGTTTTAGGGTCTTAAGCCATGGCCAACGAGATGGATATAACACAGCAAACATCGAGTATCTTGAAGATAAAAAGGTGATCTATGGCACAAAGTTATTCATACCCATGTATTGCTGGATTCACTTAAAATAGCCTTTCCTTGTTGCATTTCAAGCTAGCTGTGCATTATTTTTAAACCAGTATCGTTATAAATACTAAAGCTCTATTTTGAAAACAATGGAACAAACTTTTGTCTCTTCCTTCCCTTTCTTCCTTTCTGCCCTTATAATTATCTCTGCTTGAAGTGTTGCTCTCCCTTCATGGATCTCAAAGGAGCTTCAGGTGCTGAGGTCTATCATGATGTGTAGATGAGGTCAGAGTAACATTTTCAAACCGGTACGGGCTTGAAACCCTTCAAAGAGCACATGCCCCTGTTGTCAGAGAACCAACTGTTCTCTTCTTGCCCTGAGCAAATGGTTGGCAGACTTCATCTGACCTCCAAGCTCTCATTTAGGGAACAGGTCCTCAAAGAAAAATCTCTTAAAATGAGATTTTAGTGACATGTAGTTAACCGTACCTATACGAGCATCCATCAGAGCTGGCTGAGAGCAGAGTGTTGCAGGAAGGGCAGTAGTTTTTAAAAACAAGTCCTCTTATAAAACCTGTATCCAGTGACGTGCTTATGATGGCCAAAGGGTGGATTTTTGGCCATGCTTAATGATGACTTCCTGGATCATCTTGAGAGCATGTCTGTAAAACCCTGATCCCTCTTAACGCTGAGTTTAGTAGAAATCTCATGCTAACTGATGAAGTCCAGGCTGGTCATATAGCTCTTCAGTGCACTCTCATAGTTTAAGTGAAGTCTGTAAAGTCTTGGTAGGGCTTTGCTCACCTCTGCAGGATGATGCAGTTGTTCACCGGGGCAGGAAAAGCAGAATGTGTGGTGGTGCCTCCCCCTTGCAAAAGGTTGGAGTAGGTGTTCTGCTCAGAGTGAGGGCTCTGCCGTGTTTAAACCCCCAGTGAAGGGTGGTGGAACCCAGGCATCCAGCCACTGTTTGCAGATGGTGCCAGAGACCCACCTCTTCACAGTGAGATTTACCTTGTCTCACTTGAGAAGCTGATGTCTGTGTCCAGCACCCTACGCTCACGTTTTATCTGTTGGTGAGAAATCTCAGTCCAAAGCTGCCTATTTTACCTGCTCTGTCTTAGACACCTTAAGATGCAACTAATTGCCCTCTCGAGCTGTTCCTCCTTGACTGTGAAGGGCATTCAGAGCAGCTAGCTCAGATGGGCATCTGAGTAGCACAGGTGAATCACACCATTGGTGTGTACACATTACGGGGGGGGGGAACCCAACAACACCCAAAAGCAAGAACCCCAAACAAAAAAAAAACGCAAACAAACAAACCCCACCCAAACAAATCACCAATTTGTAGCATGTTTTGCTTATGCTTTTTATTTTTTTTTCCTTTTCCCTAGTAGCTAATAGTTAGGCCTGTGCAACTAAAACACTTTTTGCCTCAGCAAGGGTATTTTTTTTTTTTTTTTATGGCCATCCCTGGTATTGGGAAAGCATCCACTTTCCCTGCTTCCTGCCTGCTCAGGTGTCTACCCTCCCCCCTCCTCCTTCTCCTCCTCCTCCTCGGCTGTCCTACCATGGCCTTAATGCTTCTATAAAATACTGCTGATCTCCAAATGCCATAGACCCTCCCCCTGTCTCTGTGCTCGGTGGCAGTAGTGCTTCTTTTGTTTTGCTACCTGATAGACCAGTGTTCAAAGGTCCTTCTGTGAGAGGGACTCCAGGGTTTGGGTTTGAGATGCTTAATATGATGTCCCAGGATTAGAGAACAGATTCTTCTGTTGTTGTGCCAGCATTAGGAATGGATATTAACGAGGCAGTAACTGCTCCAAGAAATGTCACTTCAGAACACCTAGGGGAGGGTAAAAAGACTCCAGCATCACAGGTTTGAAAGCTGAGACTTGGGTACAGTTTTCCTTAGATAAGGACATTTGAACAGCTGTAGTCACTGTGTTATTTTGCTTCGCTTGCTTTCTGGGGAAGCCCACGGACTCCACGATATCAAACCTCTTTTGTTCCATCTCCCTTCTTTTAACAATAAGGTGGAAGGACCAGAATATGAAGAACTTGTTCGCCTTCATGATTCGGTTTATGATCAAGCCGTTGCCTGGTTTACTTCTCTTAAAGACAATATGAAAGTGCAAATTCTCAATCATTTTGGGTCCATGCCGGGAAAAGAACCAGAGCCACAGGTAATGAAACCTTCCTACTTATGCAGCCTTACTCTATACAGAATTTTCACAGGTTTTTACTTTGGTTTTGTACATCCTCAACTCTTACTCACCCAGTTTTGGTCTGTTAGCATGAAGCATGGAAAACAATCAGTGGTAAACAGTATAGCAGTGTAAGTTGATAGCTGAAGAGATCACGCTTAATGGGGTGTGTTTAGTCGTTGCTTGAACTGTTTAGTGGTGACTTGATGATCTCAGAGGTCTTTTCCAGCCTCAGTGATTCTGTGACTTGTTTGCTAATCATATGACACTATGATACTATGACTGGCTTAGCAAACAGAAGGTGGGAAGGAAGGTGGTGTTCTTCACAGGGCAGTGCCGGAGAATACGTGATTGCACATCTTTCCATCTTTTCACAGAGCAACCCCAGTGGTCCTGCCTGGTACTGGTGGCTCTTGGCAGTGTTGCCTCTGGAGAACAGAGCTCAGCTGGCTATATTGGCCATGACCTCCCTTAAAGATCGTCTTATCGCCATCAGACGCGTGTTGATATTTGTGACTCGCAAGAGACCCAGATAACATGGACTTCAGTTGTGAGTGGGCACCGAAAGCATCTCACGAGAGGTGGTTCTAGGGGAGGGCGAAGGGGGAGGCGTTGTTTTTGTTTGTTTCTTTGTTTGTTTTAAGATTCCTTCAAAAAGGAACAGCCCTTTTCTGACTGTGTCCAGCGTCCATCGATTGCATCGGTTTGTTACCCTGAGTATTCACCAAACCTTGCACTCTCTCCTGTCGTCCTGGTGAAATCTGAGCCTCTACAAAGCCGTGCTGCGGTTAGAGCGTAGCCGATAGATGTGGACAGTTGCTTCAGAGCGCTACGAGAGAGTTGATGTTTCTAGCCTTCAAGAGAGTTAAGTACTAGAAGTAGCACCGTTGGCCTGCATGTGATTTGGATTTCCACTTGATGGGAAAAAGGAAACTGGACGGAGGAGTGAAGAGGTGTTCCCTGGACTTTGCTTGAAGGTAGTGAACAGAAGAGGAGTTACCGCTTGCCCGGCAGGAACCAACAGTGCTCTCTGTCAGTGAATCGTTAGGCAGTCTGTCACACCCCCACATCTCAGCAACCAGCTGAATAGTCTGTGAGGAAAAAAAAAAAACACCAACAAAACCATAAAAAAATAGCCGTTTGTGGTCAAGGCATCTGAGGATGTTTAACTGAGAGAATAATAGCTACTGAATAAGCACAGTATTTAGTAGCCTTCGGTAATCCCTAGTGTTGTGATTTACGTGCGTAGCGGATCGAGTATGCACAAAACGTTTGGGAAAGGGTTACTTTGGCTTACCTGAAAAGAAAAATCAAAGCAACCCTAGCTGGTCCTATCGCTAAATTCCTATCAAACCGGCTCCCTCGAGTATGATAAACGCTGCTGTGAAATAATGATTTCACCCCAAGTGCAAGGGAGGCAATGCTGCAGTTGGCTCTGGACGCCCGCTCCGTCAGCGGGACCGGCAAGGATGGAACGTGGGGAGGTTTCCATCTCCTTCCTGCCTGCAGCGTGATGCCAGCCTCCCCTCACGTTGGGGTGATCTCTACTGAACGTGTTTCAAACCAAAAGTATTGTAGTTTAGTACCCGTTGCTGCATGTGATGGAAATCGGTCCACAACAACACCGTGAAAGGAGGCACAAACTGAACCTATAAAGGCAAGTCTCAATGCAAGCTGAAGTCAGGTGTTAACCTTCATTTGTCTCTGATTATTAGGTTTTGGGGTTGTTTTCTTTAATGTATTGTTTTGTTAGTATCTTAACTTCGATAGCTCTTAAATCGATGGCTTGTCAGTCAATTTACCAACGTTAGCTCAACTGCCAATGAAATAACTAACAGTGTTACCAGTTCAATTGGCGTAGTTTCCTATAAATAGAACTGATACTACCAGCAGGAAAAAAGAAACAAAAACAAAAAACAAAAGTTGACTTGAATTTCCATGTGCTGCAAGCATAGCAAGACCAATGTAAAGACTTGTTCATGTGCGGAAGTCTGGTAAGAAGAAATGGCTGTTTACCTAAATGGTCAAAGTGCCTGGTTTATTTTTTAGTTCTTTTGTCCTTATTTGTCAATGAAGATATATTTAAACTTTTTTTTTTTTTTTTTTTTTTTAATTTCACTTTGCACATGAATTCTGGAAGAAGACTGCATTAAAATGCAGTCGTCGAGATCTATTACCTGCTCTCTTTGGGTATTGTAGTTATAACCTGTGTGGTCTGGGAAACAAAAGTACAGAGGTTGTTTTTTTCCTTTCAGCAAATGACTACCACAAATGGTTTCTGTAACATACCCTGAATGTACTGTAACTGCCTCTACCTTGAACACGCCTTTTCTATTTAAATAGTTTGTAAGTAATATTCTCTGAATTGTGAAGTGCATAACTTACAACCAATGATGTCATAACCTCTACAGTAGCCTTCTGCAAGTTCTGCTACCGTCACCAAAACACTCAAAATTCAAGTTGAATGCATTTCCTCCAGGATTTGAAGATGATGAAGAGGAAGTCGCTGAAGTCTAACGATACATGGGTGAGGAAATGTCAGAAGGTCTTAAGGTCTTCAGCCCACTGTTAGCTGAGCTACCAAAGGGTGGTTTTTGCAAACAAAATTCTCAGACCAGAAGTTGGACTGTGTTTGATCTCGCAATCCTTTCTGTTCAGCTTCCTGTTCTTCCCATCCCTTTCCATGCTGTGGATTTCTTCTAGACTCTTCTCATCTTGCTCCTTCGTGTGTCTGGCCTAGTTTTGAGTATTACTAGTTTAGCTGCAAGGGGACTCCGATGGTATTTGTGTATTGCTGGTCCCTGATCTTACATGTGCTGAATTTTACATATAGGAGTGTAAGGAAAAAAAAAAAAAGAAAAAGAAAAAAAAAAAAAGGAAAAAAAAAATTAAAAAATCAAGGTGCTAGTTAGTGTCTTCTTGGCTTTGCCTGAGTAACTAATGTGAATATTCTTCTTTGCAAAAGTGATTTTTCAAGATATCTACTTTTGAGGTACTTCTGAGAGGAGACCCTATGGAACAAGAGAGGTTATTTACTGCTGTTCTCTTAATGTGTAAAGACACATTTTTACATGGAAAGTGACATTACTGTGTTCCTGAAGGCCTGCAGAATTAACGGAATAAGCGTTCTGGAAGAGAAAGCTGAACTGTAGAGGGATTTTTTTTTAGTCCAGGTTTAAAGCAGTTTGTGAATATTTCGGTGGCTGGTGTTTTGGATGAACGACAACAACGTCGGAATTGTCTGGGTATGGATGCAAATAATCCTATTATAGCAGCCCAAAGCTGACATTTCTTCCAAAACATTGAATGCTGATCAAATAGCAAAGCTTTAAGAAAAGAAACAACTACAAATAGAAATCACCACTGCCCTGTGGTACTTGCTTTCGAAGGGAAAGTACCAATTTCATTGTTACCAAATTATCTCTGCCGTATAATCTGCACAGCATCCAGTGGTACCTCATGGGCAAAGCTAGCTATTTCATTTCTCTCTAGAGGAGACATCCACCTTCTGGCTGATCTATGCTTAGGTGTAACTTGTCGCCAAGGTACATGTGGAAGCATTGGAGCTGAGCTCCTGGAAGAGATAGACAGGATTTGTTGCCTTTCTAGCTCATTCACACTTTTTCTTGCTTGCTGTCCAAGCAAGGATGCTGGGATATATGATGAGTCTTTTCACTGTGGTGAATGTGGCCCTTCTTTATACACCATAAAGAGGCCCAAAAAATAAATAAAAAAAAAAAAAATCCCTCTACCTCTACACCTGTTGTTCACCTGTAAAGCTTCAAGCTACAAAATGATCTATATATATTTTAACCTTTTTTTTGTTGTTGTTGTTGTTGTTGTCTTTCAGAAGCATACTAATTGTTTGCCACTGAGGCCTTTTATCTACTGTATTTTAATATGTTCATTTGATAGTCATCGAGATCTCTTTGTACTTCTAACCTGTAGATCTTGTCATGTTTCTTACTGCTCCTTTTTCCTCGTTCTCCAGTCCACTTTTAAATTGATAAATAGAAAGCTGTACACTCTCTATTCCTATTACATTTTACACTAGTGGAACTGGTATTTTGGTAGCGCCTTAATTTTGCAGTTGTGAAATGATTGTATCAACTCTTATCTGGGGCTTCTGACCAGATTTAAATGAGTATGTTTAATGTAGATAAACTTGAAACCATTTTTTTACTGTTTTAAAGCTAGTTACGAAATGGAGTGTGTACATATGTATAAATATAAATTATTAATCTGCACCTTTTTGTATCTAGTAAATACAGAAGAAGTTCATGTTCTAACCACATTTGGCAATTTTTGTTGCATAAGCAAAGCCAAAACTTTTTTTAAAAATTGCAATGTTCATTTCATGTATATTTGCAATATTCATGGGAAATGTATTTAATTTATGTGATATTTGGAATAAAACAGATTGAATTTATAAGAGTGTGAGTTTATGGGAAAGCTTTATCACTCCCCGAGGGTTACGAGCTACAGAGCTGTGGTAAATGCAGCCTGACCAGAACCAAGCTGCTGTCAGAAGGGTTTTGTCAGAATCATAGAAGGGGAGGACTTGGAAGGGACCTCTGGAGATCATCGAGTCCAAGCCCCCTGCCAGAGCAGGGTCACCCAGGGCAGCCCACACAGGAA
>WUAM01000293.1:114057-179154 GCA_024336885.1 Actenoides hombroni
AATTTCTTCCCCATGAGGGTGGTGAGACCCTGGCACAGGTTGCCCAGAGAGGTGGTGGAAGCCCCATCCTTGGAAGTTTTTAAGGCCAGGCTGGCTGGGGCTCTGAGCAACCTGCTGTAGTGGGAGGTGTCCCTGCCCATGGCAGGGCGGGTTGGAACTGGATGATCTTTAAGGTCCCTTCCAACCATGACAATTCTATGATTCTGTGATTTTTGTCTTCATGGTGTTTCCCATTCTGCCTTCCTCCCAGTGTCAACTCACAGTTACCACCTGCCCCTCATTGAGATCCCATCTAAAAATTTGCTCTTTCTGTGATGATTATAAGTTGTGAGCAAACAATAACACAAGTAATAACTACAGACTGTTCCCTTCTCCCACTTTCACAGCATGTTCTCTCTTCTGATGCCTGATTTTTAAGCTGGAAACCCTTTGGGTCAGGAATTACTTTTATTGTTTGAGGTTTTATTTCTTACAGCACTGAACAACTTGTACGTGTTAAACGTTATAAATAATAAGAAGAGATAGATTTTCATGGTCATAATACTTTATCAACATCAGTTGAATAATAGTATTTTAAAAATATATCTGTCGTGCCATTCAAGTGCTCATTTGCTGGATGTTAACATACCACATCCTCTTCATTTAGTTTAAGTATCCACCGAGTCCAGAAGCTTTGCCAGTATCCATCAAGTCCAGAAGCTTTGCCACTTTATATCTGATGAGGATCTGGCCCATCATCTCTGATTTGCAGTACTCAGTCACATTTTTTTATTTTTTTTTTTAAAGAATGATTTCTTTTTTTTTTTTTTTTTAAACTTCTGCTTTGTTTTTGTTTGGTATATGAGATTCTGATACACCAGTAAGAGAGTGAATGTGATTTCATCTCTCTCCCCGAGGACTGTTTGAGCACCTGTGCCCACTTGGGTGATGCAGGAGGTGAACAGTCCTTTGGGCTTTTCCTTCTAACACTCAGACTTGTAGATTTATGCTCCTCAGGGGATGTTTTCCATCAGAGGTTGAGGCAGAAACCTTCCTAGGTTATTGGAGAAGGATTCAGAAGAGGGCATGAGGTGCAGGCAGCATTTCCCATTTTATGTGAATATTTTGAGGCAAATGACAGGTTTCCTAAAACTAGTGGAAGAGAAATAAATATGGGCCATTAAGCAAAAGAAAAAAGACACAGAAAAAAATACTGGCTGTGGGAACATCTTGTCATCCATATATTAGCAATAACATCATGCTCAACTCCATGACACTCTCATTAGAGAAAGCAACTGTTTAAGTGCAAGGTTTTTAACCTCATATAACAAATTACTTCATTTGCATCATATTTATGACCGGGAAACAACAAAGCATGGATATAAAGAGCTCCAGCAACTATTTGCGGCGTACGTTCAGAGATACCTTTAACTCTGGTTGTAACTTATTAATAACAGGAGTAATGAAGTAAAATAAATAGAAATGAAGAAAAACTGGTATTACATACAGCTAGAAAACAGGGAGGTTAAATTCTGTGTGTGATGGTGTCTCATCTATCAGATTGATCAAACTGTAACTTTAAAGTGACGTCCTCAGAAAATGAGGTTTCAAAAAGATGTTATTTTCTAGGAAGCCCATATAAAGTCCCTTTCTCTTAACAGGCTGGTTAGCTGTGAGGCTAATTCCAGTGAAAAACCACAAGAGCTTTGTGAAAAACTGAAAACAGGAAAAGGGAAAGCTGCAACCGAGCTTCCTCGGTTTTGAACAAAACTATCTCTTCGTAAACCCTGCCCTGCTGAGGAATGAGAATTACCAGTTCAGTGCTGCTGCCAGGGGCTGGATTTGCTGGCTGGCTGCTGCCGGGGAGCCCACTGGCCCCCAGTCTGGCCAAATCCACCGTGTTCTCATCCCTACCAGTGGGGATACTCACTGGTCTTCAGTCTCTTAGAATCAGTGTTAAGACACTGGTTGTGCTTGCTGGTGCTGCCTAAGGCCCCGGGAAGGCAGAAGTGAACACTTGCAGTTTAATACTCAAGTAATAATCTATATAATTCATGAATCATTTGTGGGTAACAACAGATTTATATTTCAGAGAAAGAGTGAATGAACTGTAGCGACAATTAAACGAACACGATGACAGTTATTAATATTCCATGCCAAACATTTTCTAGGTCTTTTCAAAGGTAAAACTGCATAACTTGTGTTCCTCTCATACAGCTTGATATCTTGGCATTCCTAATACCTGAAGCAAACAAAAAGTAGTATTAGTGACTTAAGCTGACTGTGTTTTATCCTCTTAGGAAGATTTTAACCTGCGTGCATGTATCAAGGACCGGGATACGGATGTATCTTGGGAAATATGACAGTGGGAATGCAATTTAAACTTATCCTCGGAGATCCTTTTATTTATTTTTTAAAAAATAAATTAGTTCCAATGCAGCAGTGGTGGTCTCAGTAGGCGAAACACTTAAAATTATGCAGAAGGGACTAGAAATCTTTGCTAAGAAGCTTTTTGTCTCTGTGTTTTGTTTCTCAATAAAGATGATCCACAACTGTAAGTACTTAAAACAAGAGGGTTGTATCTGACAAAGCCACACAGCTTCTTAATGTAACCCAGTCTTCCCGTGTGGTTGTTTTCACATGTTTTTGGACCGAAGAAAGAGTCCTTTGTGGCTCAGCTTGGTTTGATTGAATGGCAGGAGCAGACAAATAGAGGATGAAGGTGGTGTCTCCTTACACTGAGTATGTTTAGATTGCTTTGAGCTGTGATCACTTGTTATTGCATGCATCAATTTTGAAAGCCATTAGGGAGAAACTGGTGGCCTTCCTAGTCCATGCATTGTCATGATGGTGCCTTCTAGGTGCCAGGGTGTTACGATGGCCTATGGTGGTATGAAAAATGCAAATACGACAGGCAGGATGGATCAGGAGGAGAAAGCATTGGCGGAGTACGCGTTTGCAGGGTTCACATTCAGAAGCCATCCCAGCAGTGGCCTCTCTACTGTCCATCTCCTTGTTTCTGCCCTTGTCGTCTTTTCTTTGATCACTGTGAAGGTTTTGGGGTGCCTGTTCTGATGTACAGGTGTGGGCAGTTATTCTAAACCTCCTCCGTGGGGGTTTAGCTTTCGTTCTGATGTTGCTAAGTGGTGCCTACTTCCTAGCGATGCGCTAAGGGAAAGTGATTCTTTCTGCCATTGACCACTTCTGATTGATCAGGAGGGTTCATCTCTCAGGCCTCTCGATGTTAGGAGGGAATGGCGTAATTTTAATCTTTTTGTTCTCCTTTGTTTTAAAACAGCAAGTGCAGTAGATGGTTGAACCGCTGTCCAAAAAAAAAAAAAAAAAAAAAGAACAGGGTTTGTTGACAGAGATACTCTGGAGAAGATAATTATATTGGTATACATCCACTAGAAGACACTTTTTTACATTTTTTTGTTTCTGAAGTAGTGAGGGAGGGAACCTGTCATAGCATCGACTGCTTTTAAAGGACAAAATAAGAATAAAAGCTAAGTGTGCATTTCTTCATTTGTGTTTGGCAAGGAGAGTGTAACGTTTTCTGCAGGATGATGACCTTGAGTTAACTAAATGTCTCCAGTTTAAAGAGTAAATTAATGTTACAATGTGCTTTGTTTGTGGTTAGGCCCGAAGACTGTCAGGAATTTCCTCAGTACAAAAGGTGATTGTGTGCTGGTCCATTTACTCAGGCTCCCTGCAAGAAAACCGCTGTGATCCCAACTGATCTGAATTAGTGTCACCACGTTGCCTTGCGTGCTTGGGTAGACCCGTTGATTCTGCAACATCTGAGGTAAAACGGCTCTGAGATTACCCCAACAAAGGAAAATATAGATAAATGTTGTTGCTGCTGCTGGGCCTGAGCTGGCTTTTGTAGATCCAAGCAACGTATCTCTTGATGACGCTCTTCAAGGCTTCCCACTGCACGAGAACTCAGTGGCTTGGGCGCATGGCTGTGCAGATGTGATCAAATACTACGTGGTGGAAATCCAGCCCTCTTTTTTGTTGTTGTTTTTGTTGTTGTTCTTACAAGTATATAAGTAGCAATATCTTGAACTAATTACAGCTGATGTAAAGCACATTTAAGGAAACCCATTAGCAGAGAATTAGAACTGGAGCAGATTAGCTATTCTTTAATGGCCTTGACTGTAGATCTTTTGATGCCTTGGTAGCTTTTCTAACACTCATTGCTCATCTGTCTTGACTAAATGACTGAGAAGCTTCTTTCAAGTCACAGCCTGGTTGGGATGTGAAAAAATTGCTGTTTTCAGCTGAAAAATTGATTATCTGGAAAGGTAAACTCTACCAAGTTCAGTACTGTATTTGTTGTTGAGATTTAAAGCATTATTTTGCTGCTCAGTGTGACTGTATAATAGAAAGAGTAATCTCTAATATGCTTCCTTGGAGCTATTAATTATTTACTTTCTTGAAATACAGATCATAGGCAATTCTACATGACTTCCCTTCTTACAGACTTTCTTGTCTCTCTCTCTCTTTTTGTATGCTTTGCAAATGCCTGTAAATTTGTTTTCACCGAAAGGGGAAATAAGTAATTTAGACTATTGCAGCTGTTTCATAATTAATTAATTTCAATTTGAAACAATCAAGTAGTGCCCGTCCATTGTTCTGTGTGCTTTTCTGAGGCATTAAGATTCACAATATCAAAATAAGTTCCAGATGGAAGTGCATACTTTATAATCAGAGGAAAAAAAAAGAATCTGCTTTTGTCAAAAACCTGAAGAGTCCTGCCCTGATCAAACCAGAAAATATTGTGCTTAAGCACATTTTTAAAGTTTTGAGCCATTACTTTAGGAAATACTTAAAAGTACCGATTTGAAATGTTATATAGGGCATTATAAACTTAGAAACAGAACTATAGATTTATGAGTAGAACTAAAGAGTGAGGGAAACAGTGATGTAGGACTATTCATTCGTTTCCTCAAATATTCCTGGCATCTGTTAAAACGTAACAAGGCTTAGCACATTTTCTCATTTTTGGCACTCTGTTTTCTATGATAAAGAGAAATATTTGCAATGATAAATCATCTCTTTGCTAATAATCAATAAATAACACATTCTCCTGAGGGGGGAAAAAAAAAAAATATGGTAAAATGAAGTGAAAAATACTGAGCAGAAGGAGAGATGATCAAAATGGTACACTGGGAAAGTCTCTTCTGTTTAACAAATATTGGGGTTTGTGGAAGAGCTAATGTGGCAGTTTGCAATAAGAATAAAAAGTCTTTCTTTTTTTGAACACGCAAGACACATAAGAGGTTTAAATTACGTAAATGTTACTGTTATTGGTGATAGCCCAGTATAAAGGAACACTTTATATTCAGAAAAGCATTTGCAAATAATGGGATAGATGCAGCAGTTGCTAGTCCTGATTTGGACAACTTTCTCTTTTAAGTGAATGGAAGTTTTGCCTGAATAAAGGTGGAAGGAATTAGCCCATTCATTATTATCTGAATTACATCAAGAGCTGACTGCTAAACAATAAAAGCATGATTCATAACATAACGGCTTCACTTAATTCTTTTGTAGTCTTAATATATCTCATTATATGGTACTTCTGTTCTTTCCTCTCTGTGCAGTATTCAAATTAATAACAACCACCTTTACATAACTGATGGTTAGACATGTTTTGCTGCCTTAGCAAGATCAAAGGATTTTATATACCCTTTTTGGATAGATACCAAGAACGGAGTGATCAATCTCTTCTGTAACCATTAAGCACAGTGTAAATATCTCAGGGTACCCAATTAGACACAAGTGGTTTGCCAGATGCTGAGAGCATCACCAGTTGTCAAGAGCTTCCCAAGTCTGTGGGGCAGTCCAGAATTTATTAGGGATTAGTGGTGGTCTGAGTTGTCACTCCACTGATTTGTGCTCGTTCAGCTGTGCCCTGCCTTAAGCAGCCTGCATGATATGTGGAGATAAGGTTCAAGCAACAGATACTTCACTGCCCCTCGGGCATCTTTGGGTGGGAAGGAGGCAGGGGTGGACTCTGGTGCTCCAGTTCCTCTCCCGTGACCAGAGAGGATTGGGGGTTATAGTAAGTCAGATAGTGAAATTAGAAGGGCATAAGAGAAGGAGACTGAAGAGAACAGCTCAAGAAAAGGGACCCCCAAAAGGCTTTAATATGAAGCTGGAGTTAACCCCTCACCAGGAAGCCATCTGCAGCCTTCAGGCTTTAAGAATTCTTTTTATCTAGAGATGTAATTGAAACAAGATGTGTAACAGCTGCGAGATGTCAGGTTTGTCAAAGTAACTAGAAAAATGAGTTCTGTGACACACTCACACACAGCAAAGTAACCTATAGATAAAAAAAAAAAAAAGAAAGAAGGAATAAATTATCATGTGGGTTAAAAGGAGGAAGGAAAATAGTCAAATAAAGAAAGATGCAGTTAATTCTGGAGCGTGGATGGTTTGAAATTAAACTACAGTATAGGTTTCCCAGAAATGGAAACATCCTAACTCTTTACCCCAACAGAAACAACAGTGGAACTCCTCATGTTCTCATCATAACTGTATTTTACTGATGGACTGGGATGGCCAGTGCTCTTCACTGACTCCAGGGGAGGTTGTCAGCCTTGTTTTAGCCTTCTGCCTGTTGCTGTTGTTACTCGTGTGCATTGTACTTGGCATCTGTAGGTAGGGACCCAGATTTGCTGCACTGGGTGCTGTTCAGACATGGGACAGAGAGCCAGTCATGGGACCAGAAAGTTTGCAGACGAAGTGAAAGACAAGAGAAAATCATGGATATGGGCAAAACTGGTCAGAAAGAAAAGGCAGAGTATTTTGATCACCCAAGGAGACAGTGGTTGCAGCAAAACCGCCAGGCCTGACAGTGCTGCTAAATGCATGAGTGTCAACATGATGGGAAAAAACCAGAACCTTCTTTTCAAGAACCTCAGAAAGAACAATGAAGCAATTTTGTGCATGTTTATGAGGACTTCTCCCAAGCGTGAGTGACAGCACAGGGATACCCTGAAGGTGTTAGTTGAAAACTTGGAGAATGAATTGCCCTAATGGGTCAAGAGAAGACTAGAGTCAGCCTTTTTGTAATAACTTTTGGTAATGACTTTTCAATAAAGAGGGGGATAGGCCACAAAGGACCTTCATGGTGAGGAAAGTGGGAACCAATGAAGAGCTGTAAAGAAAAGAGGCTCCTAACAAAGCATCCTGCCAGGGAAATGCTGTTTGCTGCAGCATCTCATCTGGAGCTGGCTTTCCTCTGTGAAGTCCAGATGTGCAAACTGAGGTACGTGTAGAAAATGCCCTTGCCCAGAGATCAAGCAAGCTGGAGCATAAGAGGTTCCGCAGAAACATAAGGAAAAACATTTTCACTGTGAGGGTGACAGAGCACTGGAACTGGCTGCCCAGAAGGGCTGTGGGGTCTCCTTCTCTGGAGACATGCAAACCCACCCGGATCTGTTCCTGTGTGACCTGCTCTAGGTGATCCTGCTCTGGCAGGGGGGTTGGACTTGATGATCTTTCGAGGTCCCTTCCAACCCTGAACATTCTGTGATCTCAGTAGATGGGTAAAATAAGGCTCAGTAATACGTTGTAGTTTAGAGCTACCATAATCCCAACACGTCTGCAGGTTCCCTGGTTTGGGACAGTGTATCTCAGTGTCAGGCAGGGTTGGAGCCTGAGGTCAAACAAGATGTGCAAAGTCAGGCTGAAAACAGCTTCAGCTTCAGGAACAGAGCGCTTGTGCAGTGGAGGCACTGCTCTGGGTGCAGGAAGCCACTGGCTGGGTGGGTGAAGCAAGCCCCCTGCTCTGGGTAGGATCAGGAGGGGTGGTATAGGAAGAAGTGTGTCTGGGGTATGGGAAGAGTTCTGTGGGGCTGCATCAGAGGTGCAGGTAATCTCTCTCTTGCCTGGGAGCCCTTCCATAAAGCTCAAAGAGAGAAGCTCCTTGGGGCTCAGCGCACTGAAACAATGATAGCTATTGGGTACTATTGGGTATTCTTCAAGGCAATCCAGCATCTCATCTGAATATGTGTGGCACCAATGGGAACTAATTAAATATACATATCAGAGTACTAATGTGGAGTACTATTCCAGTACTGCTTCTTTGAATCAGAGCGAGTCTCGGAGTCCGCACCTGGATGCCAGTCAAATATACCCTAATTCCCACTTTCAGCAGTGTAGCTCTTCTTGAAAGCCTTAAAGAAAAGAGAAATCTGAATTTTTTTGGACAGATAGGTAACTCAAGTGTTTTTCTTTCCTCGACTCATATTCACATGCAAAACCAGCTAATGCAATTTCAGTGGCGCTTACACGTTAGTTTTGTTGGTGGAAGAAAAGTCACCTATTAAAGCTGAAGTCATTATAACTCATCAGATGCTAACGTACCTGGTGTGTGGTAGAGAAACAGGCTGGCTCTGGTGAAATGCTGCTAGTTTGCCCTTACTCCCAGTTGTCTCTGGAGGTTTGACAAGCACAAGCAAGTTTTCTCACAATGCGCTCAGAGACTGTGCTAAGCTAGCTGTGTTTACTTGATCCTGGAAGCCTGTCTCTGCCTGCAGACAAGTGCAGAACCAAAGTGAATCCAAGAAGTTTGAGTGTGATTCCTGTATTTCCTCCTAGGAAGTCTCAGGAGAAGAGGTGATTGTGTGCGCTCGCAGATGTTCCGTGTACGTGCAGTAAATCCAGCATAGTCTGAGCGTGCTGCTGGCCTTGCAGCACCTGGTAATAAACCACAGCAATAAATCAGGTGATCTGCACACGCATAATAAATCTGATGCAACTGAAGGCAGCCATACAGGATGGACATGCTGTGCACAAACTGGCCGTTTTCCAGGCTTTCTGGATGTCAAGCTTCTACTGTAACTGGCTTGCCTGGGAATCCTGGCAAAACTGCTGACTTTTCTGTTTTCATGTTGGTCTCTTCTCACAAGTCACAACTGACAGGACAAGAGGAAATGGCACGAAGCTGCACCAGAGGTTTAGGTTGGACATCAGGAAAAAATTCTTTCCCAAAAGGGTTATCAAAGACTGGAACAGGCTGCCCAGCGTGGTGGTTGAATCACCATCCCTGGATGTATTTAAAAGCTGTCTAGGTATGGTGCTTAAGGGTATGGTGTAGTAGTGGCCCTGGTAGAGTTAGATAACGGGTGGACTTGATGATCTTAAAGATCTTTTCCAACCATGGTGCTTCTGTAATTTCCAGGGTGTGTCCAGGAGGAAGGAGACTAAAGCTCGAGTGTCATTTTTTCAGTGTGCCTGTATTCATTCAAGCCACAACACCACCCTGAAAATATAAACCACCCCACACCAGCACATAAAGGTGCTCTTTCTGTCAACTTAGGTGCTTTTTATGAATTATACCTTAAATTCTGACAAGTTCAAATCTGTTCTCCAATTTCTTCACATGGAGGTGAATGTTCTTACCACTTCAGGGCATCAGCATCCTGAGTATCCTCTCCGTTTCCATCAAAACTTTATTTACTTTATAGGAGAGCTTTAGTTGAAGAACTGTGAATGCACAAGGGCCTTTTTGAGGGCGATGTCTCACACTGTGATTGCGTCTTGTCCTCCTGTGTCTGAGGATGTTCAAAAGTGGTGAACTTCAGGCCACAGTGGAGATATTAAAATGGGCCAAGGGTTGCTCTCTGCCCTGTAGGCCAGCTGGGCTTGACACGTGGTAGAAAACAGGGTGGCCACAGACAAATTGCCTATTTGGAGATGTCTCCTCACCACTTGGCTGTTGGAAACGCTAAGTGTGTACACATAGATTTGATTTTTTTTCTTTTTGGTCCAAGCGGGAGCTGGAACAAGTCCCGTCGAGAAATGGCAGCAGAGGATTGCAACACTGACCAGATCAAAGTTTCCTTTATCGCCACTTCTGCGTTTGTTTGAGAGGGAATGGACCTCGGCCCTGTAAGACTAGATGATTGATTTAAAAGAAAATGCAAACATTATCCTTCTTCACTTTCCCTGGCAAATGAGCCTTCTTTACCATCGTGATATGGGCTGCATAGAAATGAAGCTGGGGACTTTACTGGTTTGTGAATCACTGCACTTGTGCTTAAATAAGGAGTATATTCAGAGCAAAGATGCTATCTTCATTTCAGTAAACCAGAAAGTGTTTAAGATACTACTAGACCCTATTGAGTTAGAGTCTCGCGTCTCCCTAGGACTTGTTCTCAAGTGGTTTTCTGTGCCAACTCAGGACACTGCCTTCGAGCTAATTAGCAATTCTGAGGAAAGCTGGAGGCAATTCATGTTTTTCTTCGTCTGGCCGACATGCTTATCAAGTCAGCTACCTCCAGTCTGATACAGCAGGCTGCCAATAGACTTGTCACAATTTATAAAGAGGGTTTGTGGTGGAGATGGAAAGTATAATGAAAACCACATCCACCAATTAAAAGCCTACATTTCCTCTTAGAGTCCAAACAATGGAAGGCTTTCCTTTTGCAACAGAGATTTCTCAAATCAAAGCAGCTCATAGAAGAAATATAAATTAGGAAGGAAGCTTTGAGTAGATCTTTAATGAGTCTCTGGCACAATGACATAGTGAGGTGTGACACATTCATGAATATAATCTACTTGCAAAGATTCAGCTCTCAGCAATCAAGCAAAAGTAATGCAACCAAATATGGGACATGTTCGGGTCAAGTCTTTAGTACATGCGATATCAGTCTTTTCCTGATAGGCAAAGACTATACCTGATGCTTTTCTTAGTGTGTGAAACATGGTTTTAACACCAGAAAATTAGCATTGGTCACATTTTTACTCAAGTGAACAGAAACTGACCTTCTTTTCATAATGGCGAGATATAGAAAAGGATCTTTGACGATAACTGTGGGCTTGTTAAGCAGAAATAGAGGATAAGGTGGAGACTGACTATGACATGTTCAGCAGCTAGAGGGCTAGGAACAGGACCTTGGGGAGCTGTTTTCTCTAAAGAAAATCACTGGTATCAAAACATTTCATTCCAAGGGCATAGAACATAACAGACACTTCAGAAAAAGGGTGTCAAAATTAATTTTACATAATTTTACTGACAACACTCAAATTACAATACAGTTAATATGGGCCAGATGCATTGAAAGATGTTGCAGAAACACACTGGGTGATGATAAAAACAAATTATATTGTTATTATTAGCATTGGGGTTGTATTTACCTCAAGTTGACGCTCTGATATTTAGCACCAGTTGCACTGAGTGTCTTATCGGTTGGTCTGTAAGCAGTTCAGCTGTGTCCATAGGGAACAACATCTGCTTTCATCAACTTTGTCCCATGTTTTTTCAGGAGGCAAGACGTAAGTATTTTGGTCTCTGCATCGTGTGAGTAGCAGCTATGCTTCTCCTCGACTGAAGTCTTTAGGGCTGCGTGGTGGGCTTCGGTCTATGTTAGCTTGGGGGGCTCTGCCCAACTGTGCTGTGTACACATCTGCAAAGCTTCCTGGGGGATGTGGGTCAGAGGAACCTTTTTGTGGGCACGGGCACCCGAGAAAAGGAGAGGGGTGGAATCAGACTTACCATGAGACTGTGTTTCCTAAGCACCACAGAAAGTCAGTATGTTGCTCATTGTATAGAACTTCATACAGTGATGCATCTAAATCTGAAGTGTGTAATCTGAGGTGTGTGATTACTGAGAAAGTCAGTCAGTTAAGGCAAGAGACGGTCGTTGTATTGCTTATGAAGAGTATAGACTGAGGGAGCACAGAAGAATCTTACGTCTCTGGTGTAAAGAAAAATCAAGCAGCTCTGGAAGGTCAAAGTACAGCAAGTAATCCACAAAGGATGCTTGTTAGCAGGCTGGAGACATGCCTAGGTTGGAAGCTGAATGCGATAGTAACATCCTAGCTACCTATCTATCTGAACCACTAAAAATCACTTTGGTTATATCTGTCATTTAATATACCTAACGATTGCCCCATCAGCCAGAAATTCCTCTGAGTTATTTGGAGACTGGATTTTGATTTTGTTCATTGAACCAAGCACTGCAGGTTTGTGCCAGGAGATTAACTGAGCTGGTTGCGTCACGCCAAAGCAGATACTTGCTCTAGTCTTTACAGCTGTTAAGCAAGGTGCAACATAGTGGTTTATGTGCATAATTTAGGCAGAATTAACATAGCAAAACTCCCAATCCAGAAACCCCACACAAGCTGACTAGGCATCCAAGATGCCCTTGATTTCTGGCAGAAGCACACTTAGGCATTATCTCCAGCTTTGCTAGTGCACATGCCTAGAGGCAATTTGAGGATTAACAGACTCATTAGCACAGTACATAAGGGCCTGGAGAAGTCCAAGATGTGCTGTGACAACACGCTTTCCATACTCGTTGTACATCACACATTACACAGCTGTGGGATGAGCGGGGAGGTAAGAGCTGAAACTCATGATTCCCCCTTCTTCAGATGAATGCTTCAGACACTTTCCTTCTGGTTCCCTGACCTCTCTATGCCCAGATCCATACTGGGGTCAAGCTCCAGGAAGAACTGTGGAGGGTCTGTCACCCAAAAAAGCTTCTAACCTAATAAGCAGTGCATGTTCCTTCAGTCTGAATCTATGGATGTGAACCCCATGCTGGGCATATACTTGGATCTGGGCTTCCCATTTTCTTATGCTGGTGTTTTAACCACTAGGCTGTTAGAAAAACAGTGTGCTTGGCTGTGTCCTTTGGTTTGCTTTTCAAAGGCGTGCCCCAGTTGTCCGATTTAAATTCCTAAGAGGACACACAGATGGGACTCGAGGTGTGAGTCCTGCTTTCATGGTGGAGTCTAACCACAGCAAAACCCATGAATTCTCTTTGACGTTTTCCTTTGGCAGGTGTAGTGTTTGTCTGCGAGCGTAACCTCTGGGTAAGGAGAAGCTGGTCGTTGGGTTGCACAGATCGTCCCTGGGTCTAAAAGACCCGAGTCTTTTAGAAGAAGGTTTAGATCTTAATGTCATTACGTTTAAGTTCAATGTTATCCCACCAGATAAACTGAAGCCAGCTGCTTCTCACTAGCAAGGACTGGTAAATGTTATTTCAGAGGAGAGAAGAACATTTGTCCAATCTTTTAGTTTTTCAGAGAAAGCATTTTGTGTGGAAAATACACCCAGTTTTGTCGTTATTGCCAAGATGGTCTAAAAAGACAGAAGATAATTCTAATCTAATCTATTTAGAGTATTTCTGGAGAGCCCATTACTGATGTCTGAGTGACAAATGAAGGTCTGGATTGCACCTGCCAGGTATGTGCCTGGGGAAAAGGCATGTGCAACACATAAGGGCAAAGGCATGCGTGTCCTCATGCTCTCATGCAGGAACTATCCTCTACCCAGTATTTTCTGGTGAGACATACAGTAATTGCTCGTAGAGAGCAGGTCAGATTTCTAAAAGGATATCACTGACTATGGGCTTGCCTATATGTGAGCAAGCAAAATACATGAGGGTGTAAACTGAGTAGCCTGTACAGCCTGTACAGTCTGCAGGGTGCTGGCATTGGTATGTGGAAAATTACACACATATGTGCAGTTATTTAACTGAATTTGCTTATATAGATTTAAAATATAGCTATATGTAATGCCCGTACCAAATTCTAGGCGTTTCTTTTAGGAATGAGAACTACCACTATATGGTAGAGCAGTCAAAATCTGCAGTTTCTCTCAAAATTTTGAAGATAATCTTTATTTGCAATTGGCAGCTTCTGTCATACTCCTCAACCTGGGTGGGCATGAGCATGATGCACAATTTCAGCATTAGCAGTAGCAGATGATTTCCTTCCAGAAAGAAGATAGGGACAAATAAGAGTCCTGTTCTGTTCCTGTCGGGAAGAACATCTCTATTTGTTCCTCCTGTACTTGCTCGTTCCTCAGGGCCACTTGCACTGAACACCACCAAGCAAACAGTAGGAGATTTCACACCCAAGGCTTCATCTGTTCCCCTGCAACCACCTCTGGGCTTGTTGCAGTGGAGTCTTCAGCTGGTCCAGCTTTCTGCTCCGTCCCTCAGTCTTTTACACAAGCTCCATCGACCACGAAGGGCTAGGACCGATCTAGGACTACGTTGTGGCGATCAGATGTGGCCATAGGGTAGAAGAAGGATGTGAGGTACAGGATTCCCTGTGTGTGACAGAGCGTGGGAATGGGATAGTGAGAAATGAGGGTTGCTTAAGTCCGGGCCACCACATAACAACCTCGGAGAGGCTGGCAACCTGCCTTCCTTAAAGGAGATGCTGACAGCTCCTCGCAGCAAATGAGCTCAGCTCCTCTCCTGCTGCCCCTGACCATGCAGGAATGGCATGGTTACAGAGAGGGGTTTATTCAGGGGAAGGAGAAAGAAAAGAGGCTCCCCACGCCCTTCAGGATGCTGGCAAGTATCACTTGTCTGACAACCAGAGAAAATGGGGGAGTGAAGGGGACTTCAGAGTTTACACCTCATCTCTATTCTCCTCAGGTTCAAGAGCAGGAGGAGAGGATGGCTGCCTGCAGAAGCTTTGTCCTCCCTCGTGTCCCTCAACTATTTGGCCCTGGCAAAAATGAGAGTTTCACGAGTGTGGCTGAAGCTCAGGGGAAAATCCTGCCCATTGCTGCTGTGCTGTAGCGTGTCCCTCATCCCCCACCTCCAATATTCAGTATTTTCTCATCAGTGCGAAGCAGGTAGGGAGCTGGGCAGCAGCAGAGCTTCCTCCTGGAGCTTCGCGCTGTCAAAGAGCTTCTTACTATGGGAGCCTTCTTTTGCTGGTCGTGTCTGGTCTCTGTGAGTATGAAGGGAAATAGGGAATGTGGCTGTTAGCATCTCTCCTCCCTAGACCCCAGCCTGCATTCACGGACGCCAGTTATTTCTGGAACTGGGTACAGTGCAACATGTATACATTAGCAAAATCAAGTCCTTATGCTGTTCAGGAAAATTTGGCTCTGAACTGTATAGCTAAAAAAGCTATCTGTCTGAGCTACTTAGAATACTGCACAGGTTTTTGGTTTGTTTTTTTTTTTTTTTGCCAGCTGAATAAGCCCAATAGCATTTCTATGAACAGAAAGCCTTTGACAACAGTCTTTGAATTATGAGTGGCAAGAACCATTCTCTCCATTTTTAACTTCTAACCCATAATGTATAACGTAGCTCTCATTTGAGGATAAGAGGTTAGTATCTTATTGACTTGGCTTTAAATTGCATTTCATTGTATTAGAGTGTATCTGTCATTTTATTTTTTTTTTTTCCTGCAGAGCGACATACACTGTAGTGTGTGAAATATTTGACTTTCATATAACTGTAAGCCTAGACTTTGGAAAACATTCAGCTACAAAGCTCAGATGGTATTTAGCGAAAACATCCCAGAAAATTATGATTTTACAATTACCTTATTGGTGGTTTGATTTTAATGTAGTTTTTGCTGATAGCTACCTTTGTACTTAAGGACTGTAAATTAATTAGACATACTGCTTCATCTACTCAGGAGGCAGGAGAGGAGCTGAGCTAATAGCTATGGGAGTGCTGTACCAATTTGAGACTGAGGCTAAAATGACATGATAGAGGGAGAGGTTAGTTCTCTCCCAAGGTTGTCACTCCTGGTCACATTTTAATGTGAATTTATTGGACTGAAAGAGGTTAAAGAGGTAATTCTGTGCAAGAAGAGAGAAATTTCTAACATAAAATGGAACTCATCAATAGCTCTGATGTCTGTGGGGAGTTGTCAGATTCCATAATATTAACCATGTAATTAACAGGATATATAAAGTGATGTGCTTTCAAATAATTTATATTTCAGATGCCTTTCGATGTGCTAATAATACCTCATCTTTTTTTTTCCTCCAGTCTCTGGGAATCGCTGCATTCCTGTTTTTTTTCCCCCTCGTCTATATAAAAACCCTTCACATCTATCAGAGAGTTCTAACTAGTGCTTGTTCCCAAGGGTGACTTAATGGACAAAGTATGGATAAATCCACATGACAAATCCACTTTACAATATGGCACAGCTGGCATTCTCTGCTCAAGTTCAGCTCACAAATAAACTTGTGTGGAACCTGCATCGATGCAAGAGTGCAGGTCAGTGCATATTGCTTCATTGTGTCCTGGAAATGACCTCTCATTCGTGTGATGGGGATGCACCAACTTTTACATCTCCCTATCAGACAAGTCGTGGTGTGAGGGGTCATCTGCAGAGTACTTTGCAAGAGAGTGTGCGCTTGTAGTTGGCATTTTTTTTGCTCTTCAAAACCTCATTTTTTTCGTCTTTAGTGATCGTGCTTTGATTATTTATAGGGCCTAACTGACAACTGCTAGAACTCAGTCTTATTACTATTTTCTAATTATTATTATTGTTATTTTTTTAGTATCAGTCATCTAGGTAGGGAAAAAAGCATCCCTGAGCAGTGGAATTACCAAAACTAGACCTATAGTGTCTTGTAACCAGCAGCCCCACTGCGTGAACTCTTTGCCAATGATTGCATCTTCCTCACCCTCCTCTTCGTTTTGACCTGAGGAGAAACCACCAACAGCTGGATTGGTTTCAGAGCTGTGCCTGAACCAAAAGGGTGCTGGCACGCTGGCTGCCATCAGCTGGCAGGGATAAAGGACCGAGTTAGTAGCACTGTATAAACAGCTGCGGATTTTCAGTAGGACTTCTCTGAAACCTCTGTCAGATTTGGTTGAAATCGATTAGCAGGTTCAAAGTAACAGCCAGTGAAGAGGGAGGAGATGGTGGGGAGACACCGCAGTCTGATGCTTTGCTTCCCAAGGACCGTGCAATACATAGCAGTCTGTGCAGCAGAGCTGGGATGAAAAGAACTTAACAACAAAACAAAACATCTTTCTTGTTTCAAACCCATATTTACTTGGTAGATGGAAAAAAAAAAAAAAAAAAAAAAAGTAGTGCAGGTTGAGCATCTGGCATGGAGCCCAAAACACATATTTGCAGGAAATTTCCTGCTGGAGTAAATGAGGTCTTTCAGGAAGGGCGGTGAGGGGGAGGTAGCTGCAGTCTGTGAAGGGCAGTTGCTGTGCCTGTGCTGGACCTGGTGCAGCATTTCACACCAGAAGACCTCTAATATTTACGGCTAGAATGATAGAAAGCTACAAAAAGTTGAAGGGGAAAGGAGGGTGAAGCCTGGACCTCGGTCTAAGACAGGTCCACTTTCCCAACGTGCATTCAGCAGCATGACAAGAGCCAGGCCAAAATCTATACCCACAAACCTCACTTGTCTGAATGTGACATATTGGATTTATAAGCTGACTTGGCTGCTGGATAGTCTAATGATTACGTTTTGCTGTGATTGAAGAAGCAAATGACTGGTTTATGCTGGCCTAAACATAGACCCATGTAGGAATATGTATCTGCTTAGTGGTATCTGAAGGGTTTCAAGCTACTTTGCCATGCTACCTGTAAGTAGCATATGGGAAAAAATACCGTTTCCATGCTCACTTACCATAGTGGCAACAATCTTCTCTTATATCCTTAATACTTAAAACTGCTAAGAACTTCTTTTATGTCCTTAATACTCAAAACTGATAAACGTAATGACATTTTAGACATGTTCTAATAACCGAGCATATTTCTGTCAAATGTTGTCAAACTGTATTTTATAGTAACATTTCCAGCTTATCAGAAATTGGTACGTTTTCTCCTCCTATGTCCTGGCCGTACTATTGTGAAAATTCACTTATACAACCACTTCCAGCAACAGAACAGTAAAACATTTCCAGTCACCCTACAAGTTCATCTTCTAACAATTCAAAAGTGCCCATTACAACCAATAATTTTGGTGCTAGAAACCAGCACAGCCGTTATAAAATCCTGGCATATAACTCCTCCTGGAAAGCAGTGGTTTTATCACAGCCGTGAACACACAAGTGACCTGGGGCATAAAATTACTGCTCAAAAAAAAAAAAAAAGATCTATCTCCAGAAAATGCTCAGATATCTACTTATAACAATTACAACAATGATGATTTCACATCTGTTAGGCAGACAGTTTTAATCTGTAGAAGGTTAAGTATTTGACAGTTACTTGTTCTTACATACAGATTAGCCGCTTGAAGGTTTAACCTTTAGATGTACTTAAGCAACTACTCTTTAAAATTTATTGTGTAAAACTACCCAAATAAAAACGATCTCATCGCTTGTAACTAAAGAATACAGAAGGGCTGGGATATTTTTTCCTCCCTCCTCACCAAATTGCTCAGCTGGCTTTGCTTCTTCCTTTGTGCCTGAAAATATTTACAAGCACGCTGCTTTAATTTCGACAGGCACTGCTTCGTAATTAGAGGATAAAAGGAAGATTCTGTGATTAAATGTGTGGAATCAGTTATTTTGACTCAATAAAGGAGTCTGCTGCGGAACATGATTATTCCTGCACATCGAAGCGCTCTGAAAAGCTAAGGAGGGGGAGAGGGAGAGAGGAGATGAATCTCCACGGGGCTTTAGCACTTCCCAAGCAGGGGAGGAAGGGGAATTAATTATGAAGAAGAAAAAAAAAAAAAAAAAAGAAAAAAAAAAAAAAAAAATCTCCAGATTTCTGTAGGCATTTCTTAATATTTCCTAAGTATCATAAAACACAGGATGTTTTAAACCTCTCACTCGGAAACGAGTTCAATTAAAACCCATCAGGTGGAACTCGGCTGGTGGGTTGTTGTGTTTGATTTTCAGGCTGGCGTTTGCACAGCTCCAGCGTGTCAGTGGGCAGGGCTTTCCCCATTCACAGAAACACGGCTGCCCAGCCAGCACTTCTTCCTTGAGTAGGCATAGAAGGACATCTCAGTCTTCCTTTCACGCTTCTCACAGTCAGGAACTTCTTGTTCTCCTGAAATAGCTGGAATTTGGATCCCCAAATGGGATCCAAATGGCCTTGGTGGCATTGTAAGGACAGTTTTTTATGGGAAAGAACCATCTTCCCGAATAAAGTTTGCAGATGTATGCCTGTTTCTTGCATCAGGCACATAAATGCTTTACATGAATGATTTGGAGGGGCTGTGGAAGGAGGAGACAAATCCTTCTTGTGGAGAGTGCATCACCTCCCCTTCTGTTCCTGCTACCTACACCCTTCCTGTAGACCTCATCTCCTTGGTCATCTGCACTTCTGGACTCTGGCCCTTGCCTGTACAAAACCATCTGTAAGGAGACACACTGGAGGAAGCTTTTTTTTTTTATTCTTGGGGTGGCATTAACCATTGTGTTTTTATGCCCCACTTACCTTGTGTCATTGTAAATGGGACCTGTTGTAGGTCTGCCAGCCCCATAACGCTGTAGACCATTTCAAACCCATTAAAGTCTAATGGATATCTAGTGACTGCAAGTGTGCTGTGTGCCAATTAGAATATTTAAACTGGGCAATAAAACGGAGTTAATAAAAATCACCTTACAGCTTGAAGATATGGCTGAAGGTAGGTAATGCACTGTGTTTTTCTTCAGGTGTTGCAACAATAAGATAGTTTTGAAAACAAAAATTGATCTGTCATTTTTTGAAGAGCAAGGAACATGCAGAAATACATCTTCTTTCCCTATTTTCTCAATATATTTTGCTATATATTTAGCAACCTAGCAAGTCTTTTCCCCCTCACATTATAATGAACTCTTTCAAAAATGATAGCTAGTGGAGTCATGTGCTTAACTATAGGTTTCATTCCATATATATAGCAAGAACTTCACTGAAGATACAGAATGCCACTGGCATGAATATTTAATAGTTGCACTTTTAAAGTTTTTTTCATCCTTTCTCTCTCTGGGATTGCCAAAACCATCTGTCTGCCCTCTAAACCTGTATACAGGTATCTAAATTTAAAAAAAAACAACAAAAAACCAACAAAAAAACCCCCACTTAGTTGCAATTTCAGGATTTTAAGATTAAATTGGGGAATGCTCACCTTATTAACTGAAAAATAAATAGAACTGTTTACTTTTTTTGTTCTTTTGAGTTTCTGGTGATGTGCAGTATCTTATATTTCAGTTCAATGTAAGAGATGCAGTTATTGGGGAGCTGCAGGCCAGACACACACAGGTATAAATTGATAGAGCTTCACTGACTTCCATGGAATTAGACCAGTTAGCTGATGGTAGCTGTGGCCGTGGCCTGCTTCTTCATCAGAAATCATGAAACTCAGACATTAGCTATAGTTGTCGGGTGTGGAAGCTATTATTTAGGTTAATTGAATTAATTAAAATAAATATTTATGTTTTAAGCAAAACAGTTTATGTTCTAATAAGATAACAGACACATTTTATGCATCCTTTTCTTTGCTGGATTTTCTTCCCTCCAGATAATGATCTTTCAATCTCTGTTCCATAAATATGCATGTCATGTTCAGGTTTCTATTTAATGCATGCATGAGTAAGTGGCACTGAATTTTATTAACTTCATTAACGATAAATAATGAAGAACACTATTTTAACTATTTTAGGACAAACACTTACTCACCTGGCTAATGTTACTCGCTTGAGTAACCTTCTTCATCCTAATGAGATTGCACACAGGGGTAAAGTTACTCAGATATGTATGTGTAGGTTCAGTCTTTTATTATGTAGCAACCTTTAGAGCTTTTACTATCTGGCAAGCAATCATTTATATCCTTTTTAAAAAATATTTATGGCTTCTTTGACTAATTGCTTCTTACATGACTTAGAGCCTTTTGCATTGGTACCATTTGTTAAAACACATCCAGAAGCAGGCAGAGCAGAATCATTTTTCAACTTTTTAGTGTCATTTTTATAGACAAATAACACTTGTAAATGATGGATAATAGCCAGCAGAACGCTGTGTTGTATAAAATGAGCATGAATTATATTTGCTGGGAGATAGAAGGTTAACTTGTCTCCTCAACTAATTGAGGAGCCTCATGGTAAATGCAAAGTGGTGCACGCACATTATAAACAAGTCTTGAACTAGCTAAAAGGGGGATTTAGTTTAATTCAGTATTTCTTTTTTTTTTTTTTTTTGTATGCTACCTGGTGCTTTCTTCAAAAATAAACCTCTAACGAATCCTAATGAGCCTGTAGAAAGTCCAGAAGGAGACACAGAACAGGTGTGTTTACTGAGACATTAACCTGTCACAGTCTGGGGAAGGTTGGGGGGGTGTGGATCTTGTGCTCCTTCAAGTCCCGTGCAGGCTCGGGCACTTCCACTTGCAGTTTTGACCTGAACATTTGTTTCTTGTCTTGTAAAATACTGCTTGCTTGGCCACTATTCGAAAAAGTCATAGCAATTTTTTTTGTGTGTGTGTTCTGCATTTCGTAGTATACAATTACACTGTATTTTATGTGGCAGAAATGAAAATAACTGCCTTTCCTTTACCCAAGTAATACATGCGGTTGGATATTACAAATGTGTGCAACTGAATAACTTTTTTATAGGAGAGTGCTTGACAGATGCCAGTTAACGTCAAGGGATACAAACGCTCAGTGCCAAGCGATGGCAGGAGATACAAATCAATCTGGCTACACATTTTCTTCTGCATAAACAGTGCAAGACTGTGACCTAAGAGGACCTTGTGCAAGTGTTTAACTTGACGCACAGAAGGAGTCCCACTGATTTGACTGGAATTATTCAAGTATTTTAAATGTGTGCGCTTTTAGGGGCTACTGGAAGTAAAACTGGACTTGGAGCTTGCAGGTTCAATAGAGACATCTGCATAGGGTCTTTCACTTACCCTAAAAATCCAAGTGTTATGGTCACTTTCTTTCTTTTAGAGGATCTTGCGCTGTGTGGCATGTTGCTGCAGAGCAAAGGTAGTCAACCTTTGGTCTGTCTGCTGGTTAGAGACTCTTCAGCTCCTGTTTTTTTCAGCTGGTTACTTGCAGGTGGTTTACCTACCTCACTGGATTGACTTCTTCAGGTATGAGAATGGAGAAAGCTGTAGACCATCTAAACTGTTCTGGTGGTCTACAGATGGTTTCTATCTCAAGGGTTGTTAACATCTCCTCCATGATACGATCAAACCTGCTTCCTGCATAGGCAAAACAAAGACATCATTCTTGTGTGACAGCCATGTGCCAGCTCCTGTAATGGCCTTAGCTTTCTTGGACTGGGGCACGTGTAGGACTCACGATGCAGCAGGTGTAGCACATTGTGTGATGGAGATGAGCCAGATGGCTGCTGTACTTGGTGGGAGAGGAGCTGCATACAGTCCTCCTGTGCCCACCCTGGCTGCAGGGGCAGGCACCACTTCTATAAACTCAAGTCATCACAAGTCCTTCCTCAGGGAATCTGTGTGCTCTCTGAAGCCCAGCTCAAACAGGGAGTTTGGGATGACCTCGGGTCTTTAATTCGTGTTCCCAGAGAGTTTTCCAGTACTTTGGTAGGGCTAGCTCGCCCTTGTGGGTCACTGTAAGTACTTAACATTGTATTTACACATCCTGTCTTTAATTCTTGCAATGGTTTCAATTTAACTTTTAAATAAATATTTAGGGTGGGGATAGAAATTAAACAGTTGTGCTCTTGCCAGCATCCATTTTTTTGTCCTTTTTCAAAAGCACTCATGAGGCTCAGATGTAAAACTCTGGATAATATCCTTCCAGTTATGGCATCTGGCTACTTGGCAGCCTCTTTGAGAAGTTGGCAGGCTTGGTGTTGCCTTTAGATCCAAAACTAGCTCTCTGGTAATTTTTTTAAGATGCTTTCGCCTTCTGCTTGTCGTTTTTGCTTGCTTTACCTTTGATTCAGAGGAATTCAAGCATTGTTAATCGTTTGAGTGCATGGTGCTTGCCTAGTTTTCCATGCTAGCCAGAATCCTGTGGTAAAAAGAGGTTTGTTAATGGTGTTAAACTGGGCACGTACAAGTATTTTAAAATGGCCTTCAACTGTGTGCAAGAATCTGTTTGGTTTTTGTCTTTTTTGTTTGTTTGTTTGTTTTTCTGAGTGAATCAGAAATAAAGATGCTGGACTAGGGTAGCCTGAATGTTGTGTTTGAGTAGCTTCTTCATCACCACAGTAGCACTCAGGTCTATGGTTTTGAAGCATTTGGAAGACAACGTTTTAGTAAAAAAAAAATCATTTGTGTAGGAAATATGGAACTATTTGAATAAAGCCACTTTTCAGATATTCCCCCCCAACCCCACCTTGTTTTTTTCATGCCATTTCTTTTGGCTTTCAGGATCCCTGTGGACCCTGAGTATATCTTCCAGTCTCTTGTAACTCCCAAATTTCTGTATTCCCCCCCCCCGTTATGCATAACGTGGGGCTGCACATATGTGAGTTTGTGTGTGTGTACATATGTGTGTGTGTGTGTGTGCACATGTGTGTGTGTGCACGGAGCAGCACTGGAAGCCAGCATGTTTGTGAACATGCACGCGGTGGGCTGGTACCGATGGCACCAACTTGGTGTAGTCCCTGTGCATTGCAAATAATTAAAGAAATCACTGTCTTTGTCTTAGTTTGTGCTAATGTGCAGCTCCTTGGCGCCCACCCTTCACCCAGGTGGGTCTGAGGGAGGTGGCCAAGTTTCACCCCAGTCTCGGAGGTATTTCCTCTCCCACCCAGGGAGAGCTGTTCCCATCCTGAGGTCGGTATTAATTGAAGCCTTTGCACAAGAGCAGCAGGAGCGAGCAGCAGGCAGGCTCCCTGGGCACCAGCCTTGCCTTTCAGATGGTTTTCTTCTTATTATTTAATAATTAATTATTAGTAAGTATTATTACTTTCTACTAGGAGTAATAAAGAACATACCACCGCGTCATGTATGACCTGGCTGTTTGTGGTGGTAGGTTTCCATTGGATGCCATACCTTTGGAGCATCCCCTTCTTCTTTTGGCAAAGGTGGTTGCATAATCCTTTTTTTTTTTTAGGGGCCAGAGGAGGAGGTGGAGAAGAGTGTAAATGCAATGCTCCAGAGCCAAATGGTTCCCAGCTGCACCAGCAAGGCAGAGTGCCTGGCTGATTGGTCAGAGCTGGGGCTGATGAAATGTGTCCCACTAAGAGAGCCTAAGTAAAACTGCCTGGTGAATAAAATAACCAAAAAAGGTCTGATGTAGGCCAGCATTGCAAGCATTGAAGAAAATACCAGGCTTTTCTATTTTTTTTTGTTTGTTTGGGGTTTTTTAATGTGTTTGTTTGTTTGTTTGTGATTTTTTTGTTTGTTTGTGGGTTAGGTTTTTTTTTGTTGTGTTTGGCTGGTTTTCTTGTGTGTGTTAAAATACAATGTGGTGGGGCATCAAGAACTAGACCAGGCTGAATATTTGGTTGGAAAAACAATATTGTTGCTCTTAGTCAGTTGTTACACATAAGAAAACCCCTTTTGGGGGTCTATATTGAAGAAGCCTAAAAACACCCAGCCCACAGTTAAAGGAAGGTATATGTCAGAGGGAAAATATTAGAGTGAGTTGATATATTTGTCTTATAAATTAAGATTCTTTTGAAGTCTGTTTAATTTAACACCTACAGGTCCCTTTTTAAAAAGCAACCAGCATTTTTTTCAGCTTTAATTGATGATGCCTCTTCCCTGCAGTTGCAAAGAGAGTAACTTAATTACAAAGCAAGTAGCAACGTGCTGTGGTCAACTTTTCTTGACAATGTTCCAGCAAAGATAACTAACTCTGCCACCTCAGTTTCTTCCTTGGAAAAAAAAAAACCAACCCAAACACCCAACATTTATAGTAATCCAAGCTTTTTGAATGCAGAGATGTTCAAAACCAAGACACTTGAAGCAAGTCCAGAAGTTGCTTGTGTATGGGCTTGATTATGTTACAAAGCACTGATTTCTTAATTTTAATTATTGACTTTATAATAAAGGCACCGTTCGGAAATTTTGACTAATTACATTCGTTCTCAATTCCCATTTCTTTTAATTAGTTATGACTCAGACTTGATTTGCTATCTTACACTTCATTACTAAAGATAGTTAGCTATTAGAAATTGCCAGTGCACTTCACATAACCTCCCCTTCCCCGTGCCCCGCATGTAAATAAAAGAGAAGGTGCTATTAGTGAAAGGTCAGAGATGGGGGTCCATTAAGTCAGCCTTCGTTATCAGCGACCACACAGGGTGGATAAAGGCAGTGCCAGAGCAGGGGAGGCACTAAACGTGTGAAATCAGTCTGCATACCTTAAAGTATCTTAAACCCCTACACGAACATGCTTGGTCCATCCTCAAAGCGATCTTAACGTCGGTGCAGTTGATGCCTTTTCCTCTTGGAGGAAGGATAAGCTGCCATAATATACGTTCATCTGACTGGGAACTGACTTCATTCCCTCAGCTGGTTTGTCTTGACTTCCCTGAGAACTCCTGTGAAGACAAATCTTCAATTGCAGCAGTATTTCTCTCCTCTTAACCTATGAAATAATAGCCTCAGCTGAGATATGTCTCTGTTCGCTTCTTTAAAATGCTGGCTTTTTAATAGCAGCTTCTTCTGAATGACATCAAGCTTTCTATTTATACACGGTTTTCTGTTCTGCGTTGCAGTGGATTAGCAGAAGGCAGGTCTGTGGCCACACAAGATACTGGCTTAATTCTCATTAGAAGTTTAGATTTTCATCATTCTTGTTACGTTCTATCTATTAAAGAGAATTTTAACTAGGAATGAAATCCCTTTGTGGTGGAGGATACAAAATGTGGCCCAAGCAGTCCAGAGTGTGATGATCTAAATTCATGTATTCACAGAATCACAGAATGATGGAATGTTAAGGGTTGGAAGGTACCTCAAAAGAACATCTAGTCCAACCCCCCCTGCCAGAGCAGGATCCCATAGAGCAGGTCACACAGGAACAGATCAAGGTGGGGTTTCAATGTCTCCATGGAAGGAGACTCCACAACGCCTCTGGGCAGCCTGTTCCAGGGTCTGTCACCTTCACCCTGAAAAACTTTCTCCTTATGTTTCCATGGAACCTCCTCTGTTCCAGCTTGCACCCATTACCCCTTGTCCTATTACTGAATGCCACGGAGAAGAGCCTAACCCCATCCTCCTGACACTCACCCTTTACGTATTTTTAAACATTCATGAGGTCACCCCTCAGTCTCCTCTTCTCCACACTAAAGAGCCCCAGCTCCCTCATCCTTTCCTCAGCAGGAAGATGTTCCACTCCCTTCATCATCTCTGTGACTCTGTGCTGGACTCTTTCCAGCAGTTCCCTGTCCTTCTTGAACCGAGGGGCCCAGAACTGGACACAATATTGCAGATGCAAAACTGGGCAAAACTTCTCTGAGGGAAGCAAATGTGCATGTTTTGTCTGTAGCAGAGCTGGAAGAGGTGCTCTTGTGCAAGCAGATGCTATCGTGTAGATGGAACCATCTTTAGTAATGTAGACGTAGAACTCATTGGGGTTTCCCCGGCTTGTACAATTTTATCTTCAGTTTTATTTTTCAGAGTACTGAATTTTGTTACAAGTACTGAAAGAACACTATTCAAAAGCAACTCTGTGTTGTACTACCTGCCAATATCATTTACATAGATTACAAGCAGCAACTATCAATTAGAAACTTAATTCTTTTGTTGTTTTTTGTATTTTTTTTAATCCTCACTTCAGGTTTAAAACATAATATTAGGGATGAGCTTCAGGGAAGTAATTTGTAAAGAATTTTTATGACTTTCCTTTTTAATCTGTGAGAGTGGATAGATAATACAACTTTCACTGGAAAAACTACTCAAAGAGTCGTATTTGTAAAGGATAAAGACATTACCTTTTTGTTCCCAAGAAGTTTAAATTGCGCTTGGTTTGCAAATTTATAAAGCACTATGTAATCCATAAGAGCAGCTCCAGATATCAGTGCTTGAGTATCAGTAGTAGCTTCACATTGTGCAGATAACTGAATGAGCTGAATGATTAACTTTCATTGATTTTGAGTTTATGGATGCTAAAGACTGTTCACCATGTCACTGGTTTAAAAACTTCGATGAAAACAGCTGGGCTTGTTGTTTTAAGTAAAATGTCATCTGGTAATCTGCAATTACTGCATAAGCATTAGCAAAAATGGGAGAAAGCAGTGAGGTCACACAGAAAGTGACACCGTATGTATTTATTAGTGTCACCTATGAAATTTATGAGGCAAAGTAGTGCTGAAAGAATTTGCTGTCTTTCTAAAGCAATGCTCATTTGAGGAATTGCCTAAGATAAATGGGTTTGGCTAATTGAATCATACACTTTCATAGTGTGCCACGTATAAAACTAGACTAGGAAATAAATATAATTAAAGTAAACATGCCCTTCTAATTAGTAATTGTTTCTGCTGTTTCAAGCAAATTTCAGTGGCACAAAGTAGCTGTTCCAGTGTAAACCTAATAATGGAGGCTGTAATAACAGGTGTAAATTAACACAATGGAAAACATTTACAGGGTAACATTCTAAATTAAAAATGACATTAACAAGTCTGATTTTTAAAAAGCTATATAATTAACATTTATTCAACCCCTGACAAATCAGTGCAATACAAATGCTAGATGATTTTATTTATAGCTTATAACGTTTCTCAAGCTTTATTTTTGTTAAACAGTAAATGGAGCAAATGTGGTTCATTTTTCCAAGAACATGTCATATAAGGGCACTGACAAAGGAAAGGCAAAGAAAAACAGAAAGCAAAGATATTTACCCAAAGGCATTCTTCTTCTAAGTGATGTGCAGGAATTGTTTGAACACTTAACAATATCACCCCAGTCAGTGTTCTTGGTTATGTATGCTCAGAAATAAAACATTGTGAATGGTTTAAGTTTGGAGGAATGCAAGTACAAACAGAATAATATCTATTGTGCAGTAAAATACTTTGATTCCTCCAAGTGCATCCTCAGAAAACCCATAATGTGCTGCTAAGTGCTTAGCATTGATGTTTGTCTCTACAAATAAGTATTGTAAACTGTATTTTCTTTTTATGATGGACCTAACAGAATGCCATGAGTGGGTAAGCAAAAATACCCAAACTGGTGAAAAAGTTAATTTGTGACAGAAGGTGCCATAATTTCCACATTATAGAAAATGTCTTATCAAATCTCAAAGTATAGCATGGTATATCTGCACCATACAGACCTCTTGTTTTCCTCTTTCTTGATTTTTTTTTCTGAACTTGTTAAGAGTATAAAAAGTTTCCTAGCAGGTAGCAGGGGGAATTGTAATTATTTTCAGCTTGCCTATCAAAAGGTAATCAGCATTGTTTCATTTATTTTTTGTACAATGTCTTCTGATGTGTCATAAATTGCAACACGTGGTAAAATTCAAATGTCTAGACTACCTATTTCAAAAGTAAATTTGTTAGACTACATTCGCCCCATGGTTGCAAATCCTGAGAGAAAGTGCAAAAATAGTCCTTGTAGTGTACAGGCTACAGTGAACTTAAGCTCCAGGACTCAGCTTTTGAGGCAGCTGGCTTCTTGCCAGCCGTGGTTTTCAACCACATATCCTGGGTGTCCCCAAAGTCCACACTGATCAGAATTTCCTGAGTTGGCTGTGGACGGCTGATGCTTAGTGTTTGGCTTTATATATGTATATAGTTGGGTGTAATTAAGATCTTAATCTATTTTAATGTTGAATAGATTAAAATAGCACCTTTGACACGAGTGGAGTTATGCTGTCCACATCACCTGGACGTTACGAGTTTGAGTTTGGTGACTGAGGGAGCAGTTGTGACTTTTGGCCACCAAATCATCTTGCTCGCCCCTTGCCTTTCCTGACGTTGTAAAGGAGGATTCAGATCTTCTGTGCACCACGGGGTTTGAGGGATCAAAGAGAAATTTCTAATAGCAAATATAAGCTACCGTGAATAGCATCCCTTCTGGAATTTATTGAGAGATTGCTTAGAGTTCCTGATCACCAATGCAAGGTATTTTAGAAAATCTGTTTGTTTTAATCACTTCCTTTGCATGCCCTCTGTGTCTCTGTAGCAGCTAAACATGGTTCATTTGGACATGATGGAAAAGACGTTCTTGCTCTCACATCTTAGAGATCAGTTTCTGAATTCAGTGACTGAAGAAAGGAAAATTTCATGTCCTTTAGCCCATGTATTAAAACCAAATCAAAATAAATAAAAAAAATATCCCAAATGCTGGGCTGCAGAGAACCCTTATTCCATCCCTCAGCTCTAAGGTGGGATAAGCACACCTAGGCCAGCCTGACAGATAAATCTGAGTCTAAGCTGTATAACACGTATGAGGCCCTCAAGATTGTGGAGCAGCTGCAGAGGGGCTTCCGTAGGTCCCCTGCCCAGAAATAATCTGTGTTTGATGCTTGTTCCTCATAGAGAAGTGTCTTCACTGTTGGGGAGAACTAGTCTTTGGTGAAGTGCTAACAGGCAGTTACTTGTGGAAGACAAAGACATCCCATACAACACCGTAAGACAACTTCTCACCTGGAAGGAGGAAAGGGAGTTGTGTTTTTCAATGGATGAAGATCTCCTATTCGTGTTTATTTTGCATATTAAACCTGTCTGAGAAGGAACAATCTTAACAATAACTGTCTGTTGGCAGGGACAGGCTTGGACTGAGGACTGACAAACTGTTTTGAAATAAAGAAGCCACGAAGGAGGCTGTGGAGTAGATAGCCAGCCTCTTCCAGCCCTTCCTTTTTAAGTTAGATAGCATTTCTAAAATCATATCTAAATCTCCTCTGCTGCAAATGAAGTTGCATGACCTAGCAGACAGAGAGCATAATTCATCACTGTCTGCTCTGCGATACATTTTTATAGGTGGGAAGATCATTATCATGTGTCTCCCAGTCTTCTCTTTTCTAAACCAGACAAACCCAATTTGTCCTTTTTCATACCTCACTCTTTTATCCATCTGTCTTTTCTTTTGTGAGCTACACCACCTCTTTTCTACAGCAGAGGTCCCCAGGACAGACACTCCACTCGCTGTGTGCACCTTCTCCACGCCCAGCTGTAGGTCAGTTTGGGATAAAGTTTGTTATCAAAAAGGCACAGGCAACAGGAATAGAGTGAAAGGAAGATCTGGAGGATAGGAGATGTTTTGTGTCCTAGGGTTACTAAAATGGGACCCAAATGGGACCATGAGTCATTCAGCTGGTTCTTCTACTGCAGGATACTTTTTGGGTCACATCAGATTCAGGGAACCTACTGCCTTATGCCTCTTCCCTGAGGCTGATGTAGCTTTACATTATAGCTGTGTGGCTTTGAAGCTGTGTGCCAGAGAGATTGCTGCTCCTTGAAAGCTTTCATGACAACGTGTATCAAATGGGCTGTGCAGGATGATGGTTCCCACATCGGAAGGGGGAAGCTGTTAGCTCTGTAAAGTGCTTTCCTCTTTGGTTTCGAAGGATCAGCTAATGTTTTAGGGTTATACTTTTTTACAAGCATTTGAGCAAGTAGATTCATTAAGGAAGGTGAAGTTCTGGAATTTCTGTTTTGTTTAATTTGGCCCTGGGGAGATACACAGAGCAATATGTTTTTTTTCTGTTTTGTGTATTAGAATGAGAAATGTCATAAAATGGTAAACCTAGGTATTTTAACGATTAGAGAACAGATTAATATGAAATGAGTAAGTTTAAATAATATTATCTTTATCTTGATACTTATGTCTAACCAACTAGTTAATTTCTATTCATTTAGTGCATTATCTTTTTCATGATTTCTTTGACAAACCTTCATCATTGAGTTACTAAGATACTATTTTGGTTCACAGCAAAATTGAACATAGGTGTTACAATTATTTCACAATTTCCCAAGAAACAGTCCCAAATATAAAATTTAACAAAATTACTGAGCTTATTTGCTTTTACTTGTAGTAAAAAACCCAAATGGAATATCTTCACATAAGTCTTTTGCTTTCCATTACCTCGAAGGAAATAATTCTCTGCTATTTCCTTTGTTGCTGAGAAGCTATATCAGCATTGCCACTTAGGAAAGTTTTAATGGAGGCTAAATGTAGTAGCAGTTTTCTGCTTAACATGGCGTGCTAGCAAGAAAATATTCTCTTGCTAATAACAGCTTCTGTTTATTTTTTGCACTGGGATATTCCAGTTACCAAGTGTGAATTACGCTCTGCTTTGTTTGGATTCAAATAAAAATCAAGTTCACCCACAGCGGTCTAGTTTCGTGCTCTCTCCCACCCTCATCCATGTCATTCTTTCCCCACAGCGGGACCATCCAGCAGGGCTGGGAGGGGACAGCCAGCAGCTCTTTTGCCTTTCTGTTCAGTGCTATTTCAGGTTTCTGCCAACAAGTAACACCGATGGAGTAACGACACCGTTCCCTTGCCTTCCGGCCCACTCCAGGAGCACCACCCCTCTGACACTCAGAGATGTGCTAGCTTTTGGTGGGAGGGGAAAAAAAAAATTAAAAAAATGTGCTGTTAGATCTGCCAGAGTCATCCCATGTCTTTAAAATGTTAAATACCTTCCATGAGGTTCAAATGTTACTTCTCCCCAAGAATCTTGTGTATCTGCTGCGGGGGTTTTGGTTGTCATCACTTTTAAGACTAGAGAGCCTGAGAGGATGTGAGCAGCTAAATCCAAACTGCATGATGAACATTCTTAAAAGTGCTGGATTTTTTAGCAACGTGAATATGAGTTTCAGTGAACTTCATGGCTAGTGGTCTGGGCAGAGCTTGCCTTGTCTTCAAAATTCTATCCATTCCAATCCTATCCCATCCTCAGTGGGCTGTGGGATCATAGGTTGATAATCTGCCAACACAAAGATGTAGGATGGGTTCCCTCCTGTAGGGATTTATTTTTTTTTCTATTGTGGAAGATCTCCTGTCTTAAGCATGACCATTCTTGGCTTCTCTGAACTGGAAGATTAGGGGAATTTTTTTAAATGTATGTTTTAACTCCTTTTGGTTATATTCTGTTACCCCAGTGAAACAGGACAAAATTAAATTCTGGCATTTTTTATGCTCAACTTGTCAGAGAAGGATTTTAGTCTTCCTAAGTTGGTCCCTGGAAACCAACTTCAGTGGGCTTTCTGGGAGGGCACATGGGTTTGTCCTTGTACACTGGAGTGAAAGCAGGTCAAAGTGAAGTCCAGTGTTTTGAAACAGAAAAAAAAGTGACCCAGAGATTTCTAGGTTCCCTAAAGAGGGTCTTTGCTACAGCAGATTCAAATGGTAATGTTGTAGGCATCTCCCAAGCCCATGCTTTTAGAATAATACATATAATTTAGATCCCTCCTCGGGTTTTTACAAAAATACGTAGAATTTAGATACCTTTTACCACTTTCAAAATGACACACTGAATAATTTTATACATTACACTATACAGTTAAATGATATCCTTATAATTTATTGTGACATGAATATACATTTATGAACTCAGACTTGAAATGAAGGATACAGTAAAAATGAAACATTTTGCTCCTCCAAGCTTTTGTTGGTGCTAAGGCTGAAATTTGCTGAGAAAAAGTAGTCAAGGCGAGGCAGCTGTTAGAGAGTTAGGGGATGATGTAGCCAACTTCCATCAGGTCACACTCTTCCTCACTTTGGACTGGAACCAGGCTGATCCCCTCCACCAAAAAGCATCTGCCTCTCTGGCAGCATCCCTGCACGGGCATCTCTGGAATGGCTTCTGCATCTATCTTTTGTCTTTTTTTATGTCATTTCCTTCAGGCTCAGAAATATTTAAAGAGATTTCAACCTGCTTGGAAGTGAAGCACTCAAACCAGTAATGCTGTTAAAATACAGGAGTTAAAATACAGGGCCTTATTTTGCACTTTATTAGGTTTAGGGCTTTGTATTCCAAACATGTAACGTTTTGATTTAGGTTTGTGGCATTGCTGTGTCACCACCACTCTTCTTAAGCAGAAGCAGAGTGTCAATACCTCACTTTCCACTGCATGTCACTTGAGGAGGGGAAGGCATGGGTAAGCTTCTCTGCAACAACTCTGAAGGTAGGCAGTGCCAGTTATGATATAGTCATCTTTGTAGGCACAATGAATTGGGACTAGCAGGTGTAAGAAGCTTACATGAATTACACCAGTCTCAGGGCATAAAAGTTTTTAACCACTTCATCAGTTTAACATGTATGCGGTTTTATTCATATATGAACATAAATTATTCTTTTATGCATGGGTATGCTGGGTTGGTTTTTTTTTGCTAACTTCTCTTCCTAAATTTGATTGCGTATCCCTTGGGGCTACATGTCAAAATATGACAGCTGCCCAGGGCAAGCAGGATATAAGGAATATAAGGAACTAGAAGTCATATGGCTTGTGTGCTGTGCACTTTTCTTGTGCGGGTTCCAAGGATATGTGGTGATACTGCTATTTGGTCAAGCAGTAAACCTCAGGTCCAGTTTGTGTTCTCCATTTTCAGAAGAAAGAACTGGGAAGAAACTGGCGTTTTGCTGGAGTTGAAATGTACACACTGTATTTCAGAGAAGCTATCTAGCTGCATGGTGCAGTGCAGTATGCTTGGCTAATACTAGTTTCCTGTGAAGGAAGAGTGAACCATCTTCTATAGAAGCATTTTTTTTCCACTGTTTATAGCTTGAAGTTATATACAAACCACAGCTTTCTTAGGTTCTTGAACCTAGACTTCTTAACAGTCCTTTTTGTTGTGTGAAAGCACGCTGGCTGTGTAGGCACTGGGTAGAGAGATGGATTTAGATAGTGATTTAGGTTTTTATGTATATATAAAAAAATTACATTTTCTAATTGTTCCAACTCAGTTGAGTGGAATGAAGATGGAACCTCATAATTCCCCATAAGAAGATTTTATGCTTACAGGCTCTGATACAAACAAACTATTGCTAAAACCAATCACAATTTCTTTGTATAGTGAGCTCCATTTCAGGTGTTCATATAAGCAAAAGCACAGGTTTCAGTGGATTATTTATTTGGGCATTTACAGTGGTTGATTTGTTTTGTATCTGTACATCTGGCACGGGGTTTAACTGCTTTGGTTGTTGCTTTATCTGCACGTGCAGTTATTAACATTATCCAAATTTATTTTTCTCATATAGGCATGCTAATGTACAGCTGTTTAAAACTTAGTTCAGCCTTACCTGTATGTGGTGATGGCTCCTTGTAATATATAAAATGCTATAATAAGGTCTCCATCTATCTATAAAATAAGAAAGAAAGCTTAATTAAAGCAACAATCTCTATTTCTACAGAAAACAAACTCGGTGACTGTCACTGAAGATCCCAAGAAGTGATTTTCTGCAAATACATAAAAACCTGATGACTTATGTACTGGCTTGTTCATAATTTTTTTTTTCACCCTGGGTCTGTTGTGTGGTTTCTATAATGCTGTAAATCATGATTAAACACATAAAAAAGATTGTTGCCCAAGATCCATTTTAAGCCGAGTGAAACATAATACAATATAAAATTTACATCATTTTCTTGATTAACCCTGATGAACCTTCAGTCATTACCCATTATAGTAAGAGCAAATTGGAAATGTTGCTGTGTTAATAAAACATGTATAGACGTTTTCATGAGTCATAGATTTGATGGTTACTAACAGCTGACACATTCATAATGAAATACTGTACTTTGGCTTCCCGTGAAAGAACAATGCCACCTAAAGCTGCAATCCTGTGTCCTGTACTTCAGCGCTGTAATTTGGTGCCTTTTGGACACCTGCTAATTGTGAACATTGATCTAAAATGAGGTGCATAGAATACAGATGTAGCAGGAGTTTTCCCAACCTTCACGTTCAGGTATGGAAGCTCAGTGTGTCTATCAGTCACGTTTCATAGGGGTTCTGATCGGTGCTAAAAGCATTTAACGACTTAAATTAAAACCAATGGTCTTTCTCATCCGTGGAAGCCTGTAAAGTTTTGCTCCTTTTGCTGCTGTGCCAGGAATGTTTTCTAATAGGCACTGCTGCTATCTCTGTAGCGGCAAAGTGCTTTTAGATCTGGCCTTAACAATTCATTACATTCTTTGCTTTTCCTACTTTAAGTCAAGTTGCAGCAGGGTGACTTACCCGATGATATTTTTCTACCAGTTACAGAGCTTTCAATTTTTGTGTGCTATGTGAAGTGTATCTTGGCGTACTTCTCAATCCTGCAATTAGCTGTGGGTAGATGGATCACTGTTCACAGCCCTGTGGCAAGAATGGGCTATTTAAATTGCTAGAGAAAAATGGGAGCAAGGAGATGTTGGGGGTTTTTTTGGTGGAGGTTTTTTTGTTTGTTTGTTTTTTCTGAAAAAGATGTTTTTTCAAGAAAAAGATCATAGAGGCAAAGCATAATTTTTCACAATTTTCAGGATACTCGTTTTCATTTTTTTTACTACTGAAACTAGCACTGAAGATCTTTATTGACTGAAATTCAGTTTTCAGCCAACACATCAATAAGAAGCTCAACAAGCATTTTGAATAAAGTATTAAACACTTGCTGCAAAATGTCAAATAGATTTTTTAAAAGGCCGGAGTTTTTTCATAAAACATTCAGAACATCCCTAGAAATCATGCAATGTTAGGAGTAAATTCAGTTTATTGCAACATTCAGTCTGTAAACTCTTCGGGATATGCACCAAGATTAGATGAATAATTTGCCTACGTGTGCAGAGCTGAGCCGGATGGCTGATCAAAAAAAAAATAAATCCTATCATTTTTGACTAATTGTGACTGTAAGGAGCCTAAAGAAGAAGTTTCAAGGAAAAGAAAAAAAACCAAAACCAACAAAACTACACACAAGCTTGGCAGATTATAACTGGAACAGTTTCCCATGCATAAGGATGCCATGGAAAGGAGAAATCATTGTGGAGAAAAACAGACAAGTAGGGCGTTGTGTCTGACATCTCTGGCAGGGAAGCAATGTAAGAAGAAACTCGATCAGATACAGGCATCACCAAGTTAGGTAAAACCCTGTGTAGCAGCCCAGGGAATTCAGCAGTCTTAGGTGAGGCAGAAAAAGAGATTCTTTATTAACCTCCCTCAGCTGTTGTATTTTTTTAATTGCAACGTAAAAGCGACATTAACAAAATCAAATGAAAGGCTTTCACTGTGCTGTGTCTGATTTGTGCTCTTTGGTCTTGGTTTGTTGGGTTTTTTTCCTCTCCACTTGGAAAATATATATAAGGGTGCAAAAGGAATATTTTCCCCCATCTCAGCTACAATATCTGTTTCTTGAGAGCCAAGATCTCTACTTAATTTCTGGGGGGTTTATAAGTAATTTTGGTTTTGTGGAGAAAAAGAAACACCCATTCCAGGGGTAACATTATTAGTAATGGTGGATTTGTAACTTGTGAATATGCTTTCAAACAATATGTTGTTAGAGCCACATAAAATGAAAAGGAATAGTAATGTTCAGTTTCTAGCTTGGCTCAGTGTCATTATTAGATCTTCATCCATCTGAGGTATTTTTGCTAGGAGTTTTAGAGTTATAAAAAGGGAACACTTAACAGCAAAAAGAAAATAATAAGGCATAGAATTACCCGTTACTGAATGGTGATTTTTTTATATCTCTGTATACTGTAGGTATGGGCTGGTAGATTTTTATAACACAAAGTTATTTTTATGAAACTAAAAAATATGGAATTATGTCTCAGTTTCACAGAATCCCAGAATGACAGAATGTTCGGGGTTGGAAGGGACTTCAAAAGATCATTGAGTCCAACCCCCCTGCCAGAGCAGGATCACATAGAGTAGGTCACACAGGAATGTGTCCAAGTGGGTTTTGAATGTCTCCAGAGAAGGAGACTCCACAACGCCTCTGGGCAGCCTGTTCCAGGCTCTGTCACCTTCACCCTGAAAAAGTTTCTCCTTATGTTTCCATGGAACCTCCCCTGTTCCAGCTTGCACCCATTGCCCCTTGTTCTATTACTGGATGTCACAGAGAAGAGCCTGGCTCCATCCTCCTGACACTCACCTTTTACATCTTTATAAACATTAATGAGGTCACCCCTCAGTCTCCTCTTCTCCACACTAAAGAGCCCCAGCTCCCTCATCCTTTCCTCAGCAGGGAGATGTTCCACTCCCTTCATCATCTCTGTGGCTCTGCACTGGACGCTTTCCATCAGTTCCCTGTCCTTCTTGACCTGAGGGGCCTAGAACTGGACACAATATTGCAGATGCAAAACTGGGCAGAACTTCTCTGAGGGAAGCAAATGTGCATGTTTTGTCTGTAGCAGAGCTGGAAGAGGTGCTCTTGTGCAAGCAGATGTTGAACTAAATTGGATTTTTTTTTAATGTTCCTGTGTTGTGATGTTTACTGCTCTGAATGAACATCTTAGATCCCAGTCTGAATCCCAACCCTAGGTTTTCTCAGTATTTCAATACATATTTAACATTCAGACAGACTGCGTGCAATGCACTTGCAGTTTGTGAATGTCAGATGTGAGCACCTATAAAATAATAACTGCACCCACAATTTAGTCTTTCCTTGATTCCTTCCAGTTGCCCAGCATGAACCCTCGGAAGACCTGCTTTAAATGCTCTGGTGCTAGTTTTGCAGATAGGATATGTATATATGCATCTGTTTGGTAACTGTAGTATATCTGCTCCTGAAAATACAGTTCCCAGTTTCAGACTGGGAATTTCCAGGCAGAAAATTAAAGGAATCTTCTACCTTCCAGCCCACATCTGCCACCGTGCGAGTGGCCGGCCCAGCTCAGCTCCCTCTTATCATACTCATGTTTGGACTGTAGTGTTTCATGGTTAATACAAATCATAAACAGGCTGTAAAAGCTGAAGCATCAATGAATCCTAGCTTTAAAACTGCTGGAAGCTAAAGTTTTAAAACTGATACTGCAAAGTGAAAAATGAAATTTAACCAGGCATTTTGGTGAAGGAAAAATAATTTATTGGATGTAAGATGAAAAGCTGTGCGAGTAAACATCAATCTCATCTTAGACACATGTCATTGATTGATGTTTGCTCTGTGCTGCTGCCTGGAGGTAAACTCTTTGAAATAGCAAAGTAGGTACTTTATCTGTCTGTGGATAGGAGCACGGTTTGTTAAGTTACTGCTTTTTTGAGACCCTGCTACATCTTTATGTTCAATCAAAGTGAAAACAGTAAATCAGAGTAATTGCTTTACCCCACGGCATTCCTGTTTGTAAATGGGAAAAAATACTGTAAAAATCCTCAAATTAACTTCTGCTGTTTAAGCTAGATAAACAGTCAAAAAAAGTCAGTTGCAACCTAGGAAGGTATTTTATTGATTATGCCACTTGTATATCAAAGGCAGCCCCTTTGTTATAGTCAAACTGATAGTTCGGATGTCATTAGGGAAAGCAATTAATGCTCAGAAATGTAAGTTTGCCATCTCCAAGAGCTCCCCATAACCCATTAGCAATTAGTTCCCAAACAGGCATCATTTATACTTAACTGGAAATGGAACTGGTACCAAGAAGCTGTCCAGTGAAAACCATGAGCAGGAACAGTGAAATAGAAAAGAGGCATGAAATGATAGCACTTCCATTGCTAAGCACAGCAATTCAGCAAGCAAAATAACCTGAATTGCAGTAATTAAACTGTCAGAACTAAGACTGTTTTCTAAAAATGTTTGGGGCTGTTGCTTTTACAAGGTCTTGGGCTGGTTAGTCCTTTTGCGTTGTGGGGTCTCCTTCTCTGGAGACATTCAAACCCCACCTGGATCTGTTCCTGTGTGACCTGCTCTAGGTGATCCTGCTCTGGCAGGGGGGTTGGACTCGATGATCTCTCGAGGTCCCTTCCAACTCCTAACGTTCTGTGATTCTGTCTTTTAATATATTGCAGAGATACAGGAATGATGGCACGTTTCAATTCAGAATCCAATTTCCATTCTTAAATGAGTTTCATCATCATTGTCCTGCATCAGGGTTGGACTGGGTTTTTTACTGTGTTGTGTAAGTTTTTCCCTTGAGTTACTCTATTTAGCTACTTTGGCATAAATGTGGTAATTCAGGGGAGAATTAGACTATTAAATATTTAAGAAAATGTCCTCACTTCAGCCTGAAACTTAGTATAGTAACTTGTCTTCCAGATTGCAATTTTTGGGGAAATGTTGAAAATAATCAGTAAACCATTAAAAAATGTATTTTTCTTTCTATATTGCCTGCTTTTCATGGTTTCGAAGCAGCTCCAACTTCACTCATAATTCACAAATGACTGTGTGCTAAAATTTGATTTCAAAAATATATGTGTCCTGACAGAAAACTTGTCCATGGGTCCAGTTTTTATTCTTGAAATGCCCGTATATTTTAGTCACTTACGGTGTGGGTTGTGGTATTGGGTTATTTTTCCTTTGGTGGTGGTTGTTGTTTTTGTGCGTTGTGTTTTGTTTGGGTTTGGTTTTTTTGGTTGTTGGGTTTGGATTTTTTTCGCTGGGGTTTTTTTGTTTGTTTATTTGTGGGTTTTTTGACTTTCTATTTTGTTGTGTTTTTTAAATTGGGGGGGTGTTTGGTGGGGTTTTTTTGTTTGTGTTTTTTTTTTGTTTTGTTCATTTGTTTGTTTTGGGGTTTTTTTTTGTGTGTCTGTGTGTATTTGTTTTTGGTTTGGTTTGGTTTGGTTTGGTTTGGTTTGGTTTGGTTTGGTTTGGTTTGGTTTGGTTTGGTTGTACCCTCCCATGGGGTATTCAGAGACTGAATCTGGCAGCTTGGGGTTGCTGTCATTTCTGTGATGCTGGGAGTGGGTGTTGTGGTCTGAGGGCATTTTGTGCAGAGTCTGTTAATCTGATTATGGAAAAAGAAGGGTCATTTTGGGCACAAATGGGGAAGTTGACAAAATCTGGGGAAGAGGCTCAGCCCTTGCAAATGGGATTTAGCTCTTCCCTAGCAAAGGTCTGCCAGGAGCCCCTGAGAACTGTATTTGTGCCTGTTTAAGAAATTTTATCATGTTAGTGTGAAGCATCAGTTCTGCCTTTGTTATTAATATGTTTATACTTCAGGTTCTGAAAGTTTTCTTTTAAGTGCCACACATAGATTCTGGGGTGAAGGAGATCAGCCTCCTGGGTCAAAAACATTAACTGCAAATAAACAAGCTACTCCTTGCTAAATCACAGCATCCGTGTGCGTGGGATGGTAGAAGGAAGAGGAGGGGTGGTGGTGTGTGGAAGGGGGTCTTGCAAAGCCCTCACAATTCAGAGAATAATGAATTAAATCTTTGAACTGGAAAATTATATTGGAGGGTCTGGAAAGGCAAAGGTGTGTTGGGCAGCCTGAGGCACTGCCCCCTCCTTTGCCAGCAAATAAACTGCTGTGGGGTGCAGGAGGCACCGGTGACCTCACCCTCAGTTTACCTACCCGTGTCTTTTACATCCTCAAAGGTTCCAGCTGTTACCAGGATGGTGATCTCGTGGCAAAATAACAGTATCCTTCCTGAATCTCCCTTTAGTGACAATTTTGTGGTTTCTGAAAAGGTCAGGCAGTGTGGTTAATACACACCACAGCTCTGCGAAGGTGTGAAATTCCTCCGTGGAGGTGCAGGGCTTCAACTTGTGGAAAAGGACATCTTCCTCTGAATGCAAAACCTGGGTGTTCCCTTAAAACTGCAGGACAGGGGAATGTGTTGGTGCATTGCCTCCACTCAGCTCATCATGGAGATTAGACCTTTTTATTTGAGTCGTTCCAAGTAGTGATGTCTGAGGGAGGTAAATTGAGGCAGAAATAGTGTGCTTGTGGGAAAACAAAAGAAAAAAAAGAAAGAAAGAAAAGGAGACTCTTCAACATACAAGACTTTAGGCATTTTATATGATTGCTTTCAGCCTAGCCTGAGACTACATAACTCTTTGGTCTTTGCAGGAGATTAAATCCAGCCCCAGGTTTTTCAGGCAAGGTTATTGCTCTGCTTCTGCACTATCCCCTGAGCCATCTCTGTCTATTTCTAATTAAGGACTAAAGGAAGCAGTGTCTTCTGATGTCTGGAGCAGCGTGAAGAAAGGTATAAGCATTTCTGGCAGTACTGTGGGGACCCTGGTGCTGCAGCCACCCTCCCATCAGGTGCCAGTATGCCTGGGCTCTCCTCAGGCTGGTCTCCCTGGGGAGCCACACTCACCTAGCACACGTCCACAGACCGAGTAGCTGTCCAGGAAATCTTCCAAAAGGCACCACGACAGATCAGAAGGTATTAAACACAGCCTACTCTGAGAAGTTTGGCAATCCGTTGGTATTCTGGTTGGTAAAACACCTGCGAGTGAAGTTATTCAGCGTATCGTAGAAGAAGCAGAGAAGGTAGGGATGCTGGGACCCTGTGGTGGTGCCTGCGCTGAAAGTGCTTTCAGCCTGAGATACTGGTATTTAGTCCTAATTCGCTGGTAAATCCAGAACGTCCCTTGGCAGGTCTTAGGGCTAAGATAAATCAAAGCATGGTTTTAAAGAAGTGTGCTGAAGTTGAGGTAGCGTAATTTTTTTTTAATACAACATTTATTCATCTATAACTTTTGCAAGGGTTTGGCTTTTTACTCATTTCTGTGATGCTGGCAGTGGGTGTTGTGGTCTGAGGGTGTTTTCTATGGTGCCTGTTAATCTGATTATGGAAAAAGAAGGGTCATTTTGGGTACAAATGGGGAAGTTGACAAAATCTGTGGAAGAGGCTCAGCCCTTGCAAATGGGATCTGGGTCTTCCCTAGCAAAGGTCTGCCAGGAGCCCCTGAGAACTGCATTTTTGCTTTCTTTTGTATTTTTGCTTCTTCTTTTTTGGTTACTTATTCTTCAGTTTATGTCCTTCAAGCATGAATTTGAAACAGGTGCAGCGTTTTAAAAATAACAATATACCATTTAAAACCTATTTAAATTCATCTTTTGGGAGTTTGACCTGTATAAAACAAATACAAATGACACTGACTTTTGAGAGATGAATGGTTGCGTGTTCCTTGGCTTTCAAGTCTTGCAAAACTCTTCATCAATAAACTGATGTGGGAACGTGAATACAGCACCCAGATGTGCATACCTTATCCACATACACACACATGTCCCAGTGAGGGAAAAAAATCTGGAGCTTTTCATGGACTTGTTCTTCATGGCTTAGCTATGGAAAAGATACACACAGTAAATGATTTTAAAAGTATGGGTACAGATGGGGTTGTTTTAAGTTACCAAAAAAAAATAAATAAAAGGAAGGAAGGAAAGTATTAAAAAGAATAATTTGCCATTAACTGAAGTTTTTGCAGTCAAGGAAGTTTTAGCAGTTGGCAGTATTCTCCTTGAACCAAAATAAATACATACATTTGGTGACATACGTTGAAGGAAATGTGATTGTTGCAATGTTCATGCAAATAAGGAGCAGCCTCACAAATGACAGAGCTTTTTCCATCTGGTATTAGCAAAGGAATACAACTCTCAACTTGTACCTCTTCCTGACTGTTTATAGATGGCATATTAGGCATTGTCACACAGTTTTGCCATTTGCATAGTCACTCTGAATTATTGCAGGGTGTGCATTGCGTTGCCAACAGTGAATTTCTCATTTGGGAAGGGGGTTCAGAGATCTGATGACCTGTATGTCTCAATCAAATACATCTCCCATCAAATAAAGGAATAAAAATGTCCTTCCACTTTAGGAGCATCACACCAGTGCATTTTTAAATTTGTATGAGGCCTAGTGAAGAATGTTGCACTTGTTTACTTCGTAGAAACTGGGTAGAGATCAGTAGTATAATTAATCTCAGGGGAGATGCCCATCTCTATTTCACTGCAGTCCAAATGCAAGGCACCTCAAAGAGTCAAGAGGTTCTGGGTGGGGAAATGTGGCTGTGGATGGAGTTATAACTTGATCCCTGCAACTCCAGGAAAACTCAACCTAGCAACAGCTATGCAGCATGTCCACTATGCAGAAAGTCCACTTCAGACACAGAGGTTGTTGTTAAGAGTCTTTCACTCTGACTTAACTGATAAGAGTATGCTCAGATAGCGTGATGTAGTAACTGAGGACCATTGCTCATGTAGCCATAAGTGACAACTGCTTTGCCTCTGGCCTTGACAATGTGTGCAGTGGATTCTCTCCACTCACTGGGACCCTGTGGGGAGGCCCTCACTATCCCCTTCTTCCTCTTTCCATGCCCAAAACTCCACCGCAACGTTTGCCTCCTCATCACCCTACTTTTCAAAGAGAGGGTGTTGGTGTGAATAACTTGCCTTGCAAAAAAATACCTGAACCACCTGTAAGTGGAATAAACAAATGAGTGATTGGAAGCTGTCTCCAACCTGCTGAACAAGGTTTCAACCCTTTGTTCACAATAAGACCATGTTGGCGTTTGGCATTTGGCCTCAGACCTACCAGGAGGATACTCCACAGTCTAGGTCCAGTTAGCAGCATTAGCAAGTACCTGTAAGATTTTATGTTTGTTTGGTGACTGCTAAGGCATTGTTGTAAAATGCTGATAGTATCTATCATATCCTATGTATTTTCAGCTCTCTCAAGTCTTGAATTAGAATCAGATAGCTGTTGGCCTTTTGACTGCCTTGCCTGAGGCATACTAGGTAACAGTCACGTGGGTAGCCAATGCAACATATGTTTTGCTAACTGGGAAGCTGGTTAGCAAGACAACCTCTTCCTTATTAACACATGGTGCACTTACATGACATTAATATATATTTCTACTTTACAGATTTACAGTGCCAGAAGAAAGACATTAGCTGAGCTAAGCAAAATAGGCCATCAGCGTACTCGTCACATTGTCCTGAAATAACACGTAAACTTTGCTAGACACATTGGTTTCCTTTGTGAGGAGAATAAAACGTAACAGACTGAGATGTGCAAACCTGTGTGGCTCTGTGAAAATTCAGGGAACAGATTCTCTGGTTTATGTTGTCATGCATTAAACTAGAATTTAGGGGGGAAAAAAAAAAAAAGAAGAAGTTAGTTTTTATTCTGGATATCTCTATTGGAGCCACAGAATCACAGAATTCCTGAGGCTGGAAAAGACCTCTGAGATCATCAAGTCCAGCCAGACTAGTTAATTTCTAAAAATTAGTACTGTTGTGTAATGCAGTGATTTTATTCTCTCTCCAGGTGCACTCTACCAGCCATACATACACTAGCATGCCAGTATTCATTTATTCATGCTCTGAAGTTGTGATAGTGTCAAATCCATCAGAAAGAGGAATTGTTTCAGTAGTAGTTTCACGATTTGGCTGATTAACTGAGATCAGAAGCAGCAGCCTAACTGTGGAAACCACTACAGCATGTAGTTTTAACAGCTCTTTAGGGAGCTAGTTAATGAAAGAATCACTACGGAAACACATCCATGTGAAAAAAGGAGCATTCTCATACAACACTCAGAGGATATGTCATAAGTGGAAATATGTTCATAATTTCTATTTACTCATAGCTGTAATTACCATCTGCCTTAAGAGGACTTTCAGTCTTTGTCAAAGTTGCTTAGATACTTCGTTTGTCACATCTCAAGCAGAGGAGTTCTGCACCAACTAGATCCTGCCCTCTGATTTCTTTCTTATTCTTCTGTAAGAATTTAATTATCTGTTCTCTGTGTGAAGAAAGCCCCAGCATTCCCAGAGACCTGACCCTCCCCAGCCTGCTTGGACTGGCATTCATCTGATTCATGTTTTTGCTTATTTTTGCCATCTGTCTGCAAACCAGAGTTCTTCACTTTCAAATTCACACCGGTTTATATGTTACCCACTAATTTTTAACTCTTAAAAAGCAATTTTTCTTTTTTTTTGTTGTTGTTTTTTTTTTTCTTTGCTGCAGTGTCTACGAGCCAGATAGAAACGTGCTGCGAAGGAAAGAATGGGAAAGGAGAAATCAGGAGGCCCAGCAGGAGGATGGCACATTTAACACGAGTTACTCCCTCTTCAGTGAACCGTACAAGGTAGATGCTTCCCAGCTGGGTGGCTATCTATCTATCTATCTATCTATCTATCTATCTATCTATCTATCTATTTATTTATTCCACAGGACAAAAATGCAGCCTGCAGAAGGCACTGTCCAGGTTTCAACACCCTCCCACAAAGTGCCAGCCTCACAAAATTCACAGAGAGCGTGTATGGTTCATTGAGAATTAGTTTTATATACATATTATATGTACATATAAAATCTTCTTATAAAGTTCAATGGTACAGGAGAATGAAATCAACTAGAAGTGGCCTAACAGTATTTGAGATGGAATTAAAACTAGGAGGAGAAGGTGACAGTGCCCTCGTTTTGCAACACTTAAAAGAAAACAATTGTGTTAGAAGAGTGTGTGAAGGTCAAGCAATACAGTAAACATTATGCTCTGGCCAAGGTTAATGCAATGAAATATCTCGGTGTTTCGTTTGTTGGTTTTTTTTCCTCCTATAAGCATTACCAATAAAATTTGTCTTCTGTGTTTCACCCTCACCAAAGGCAGAAGTAACTTATGAGTCTCAACTCCCTGTTTTATTCCTCATGGTAACAGTAGTGTGATAAGGCCCAACCATCTGTCCTCACTCCCTGTTAGAAGGGTCAAGCAGGATCTTCTGCACTTTACAGAAGCCTACAAACCAAGCCCTCATGAACAAGACCAGAGAGTGGTACCCTACAGGGGCTGCTCCTCCGCCCCAGTTAACCCAGTGAGTTCTTCTGCGTCCATCAAAGCATCATCATGTGTCTTCTGCTGTGCTCTTCCAGTAATGTCCAAGTTACTGTTACAACTACCACATTAGGAAGCCTTTGCCTCCACACAGCATCACTTGTCCTTGATACTTCAGGTGCTTTAGTGCTTCTTTTCATGAGTCCTATTTGGGACCTGGCACTTCAGCACTTGGCTTCTGCACCTGACTCCCTTGCTTCTCCTCTTCTGCCTGTGCTCCAGTGTCAGATTTTACCTTGCTGTTCTTCCAGATTGTTGTTTATTTCTAGTCCCTGATAAAAAAAAACCTACCACTTTCAAACCATGTCCCTTGATAGAAGACAGCTCTCTCTGCCTTTAAGCTGACCTCCAGCTGCCCCAATTTCAGATTCATTACAAGCGTGTTTAGAAACCATGGGAAATGTCTTGAACTCTCAAGGCTCTCCTTGAAAAAGTCTATGAGACCAATCAAGGGCTAATCCATGGAAAAAAGTCTGAAAAAGCTTAAGTCAGCTGTGTCTTGGCATTTCATGAGGGCTCTGCTGCAATGGGAGCTTAATAATTTTCCATTTGGTAGGTTCAATAAAATAGCTCCCTCACAAAAAGGACCTGTCCTTTGCTGGGTCCTTGATACCATTTTGTCTGTGGTGCCTAAAGTTGGTAATACTGAAGGTCCACTTATAAAAGTGGTACAGTTGGAATATTTTGTGCACTTTGATTATTACCTGTGTGCCAATGTGCTGACTGTCACAGCACAAACTTCCCGTGTCATGGACACACCGGTCCTTTCTGAGTTAGGATGTCTGAAGGCACCGCTATGCAACCACAGTATAATTCCATCAGCTTGAACAGGAGTGGATGAAAGAGCATTGCTGTCTCTAGAAGCAGAGGTGATACTGTGTGGGTATTCCTATGGGGAGATGAGAATAATGGCTCCATCCATGCTTCTTATCTTTACGGTGTCCCTATTTTGGACAAGCGTGTAAAGAAGGTGATGCAGGACTACGTCCTACAGCTGGCTTTGTCAAGGAAACATGGAGAAAGACAAAGCCCAGGACAGCAGCATAACTCCCTCACAGCTCTGTTTGTGTGACAGTCAGAGCTGCTTGGTGTAACATGTTCTGACAGTGTTGGACATCAGAACTTCAGCAGTGGCGTACTCTAAATGTCATGTCTACACGGGCAATGGACCGCTGGGCTGTCTGAACTCATCCAAACCTTTGTGAGCCTTCAGTGTGGGGGTGCAGAGCTGTGGCTTGGGCATTTTGATCTTATCATGGAGAGATGCTAGCTGCAAAAGAGGAAACCTTTCTGTGAAAGCAAAACCAAAACCCACTCTTACTGTCTAATGATCATGCTCAAGTTTGAGGTGTTTCCAGAGGGGAAAGAAGTTACAGCAGACATTCTCTGCAAGCTCTTGATTAAATTCAGTGTTTCTCTGCACAGCTCGAGAAACATGAACTAAAGCCAAAGGATTTGCCATTCAGAAGGCCATATCTGAAAATCAAAGGCAGACTGGAAATCTCTTAAATCTTGCATCCTCTTTCACCTTGACAAGTATCACTGCTCCTGTAACATCAGATTTTCTGAAAAATCCTGACTCTTTGGCTTGCCCCTTATCCTGTTCAAAGTATCCATAGCAACCCTTTATGAAGGATTACAGAAAATCCAGTATCTTTTACTTAAAATGTCTTTTGCAGGGGGTGAAAAAGTAGGAAATTCATTTTGGGTGTTTCCTGGACAGAATACCTTGCCTCAGTAACCTTATTGGTATTTTTAATTAAGAAAAGAAAATTCTGGTAGCCTTCCATGCAGCCGTCAGGTTTATTTTCAGAAGTGTTGGATCTTGCAGTCTTCAAGTGCATGGAAACATCTTACATCACAGAAGTGTATCAGAGCACTGTAAGTTAGAAATGTTTATACAGAATGCTTTTCCTACTTACTCGTTTTCTGATCACTTTTTCCCTCTGTGAATGGTTAAATAAGGCCGACAATACTTCAGAGCAAGTAATAGGACAAACTGTTGCATCTAAAACTTGTAACAAGTTACTTCAGATCCCATCTTGTTCCCAAGAGGATGCAGGTAAACTCTTCTGGATGATGAGATCAGCTCGGCACAAAATCTTGTCACCTCAAGTTGTCTCAGGTGTATCTAGGAGCAAACAACACTAACCAGTTGTCAGAGTCTGCTGTGGTACTGCCATTACATTCATTTTCTGCAATTATTCTTGCGGGTATCTGGGATCTCTCAATACAAGGTGTCTCTGTGTGACCTGCACATCACATCCCTCTAGAAGACAATCTGCTGACGTGTTTGGGCTAGTGATAGCCTACAGAGAATCTGCAATTAGGCTTTTATTTCCTTCCCATCCAAGTAGCAGCCACCAGAAAGAATGGACATTGCTAGGGAAGCTGGACTTCCTAGGGGCAAAACTTGCACAGAAATTCTCTTACATTCATGGACCTAGAAGCAGCCAGGTGGAGAGCTGCCTCACAAGCTGTCTGTGCTGTAGGAGACTTGTGGGTGTCAGGGGCCCCATTCCATTTGCTGGTCCTTGTCACCATGCTCCTGGTAGGGAAGGAAACCTCAGACACATGCTGACTGAATCACCCTGGGTGCAGGCCCCAGGGCAGATCTCCCTCCGTAGAGAAAAATAGCTGTCTACAAGGTATCTACACAAGATGGAGGAACCATCAGAAGCACAGAAGGGATTTGCTGGGTAAAAAGAAAACTTTCTCTGCCTTATGGAAAATAATTCTGCTGGTCTAGGAGGTCCCCAAGTGTAGAAGCCATTTCATTGACCCTGGGAGACACATGAGGATATCACCAGACTTCTTTCTTTCCAGATGCATGTGATACCTCTCACTTCTGAAGCCTTGTTAATAGTTTCCTCTTCTTTAGGACATCAAAGTGACTCCGGTGAAGCGAAGGAACACCATTTTTTTTTAAACCACTTGCTGTCTGTGAATTAATGCTTCATATTTCTCTTCATAGCAGGTTATTGTCCTTGTGACAACAGCAACTGCATGTGCAGAGAGGTCAGGCTGAAGTGGTTGAGCCATCTTGCTCCAGGGTTGCAAAGCAGTGTTTCGGATGCAGCACTTCTGAGTTTTTCCCTTCTTGCTTCCTCATAATAGATATTACTCATAGATATTAAACCCTGTTAGCAGTGTAACAACAGCATAATACCAGAAAGCCAGCTGTAATGTATTTCACATAGTTACAAGGTAGTGTCCTTGAAATGTGAGGGGACGACTTGCAAGCAAGACAAGACTGCTTCGACTGTCTGACTTAGGAATGCTTCCACCGTAGTCCTCCAAAAGTTAGCATGTGCAATCACTGCACTCATTTACAGGGCATTTTTTTACTGGGATTCAGGTTTTTTTAAGAGAAAACCCTAAAAAAAAAAAATAAAAAATTCTGAACTAGGAGAGTTTCCCTTAAATTTCTGTTTGCGTGAATCAGGTTTTTTTGAGGGTTGAAATTACTCTCAGTTTTCCAGAGTAATTGCTGCTGCTGCTGCACTTTTTGTATTTTTATATAACTTTAAGGAGGTCTTCTCCACTCCCTTTACTCCCTTCTTTCTGTTTTCCTCTAAAACAGAGAATCTTGAGATGAAAGCTTGGCCTGCTGAAGCCAAATAGGAGTTTTCCCATCCAGACACCACGTCTGGAGGAGAGAAAGGAGAACACCACAGGCTCATTACTGTCTTCCCTTGAAATCATAAAGCAAAGAACATCACACACCTGAATCTTGGCAGGGTTCAGAAAAATCTCTGCTGCATAAATGCTAATGATACACCCTTTTGCTTACACTGGCTTTTAAAAGCAAGAATTTTCAGTCTTTTCCAGTATGTTTTATTTGTTTCTTTTATTTCTTTGTGGAGCTTCTGCCTTTTCAGTCAAGAAGTAAATGGATGGTTTTAAAGACAATGATTAATCTTAAAGGGGAGGGAGAGTGGCTGTGTTCCCCCTGCTGCACATAGCAAGCACTGAGCAATGTGAAGAACTTGGGGGGTTCTGTTCACCTTTGTTTTTTTTTAAAGAGGAATAGTGCCCTGGAGTAAGCATCCTGTCAGAGTGTTTTCAAAGAAGGCACATTATCATCTGTAGTTCTCTAATTGTCCCGTGAGCTGTCTTCAAGTCACCTCAGGGTACATGGCTGGCTGAGGCTGGTGAGGTCATTCGGTGCTTATGCTGGATATTGTGTGGCTTCCCAGATGCCGTGTGAAAACATAGGCAGGCAGAGAAGGAGACTGGGAATGCAGTGCTTTCATTTGTGGTTGCAGGAAGCTTGCACTGTGCTATAGGAAAAGTTTTATCATGGTCAGATTTAATCCAAACCATTCCGTGTAGTTGCAATAATAAATTTTCCAGTTTCCAGGTAATATACTTTAACTACAGCATGATACCAGTGATAGATTTTATTTTTTTTTTATATACTCTAAGGCCCTTTATAGCTTTTCCAGTTCAGGGTAGATTTAAGATGTTGACAAGTGTCTTCAGAGACAATAAGGATTTTCGATTTCATCCCTCAACGCTGCTGCTGAATAAGGCAGTGCTACTTCAGTGAGGATTTCAGCAGAAGCATGCAGGGAATTTTGTTTCTCTTATGTTGACTGTTGCAGAACACTCATTTTTTTGTTTTGCAGACTAACAAGGGGGATGAGCTCTCAAATCGCATCCAGAATACACTAGGCAACTATGATGAAATGAAAGACTTGTTAACTGACCGGTCAAACCAGAGCCACCTTGTTGGGGTTCCAAAACCTGGGGTTCCTCAGACGTCTCTCCCCAAGCCCGATGAACATCTTATTGCAGACCTGAGACCACCGCTTCCTCCTCCCATATCCAGCACTACTTCTTCCACACCAGCAGCCCTACCTGCCCAGCAAAGCAAAAGCACCACGATGGGTTGGCAGAAGGCCGGGCATAATGCCACTGCGGATGGCCAGCAGAGAGCGAGCAAGCATGGGCACCGCTCACTGGAGTCACACAAGGGTGACTTCAAACTGGCGAACCAAAAATCCAGTCTGGAGAAACTAAAACGCTATGCATCGAGTCCCACGTCCTCCTCCTCCTCCTCCTCCTCCTCCAACACTGCCCAGCAAAGCTCACTCAGGGCCACACTAGGAGAAAACGTCAACAGAGCACAGCAACCGGCAAAGCTCAACTGTAGCTCAGAAGGAGGAGCTCAAGCACAAGAGAGGCCAGCAAAGCACGGTGGAGGGCACTGCGTCCAAAACTTCCCACCCTCTCTTGCTTCAAAGCCCAGTTTGGTTCAGCAGAAACCGACAGCTTATGTAAGGCCAATGGATGGCCAAGACCAGGCTCCTGATGAGTCTCCAAAGCTGAAGTTACCAGCAGAGACGACCAAGTCATACAGGGGAGTGCCTTCTAACAAGGCTGATGCGGCCAGGACCAAGTCAAAGATAGCCAAGTTCAGCATTCCTAAGCAAGAAGAGGTAAGTGTTTCAGTGTTTTTTATGACTTCCCCTCTTGGATGGATGATGGTGGCTTAGAACTGCAAATTGCATCTGTCTCTTTACACTTTTTTAATATATTAGTTTGCACAGTTAATTTTTTAATAGCATTGATATACTATGTTGCAAATACCAGCCTCACGGTAATGTAAAGATATCTCAATAGTGAAATACTATCTTCAGGACTACATCTTCCCCAGTGGCACTGATAGTATACATTATTTCACTGAATTTTTTTTCAACGTATAAAGTCTGGATATTTTTAAGTTGACTTTTTTTTTTGCTGGGCTTGGGTATTACTTCTAACTGTTCATGTTTTGTTGGCTTTTTTCTCTTTGACAATGATTAAATGAAGTGCTTGCGATCCGTAGTTCTGCCATCCTCAATGATGTCAAAGTAGTTTCACAATCTAAATAAATTACTTGAACAATACAAGATCTGTGGGATAGATGAGAATATAGCAACGAGACTCTTCTTTTAGTTCATAGTATCTGTTTCTGTTTCAGACTGATTTCTAAGATGATTCCAGTTTTCTTCCGAAAAAATCACCATCTGTAGAAAACCAGCCCTGCTACAAGTATGAGAACGTGTCTGAAAAAGCTTGTAGACAACATTTCTGTTATCAGCCAGTAGATATGAAAGATTTCTGCCCGGACTTACTTTATCTTCATTTATTTCACACGCCTTTTATGCCAGTAGGACACCTTGCGTTATCACTTACACAATTTCTGATTTTTTTTTGTTTGAGCTTTTTGGATGGGGAGGAAATGGTTGCTTTTGGCAGAGTGAAAGGTGATTTTTTTGGTTGGTTGGTTTGGTCTGTTTTTTTCTTGGGTGTTTTCAGAGGCTTGTATGCCAATAAAAGGATGGTCACATCATCCCTGTGTGCAAATTGGTAGAGCTCCCATGACTTAAACAATTTATAGTATTTATAGGACTAAAGAACTTTATTTGTCTGAATCTCTGGGACTTTCTCAGAGCAGAGATAGTGGTTGTTTACTCTTACTTGACAGCTGTGGTGTGTCTTGAGATGTTTCTAGTCTCAACATTTTTGTTGCTGGTGTTGTTAAGGAGAGGAAAATCTAATTTTTGGTGGAGTTCTCTGGCCTGTTTTTCAGAAATGGAGTTGACTGTTGTATTCCCCCATCGGTTCAGCTTGGGAAAGAAATCTCTCTGGAAGCAATTACTTCTCTCAGCTCTTTTAGGCATTATACCCGTGTGGTTTTTCGCTAAGTTAAAGTTCCATCAGTTCCAAACAACATGGATGTGATATGTTGTTCCTGAAAAGGAGTTGGTTTATGCTCTGAAGCCAGTTTTGATAAGCAAATTTAGCATTCACAAACAGCTGTAATTGTGCAGATAGATCAGATAATGGCAGATACTAATACCCATTCAGCTACTATTGCCTCTTTCAGACTTGTGCTGCTATTTGCAAATGGGAAGCATTGTTAGAATTAAAGATGCCTAATGGCAGTTTTCTGGATCTTTCAGATTTTCCCCCTTTACATGTATGCAGTACTCTAAGGATTAGTTTGGAAAGGAGTTTTGATAGGCAATCATTTGTTTGTCTGAAATTCGAGCTTTACCATTTGCATTCCAAATTTGCCTACCTCAGGAAAGAAAGCTTCCATTTCATTACATACAATGTAATCCGTACCGATGCATATGGATGAATTTATACTGCAGATTCTAGACATGTAGAAGTATTTGAGATTCCTTGAAACTACCCCACTTAATTACTGATGGCAGTGCAGGCTATGGTAGGAGAGAGTCGACTGCAGGGTAGCTGTTGAGGAGTTCACCACCTTCTCACAGATTTTGTGGGTGAAGTATTCCTGAAACAGTATTTAATAGCATAATATAAGCATTTTGTTGAAGTTGAAGTAACAAAAAATATTGTCTGGTAGATTAAAAAAAGAGCTAAGGTATTAAAAAAAAATGATGGACGTATTACTCAGAAGAAAGTAGTAGGTACTATAGTTGGTTTTGGGGTTTGAAACTTGACCTGATGAAAGAAAGTGTTTAGATGTCACGTTGGAGGGCTGAGAGTCCTGGTGATGAAAGTGCCCAGCTTTTTTTGCTTTATTCTGGCATTTCCTTTGTTCTCTAACATTTTCCATCCCAAGTGGCACAAGATGAAATTGGTAACCCACTGGTATTGCTACAGGGAGAAGTATTGACCAAGACTGAAAGTTTTTTCAGTCAGTGTTGGCTAATCCACCCTGTCTTTAATTCTTTTTATTTCAAAATGTTTTTCAGTTCTTGTGATTTGTATCATGCACCTCCTAGTACAGTTGTGTAAGAATTTCCATGCATTTTTTAAAATTTCTGCCTTCAAACTCATAAAACTTCTCCTTTGCGTCAAATGTTCACTGTCCCCTATTAAGGACAGAACTTTTAAGTTGCAGCACAAAAGCTTTCATGGTCCTGTGAACATCTGCAGGGGAAATGTGGCCTTTCAAGTTCAGGGTGGGGCTAAAGGTGATGGCCAGGAAAGACCTTGTATCCCTAGTGGCCATGAAGAGTAGAGATGCCAGAAAGGGCATGAGGGAAAGCAGGCTGACAAATGGGCTAGAACAGTATCTTGGAAGGTATATGGAAACACAAATGAGGTGGCAGAAAGATGCTTAAGAGCAGCCATGAAAATATGGGAAGCAGAAGAAAGGCAGAGAGCTTGAGAATAGGGTGTCTGGAGAGCAGGTGGTGGAATGAAGCCTGATGTCTGCTAAAATAGAAGGTGTGTGGATGACATGGGCTAGGTAAGGCAGTTAGTGTGCACTGGGGGCTTAATGCAGGCAACACTGTGAGGCTCATGGTCAGTTTGCTGTTCACTGGGACTCTCAGGTCCTTCTCAGCAAAACTGATTTCCAGCCAGTCAGCCCCCAGCCTGTACTGCTGCTGGGATTATTCCTCCCCATGTTCAGGGTTTTGTATTTTCCTCTGTTGAACTTCTTGAAGTTACCGTCAGCCCATTTCTCCAGCCTGTTGAGGTCCATCTGGATGGCAGCATGACCCTCTGGTGTTATCACCCACTCCTTCCAGACCTGTATCATCTCCAAACTTGCTGAGGATTCATTCTTCCCCATCATACAGGTCATTAATGAAGATGTTAAACAATATTGACCCCAGTGTTGACAGTTGGGGTACACAACTTGTGTCCAAACTCCAACAGGACCTTGTGCCACCAATCACCACCCTCTGGGCCACTTCTGCAGCCTTTGATTTCTGTCCATAGGCCTCACTTTGCAATTACACATTTTTATTCTACTTTCAGATCTTAAAATGTGTTCATAGTGATACCATGGTCCAAAATCTATACTTTTCAGCTTGACCTTGTCAAGTTCTGGAGGTGCTTAACTAAACTGAAAACTGAGCTGCAGGAGGCTGTGAGGGGAAAAAGATGCAAGTGGGGGAGGCAAGATGTGAGTGCAGGGTGTAGATGTGAGATAAAGATGAGACTCAAAGGAGGAAAAATTGGGGGTCAAAAGTCAAAGGAGAAGCTGCCTAACTTGACAAAGTACAGAAGTGAATGGTAAGAAATGACCATTTCTGCAGCTCCTGCAGAATAAATTTTCTTTTAAGGGGCACATGAAGAGGTGAGCATTTCTGCATGATGTTTTAGTTTTACTTTGATCACATGGCTATATGAAGCATCAAGTTCCACAGAGAAAACAGGAAACAAGAATATATCATTATAAATCTCCTGATTTGCAAGTCCACTTACTGAAGCATTCAAGTTGAGTCCTCTGTTTCCATGGGCTTGCATTCAGCTTATAGTACTTCCCAGAGTCTATCAATATATCTAGTATCTTTCTATACTATACTATGCTATTCTATACTATATCTAGTATCTGAAAGTGGACTTTCATTTGTGTTTACCAGTTTGAAGGTACCATCAGTGGAAAAATAAGCACATAATTAAACAAAGTTAAGCTTCCTTAAAAGAACTGAAGAAGCAGTGTCATGAAAAGTGTGTGTGTCTTCAGCAGGATAAAAAAATCCTCTTCTGTACAGCCCTTGAGGTTTTTAGAGAAACAAGGAACAAAGCTGTCTGCAGTACAGTTATTATTCACTGGAAATAAAATCACTTGAATACAAATTATAGACCATTACTTTTCAATACATGAAAAAGGTTGATTTTTAATGTAGTTCAATACCTCATTTAATAAGTTTTGGAAAGCCTTAAATATCCTGACACAGACTGAAGCTTATAAATTATTTTTTTTAATTGTTTTAATGAGAATAACTTGGATAGACCTATGTGTAGAAAGGTAGCAGTTACTGATTTGGGAGTTTAATCTTTAGGAACTGGGTTCATCAGTGTTAATTAGAATCCATACCCGACCTCCTGGTCCTTCAAAATTATTGTACTGCTCTGTAGAAATGATAGCTCGTCGTCTTGAGTACTGCTATTTCACATTCTGAATTACTTAGAAAGTACATTGCTGTAGGTAAAAACCTACTGTACTGGACAGAAGGGAAGAGAAATGTGGTGCTAGGGTACAAAGGAAAAGAGGAAGGGATATGAAGTGCACCTCTTTTCTAAAGTTTTGTTACGAGTGAGACAATAGGAAAAACCTAAGATGGAAAATCATATTCTTTATATCTTGAGTTCTGGTTTTTAATTTCATCTTATAGACTGCATGCTGCTTTTTTTATTACATTGAAGAAGCCTTATCTGTTGTCCATTGCTTACTTTTCTAAGGGTTATGGAGCAAGGAAATCGAGGTTGTATTCAAGAATGACTAGCAGTCTAACGGTAAAAAGGATAGATTTGGTTCTGTTAAATTTGGGAACGTGTTTATTTGAAATGTAGATAAGGTCATCATGAGGACACGTTCTTATTCCACTTTGCGGAGTACTTACACAACCTCTGCAGCAGAAGTAATACACAATAGATTAAATGTTGAATCTTTTTTTTGGAGTGGTTTTTTTCATGTTTGCCCTGGCCTTACTCAGACAAATTCCTATTTGCCTGGCTAAGATACTCTCTGCAGTCGTTCTCTTTCGAGTGGCTATATATAGCTATCAGCATCTGGCACATGCCTAGCAAGCGTTCTTTAAATCTGCAATCTTTTTCTTCCCAATCAGTTCTATCCCCATATCTTACTGGGAAGAATAAAAACCCAACAAAAACCCACCCCACAACTCTTTTCTCCCCTTATTTCCTCCTTCTGAGAAGAGCCTCAAGTATGGACTTAATGTCAATAATTTGTTCAAAATCGGAGTCTTATTAAGAAGAGCTTTGGGTCATAGCACATAAAAGAAGTAGCTCCTTTCCAGTTTAAAATTGGAAGTGGAAGTTCAGGTGTAAAAGAAGAAGTGCAGCTACATCTCGTTTGACAACAGAAGGTCCAGTGTAAACTAAATTGGGAAGATTGTCATGGTCAATGCATACTTCCCCTGGAGATACCACATATGTGGATCTACAGGAAAGCAGAGCCGGGGACAGTGTCTCACGAGAAAGGAAAAGGTTTTAGGAGATCTGAGTAAGTGACATTGCCCAGAGGCACAATGCCACCTTCCCCTTGCTCCGACAGAGCCTGTTGAACTGTTGCAGGACTAGAAGTTGACTCCAGGTTTTCCTCCTCTGCTTCTCGGGGTCTTCAGTTCTGTCACAGAAAGGCAGAAATGAAAACAGACAAGCAGTTGAAGCTGCTTTTAGATAAAAAGGGAATGCATTAGCAAAAAGGTCCAGAGTTCTTCCAGCACCATTCTAGGATGTGCCAAAAGAGGCTGGAGACAGAAGTGCAGAATTAATTGTGTTGATACTCCTCTACCATTTATCAACTTCATTGAAGAATTGCAGTGCTTGAGAAGCCAGTTAGCGATCACAGCACTTCAGTACTGTAAGTACTGTAAAGTATGAGCCAGTTGTAGATGGTTTCTTTCCCAGATGGTCATGGGAATGAGTTAGCAAGCTGCATTTACAAGAAGACACAGCTCAATTCATCCCTGTAATGGTACTGCTGACCTTCCCCACATATAAAGCATGTTTTCCCACGTTAAAGAGGAAGAACTGGACAACGAGAGCAGTGTGGTGCAAAGATCCCTGCTAATCATAGGTTATTCAGGACCTTCCAGTGTGTCCGTGGGAGGGCTGTGCATAACTGCCTGGTTAGGAGAGTTCAGCAGGCTAGGAGTGCAAAGGAAGTGTATTAAACAGAGCGCGCGGTGTTCGAAACCCTCTGAACAAACACAGCAGAGACCACAATGGGCATAGATGGATTTTTGGTATAGTTTTCAAACTGTGATGCAAGACTCTGCTTTTCCGAGGCCGTGCAGTGACTGTGTGTGAGGGCAGTTTCACTGAACACAGTGGGCCCATCCTTCCAGTTATTCTTGCATGACAGCTCTTGTAGAAGGGAAATACTGTTTGGACACCTTTCCTTGACTTTTAGAGCTCCCCAGGTTTACTGTTTCTACCCCTCATTGAAACAAGTTTCATTTCCCTTTTGAATCAAATACAAATTTTTTATTTTATTTTTTTTCTGGAAAAGCACTAGATGTAGTTATCTAAAGCTTTTTGAAAAGTAAAGATTTATTTACATGGAACCTACAGTTTTCTATATGGATTGATTACCATATGGTATGTGCTATGCATTTGTTGCTATGGTGAATCCCTTGTTGTTCCTCATTGTTTTTCACTGCTAGGATGACTATCATCAGCAAAAAATCTCTTGAAACTGGATGTAAACTTACGATTGTTAAGGGAATTCCTTAATGTATGCACCTGCCTTTTTACAAGTTTTCCCCAAGGTTGTTTTTTTCCAATTACTGAAACAAATATTTTGAGCAGTTCATTGGGTTCTCTCGTAAGTCAGATCCTCCCTTTGATAAAAATGGTCATTCCATCTTTTCAAAAGTTAGAAAAGTAACCACTTGTGGGATAAGGAGAGCTCAATGAATGTAAGAATATGGTTCATTGTGAGAAAAGTGTATTTCTCTCACTTTGTTCCCCCCCCTGCCCAGTCAAGTGGTTTGGTTTATGAATCAGCTCTGGAGCTGATACGAAAATGAATGCATAAAAGTGTCCACAGCCCTGTATAATTGCTTTTTTAGTTCCTTTTGGTAAGCACTGAAGTTATGGATGAAGGAAATAACATTTTAGAACTACAAAAGCAGTTTTTAATTGCACATTTTGTATGAATTATTATTTTTTTTTAATCCATTGTAGTGCTTATGGTTGTGATAACTGGATGTAGTAAAAATCCTCCCTACCAGAAACAAAGTAGACTAATAGACCTCCTTTGTGAAACGTGTCTCAGAAGATACATGGCATTGCAATCACTTTTCCACCTTTGGCCCTGTTAACATGGATTGCTCCCAGGCTTGTCAGGGTATTCAGCAGTTGGAGAAACTGGTCCTTTTCTGGATGTGGCTGCAAGAGCTGCGTGCTCCCAAAAGCCCAAGAACCTGTCCTCAGTGTGAGGTTTTAGCTGAGCATCTCCTCCCCAGCTGCTTCGTGGCCCTTTAAACAAAGGAGTGGGTCCGTCCAGAGAGCGAAGGTGGGCTTGCTGGGGATTTCAGATTACCAGTGAAATACTTAAGACATATCCTGCTTCTCAGACCTTGCATTGCTCAACACTGGAGCTCTCTATCAGTGTGCAGTCAGGTGTGGAGTCCAAGCCCTCGTTGCTCCTGCAAAGCAGTTATTAGTGCCAACTCACATCCTCCTTTCCCATAATTATAGCAGAGTAGAGCATTTCTGCCTACTCTTTGTCTTCACAGCAATCTGCAAGGGATCATGTAGGATGTAAGGATGGGTTAGGGTATTTTTAAAATTTTTTATTATTTTTTTTAATCTCCATGAAAAATATTTTACTGCATTGTTCTATAGTTTCCTCAGCATTTCACGAATCGGAGTGACATAAAACTGTCACCACTGAACACACTCACTGGGGTCAATTATGACTGATGAGCAAGAGAAGTAAAGGAAAATACAGTGAGCTTCACAGATCACTGTTAATTCCAGCTAAATAAATAACATGTATGTGCCACTTGATGTATAAGGTTAAAGAGGTCAGACCTCCAGTAATTGTTGTAAATGCATCTAGCCAGGCCAGAAGCAGTTAAATTCTTTAGTGGTGGTCACATATTCACTTACAGTAAATGAAGACAAATATACCCTTAAATATCTGCATGTAACATACTTTATTCACCCTGCATGTCGTAGAGTTGTCATTTCCGTAGCACTTGTGAATATGGAAGATCTATCCCTATGGTATCACAAAACAGCTTCCTAGAAAAGTAATTAACAGAAGGTTTTTTTTCTTTTTTTTTTTTAAAGTTCAGAAAAGATAAATAACGTAGGCGTCTGATTTCCTGTCACTCTTGGTTAACTTTGTATGAAAATGGATAGCTTCCAAATTAAAGCAGGCACCAGCCTGTCTGGAGAAAAATGCATCTGTAAAGAAATGTGTACATTACATATTCATGTAGTTCCAAATCTCTTAATTGTATTTTATATGTAACCATCATGTGTTCCGAAATCTGATACCTTTTTTTTTTTTACTTCATGAGTTAAAACCAGCATGCCAGAAAGGCTGAGGTTGCTTCTTACACGGTTTAGGATAAGCATTTCCTTTCCCAAATTCCCTCATACACGCCCCACTCTCTTCTTTCCCCACCAGCATGTTTCTGTGAGCAATGGAGGCTCGATGTGAGGTGGCTTTACACCATGTTTTATCCAGAAGATAAATACACAAAAGACTTTCAGTCCAGCGAGCCACAGGGTCAGGAATATTGAGATCCAGCATTTTCTTTCAGACCCAAAACCCGCTATTCATATTCCCCTGCATTTACTGCATACGGTTGTAAGGGAAGCTTGAGTAGCTAGAAAGGGAGGAAAACCAAGAGCATGTCTTGTTAACTTTTATCACTAACACATGTTTAAGGAGAGATGGGATTTAAAACGCTCGCTCTGCTTTGTAACTGTTTTGAAATGAGATGTTGAAGATGATGGGATTTTTTTCTTGCACGTGCTAGAGATTATTAGTATTCAAATACCAGCGGCGTAATCTATTGTTAATCACATTTTGCATTTATTTAAACCTAGTTGTACAGCTGCATTCAGATGCAGAGGCAGGTACAGCTTTATGTGACTGCTACAACTTCTAGACCTGAGACAGCTGCAAGATTGTTAATTACAAACGTGGTCAAAACCAATATTAATGCAAAGTGTGTAGAATGGTTATGATTTGGCAGCTATGCGTTATTTTCTAAGAGGCCTCCTCTGATTTTAATTACAAATCCCAGGGACGTCTGATACAAGAAAACGCATTATCAGAGACATCTGATACAAGAAAACATATTAGGTGTTTAATTTCTGATTTCATGGAAGTCGCAGTCGAGATCAGAAGTCTGCTGTCTAGAAAAAGGGTACCAAGTGCAATGTGAGAGGGACAATTTGAAAAATACCATAAGCATATAATGAATGTCTTTCTTGCACCAAATTGTAAACGTTTAGCCTGAGGGAAAAGTTAAACATACATCCAGGACATAAGAATGAGCTTGGCCTCGTAAGTGTGGAGGAGTCTGAGAAAAGAATTATGTGGGACCCTAAAGAGAAAAGAATGAAAGTATGCTTTGAGAAACCCACCAAAAAGGAGGGGTTAGTCACGGTCTGAATTTTTGTCCTCATGGGAGGACCAAGTGCAACGTGAGATGGACATTTTGAAAAATACCATAAGCAGCACTTGTAATTTATGAGAAAGTCTGCATGCAAGATCTTTCATCAGCATAGGGATGGCTGAGCAGTCCCCAAAACTTTAGGGTTTTTCTGCTGCAGCGAGTTTGTTCCCACGAGGAAGACTTTGGGAACACCCTTCCTGTGCCGTTCCTGCTTCCAAATAGGAATGAACCTATGTGCAGAGGACACCCTTGACAAAGAATTGAATTGCATGATTGTGGTTATTTCTAAAGAAGCTTGTCCTCTCCCGTGAGGACAAAAATTTAGATGGTGGCCATCACCTTCTTCACAGATGTGGTATCACCATCTTGGGAGGGAAACGCGTTACCCATCTCCCCCCATGAGCAGGATGGCAATAGGTACAAAGCTGGGCTTGGGTGCAAAGGTTGCTTCAGTGGGAGGTGGAAGAAGGAAAACCTCACGCTTACACAGGAATTGCAAAATATCTGTGAACAGCCTCTACACAAAGCTGACATCTTTTGAAACACAGCAGGTCCTTTTATTTTCCCTGCTCAGAGGGTTTATAGCTTCTGATAATACCTGGTTGCATTCTCATCAATAAACCAAAACCACTGTGGTTTTTACGACTGTAATCTCTTCCACTCAGGAGTTCTGAAGCTCTTCATAAGCATTAATGACAACTCTGAAGAGAATATATTAAATCTGGCTACAGAGGAGTTAGCCGAAGTGCAGGCAGATGGGGACACTGTTCTCAATGGTACCACCAGCTGCTATGCAGCAAACTGGGCGTGCTCCCCTTGGCCCCATTTGCCAGTGGTCTGGGCTGAGGGACCAGCTGGAAAATGATGCGGGAGGCTGGGGTAGAGGATAGGATGGTGCACCTGGATCATTCACCTTGTCCTGTCCCCGCACCAAGGCTGGAGATGCTTGCTACTGGCCACAGACCCAGGGCAAGCACAGCCAGGGTCAATCAGTATCAAAGCAGAGAGGAAAACTGAAGGGATTGAACCTCCAATTCCATGCTTGCCATGTAGCAGGGAAGTACATGAAACCCTTCCATAACTTTGCGCTGGAAATGGAAGTTAACCCAGAAGCATGAGTAAAGGCTTCTCGCTAAACTCCGAATTAGTATTTCTCACTGTATTTCTTCCTATCATTTAGGTCACTTGAGGCAGAGACAGTTCCTGAGTGATTATGTCACTTATGGTTTACCAATTCCATCTGAGTTATTCACTGCACATGCTCCACTAGAAATTAATAGAGTTTTGCCCTTGCGTTCAGTGGTAGCAAGATCAGGGTTTGACAGGGATGAATATTTCTTATCGCCATTGTATGAACTTTCTTTGGTCAAGAAGATATCGCTTGAGGGAAGACAGTCTTTTTTTCTTCAGTCTTTCTTTGTTTTGTTCCAGAAATGGAGATGTAATCCTTGGGGTTGTTTTTTGACATTGTTATTACTTTGAGAGAACTCAGCAACAGTAATAGAGAATAACAGTTGGTGGCAGAAGGTGGCATTTGCATTCAGAAATGCTATGCTGCGTTACACTGTTAACTTCAGGACATATCTTTAGAGCATCAAAGGAGCTTCTTGACCAGTCTGCGGTGTTCAAGTCATTTTTTTCCCTCTTGTAATTAAAGTTTCTAGCTCCCTGTTCAGAATCAGTTTCCTCACCAACTCTTCACTGAATAAATCTATGTGAGTGATTTCCTGACAGTTGTACATTAGGAATTATGGCATATCCTTGCACATAACTTACAGGACTACCTCAATACACAGAGCCCATAAAACATGCCAAACGGGGATTTCTCAGATATGCTAATTGCTGCTATATAAAGAGCACGGGATGAAGAGCTGACACAGAGGAAGTCAACTAAAAAGTACCTGGCACAAATCTTTGAAGGTTCACGGAGGAATGGAATCCTGCTGCTGCCAGTTCACGGCAGAGCTCCACTGAGCAAAGCCTTTGTAGCTTCTCAAGCTCAAGCATGGAGGGCCAGTGCTGTGAGCAGGGGCTCGGGTAGGTGTCTTCTGCTGCCAGGAGCTGCTGCTGGCATCAGGGGTCCATCGCAGTCATCAGGGTACCACCACGGTAGCAATTCCTGCCTTCTCAGCTCTTTGCTTCCTGGGTGCAGCACCCAGGCTGGGTTCTCGTCTGTCCTAAAATAGATCCAAATGCAGGCTTCATCTGTTTCTCTTGAAATGGACTGGACCGCATGTCCTGCTCCCATCTTCTTGTCTGTGAGCTTGGCTCTCAAAATAAAGCCGCTGTTTTCCTTAAACTGATTTTTTTTTTTGTCTATTCAGAGCATGAGCTGGTCTGCTAGAGGAGGTTTACACTGGACGTTGTGAAAAATTTCTTCACCGAAAGGGTTGTTAAGCATGGAACCAGATGCCCAGGGAAGTGATGGAGTCACTTGTAGATGTGATGCTTAGGGATATGGTTTAGTGGTGGACTTGGCAGTGCTGGGTTAACGGTTGGACTTGATAATCTTGAAGGTCCCTTCTAACCTAAACGATTCTGTGATCCATGACTTCTTCTGTGAAGGCTGGGTTTGCCATTTGGTACACAGGAAGATGCTGTCCAAAATTTTTTGGAGAATTTATACTAAATTGACATCTCTGCCAAACTTTGATAATGAGACCCGTATTTGTAGAGCACTGCAAAAGAATTTATGGCATAGAGGAAGAGACACAGTTCAGCAAATGTGCTGTAATCAGGTGTGAGTTACACTCTTGCAGCTTTTTTTAAATGATGCCTTTTATGCATTGACTACTAGGTAGGTATTTTTGCACTCGGTGGAATGGGTTTGGATCACTGAACTCATTTGAAGTAGGCTATTAAACATCATCGCTTAATAGTGATTTTTAGCCATAGCCCTTCCACCCTTTGACTCAGGTCGACTTGGCAGACAGAAATCAAAAGTGCTGTGCCCCAGCAGCTAACAGCTGCTCTGCTGCTTCTACTGATACGCCCATACATGCTTTTCTTTAAAAAAAACCCAAGTTTTTTATACTATCTGTAAAATGCATGTCCTACTAATGATAATAATTAATGTGGAAAGATGAAAGCAAATAGTTATGCAGTAATTTTAATACAGAGTACTTTTAACAAATAAATCAAGTAGACAAATCAAGTGGTATAGAAATGAAATGTGCCTTTGCAGGACCTGTGGGAAATTCAGCTAATGAACTGAAGAGCATCAGTTTGTAGAAAGGCAAGAAGATCTGCTTAATTTAAATAAATAAATCCAAATATTTGCCTCCTTATTTGAAAAATCATGGTTTTGGGCGTGATCACATAATATGAACAAAGTAACTTCAGTGCAGCCTGTGTTGTCTGAAACAGCAAGCAAAATACGATTAACTTTAAAATGGCAAATTGTAATGCTATTAGAAAAAAAAGTCTTCTGCCTTCAGGGTGTGACTATCTTTTAAATGTGATGATGTCACCCTGCGAGCCGTTAAGCCATTCGTTATCAATGAGCAGGCTGTGCATTTTCTAATGATTACTGTGGAGTTGAAAAAGACTCTATAATGTTCCTTCAGTTTGTTCGTCATTTTTGTTTGATAATTGTCCTAAAAATCAATGACAGCTACTGAGTACAGAAATTTGATTGAACCAAGTATAAATATAGGCAGCAATTTAGGCTGTACTTACTCAATAGGAAAATGTCTTTGGATAATAAGTGGATTCCTATCTAAATTCATGAGTTCTTTTATGACATTTTGGGTTAAGCCTGAAACAGATTAATCTTTTCCTGATAAAGTTGCATAAGCTGTGATTTCTCCGGTGACCGCATTTAATTGGATATTAAATAAAGTGCTTATCTTTACACCAACAGGTTTTATAGGCTGGATTCCCCCTCCCCCCCCCCAACTCTATTGCCTAGATAGGTAACAAGTAGTACGCACACACAAACAATTGATTAAACCATGCTATAGTCAGATTAAAAAATTAGATGGTCTTGGTTCAGGTAGCCTTTTGAGGTGCATGGCTGCAGCTGAGGGTTAAATACAGAGGTTAGAAGAAAGCTGCAGGATGGTGCCACAGGCCGTGAGGACACATTTGCTCTGCACACTCTTCCTTTCCCCACGTATTCTTCAGCAAACGCACGGCGGGATGGGTTTCTGTTGGTGTTGACAAGAGGCCGAAATTCCTGATAATGCTTTTGAAAAGCTTGAGGTCAGGATTCATTATGCAAGGTGCTGTACAAGCACACACCGAGAGGTGTGTTGTGATATTGCCTATCAGCCCTGGGAAGGCAGAGGAAAGGTTAACAGAAGCCTGGAAAATAAATTAACCTGTCGCACCTGAAGAAAGGAGATAGGGACAGTGCTGAGAGAAGTACCCACACAGATAAACGTAGATGGTGTTTGTGGGGAGGAAGTCTTAATAGCGTGAGCAAAAACCACACTTGGGAGGACGAGTGAGACAAGGAGGAGAAGCTGGAGAAGGTGAAGCTGAAAGTGCAGCCTGGCTGGTACAAGAAGATGTTTGTCAGGTACTCTGCTTGCTGGAGAAGGCAGACCAACAAAAGGGCTCCAAAGGAGCAGAAGATAGTTAAGACTCACTGCATTTCCTTGAATGATAACAAAGGACACACTTTGGAGCTGAAAGCGTACTCGGCTTTGGTGAGGCTGCACCCCGAATACTGTGTCCAGATTTGGGCCCCTCTCTACAAGAAAGACATTGAGGTGCTGGAGAGGGTCCAGAGGTGGGCTACAAAGCTAGGAAAGGGTTTGGAGCATGTCTCT
>WUAM01000293.1:200963-220010 GCA_024336885.1 Actenoides hombroni
TGTGTCTGTGTGTGTGTGTCTGTCTGTCTGTCTGTCTGTGTCTCTCTGCATGTGTGTGTGCACAAACAGGCAGCTGCTGCTTGGGCCAGCTGCACAGGCCTGGGAGCTGCTCTGGGGAGCTGGTGCTGTGGCCTGTGCCCGTTGCCCGCTGACGCCTCTTCCAGAATGGTGCTGGGGCTGGCACGGCCCTGGCCTCGCCACCCTTCTCCTGCAGGAGGGGGGAGTCTCACTTGACCCCTGCCCACCCCCAGTGACACCACTGCCTGCCAGAGCAAACCCTGCTGGCCTGGCCAGCTGCTATCTGGGCTGGCCAGTATAAGGGACTGGGTACAGTTCCTCAGTAGCTGACCTGATAGGGGTGAAAGGATAGACCTGCTTTCAGGTTTCGGACTCCTGTTCCTGCTATGTGTCACCCCACGGTTGGTTGATTGTGGCCCCTGGGCTGCACGGAGCTCTGGAGTAGTTTGCACACAGCCCCCAGGCTGGGGTACATCCCATGGCAGTGCAGGCAAGGGAGGTGGATGGGTAACCCAGAAGAAGTTACCCCACCACAGCCAGGTAGAGGTCAGAGGGCTCAGTCACACCAGCCCTACCTGCCTGGGGACCAGGCTCTCCTGACAGCTTCCTGAAGCAGGTGGTACGTGTCTGGAGGGTCAGTGAAGTGTTTTGTAGCTGGCCCAGAGCTGTAGGGAGGTTGATAGCACCAGTCACAGCTTAATGAGCATTGCACTGAGCTCCTGCATTTCATTTAGCCTTTGGCCCCAGCTTCGGCACATGGCGTCTTAAAAGCACTGCCTCAATGTTCTGCCGTGATGTCTCACCGCTTAACAGACTAAACCTTTCTGGACAAAGGACATGGTCTTTTTTGCAAGTGCTTCCTTTGTCTGGCAGGCATGCCCAACAGCTCACTCTTCTTCCTCCTGATTACCCTGCCACGGACTCTCCTTCATACCAATCCTTCCCTATCTCATTTCTCATGTCATCTCCTCGACTGCCCATAAACAATTTATTTCCGAGTCTGGGAGTCCTTGCCTGGCAGCTTTCTCAAAGCTCCACATCTCTGTTGCATAGAGCAGGACTGAGAGCATGCATGCAGACCAGTTTCGTTTTTGGATCTCAGGAGAATCCCTTGTCTTTCCACGTAGGCTTCATGTTTCTCAGGGGCGGTGGTGCCAGAGCTGTCCCCTTGGAGCAGTCATTGTCCTCTGTGATGACGCTTCTGAATTAGACAAAGCTATCTGCATTTTCCACTTTGCAACCTTCTATTTTAGTGTCTTTGCTGTCTGGTGTTTTTCTCTTGTAGAGGTCGGTGCTGCATTCTATGCATCTGACTGCGGTTAAACCCTCCAGGCTTAGTCCTGTTTTCTTTTGATGCCTGTCTAATCATTAGCAGGCACATTTTCTTTGTTTCTGTTTATGCATACCTCTTGCATCAGGTCCAGCAGGAGATGGGTGAGCTTTTATCCAGGGAATGATCACGAAGTGTTGCCTATAGAAGTTTTGGAAGCTGACCCTGTAAACTATCTCAGCAATATGTGAGAGAACGTGTTTTGAGTATACTCGTTATGCCTGTGCTATCTGCAGGCAGGTTATTTTCTTGGAGCAAAGGCATGTTGGGTCAGTGAGGGGGGGGAAAGCAGAAATGCCAGGCAAGTTCTTTCTATAGTCTACATGCTTTACAGAAGATCAGAAAGGCAGTGACTTTTGCATTTCAGGAGCTTCTGCTATCCCTCAACGTTGACTTCATGTTGTCCAGGATCAGTAGCACCACTTTTCTTTTGACCACTCCGTATCAAACATGATGAGGCCCCTCCTGGGCAGTGAACTTGAGGCACCATTTGGTGGATGGATGGATGGATGGATGGATGGATGGATGGATGGATGGATAGATGGATGGATGGATGGAAGGAATGATGGTAGCACTGTGTATCCCACCCATGCCTTCTCTCCAGATGACTGGGAAGAGTTTAGGCCCATGGCAAAGGGTGGAGTGGTTTTGAGATTTTCTCCTTGGGAATATCCCAGACTCAGCTCTAGCTTGCAACTCTGTGTGCTTGGCCTCATGGAAGTCAGCCAGAGTCAATCTGGATAGTTCAGGCCCCCTCCTTTGCTGCAAGAGGTTGTCTCCATTTTCCACCCCAAGTGTTTCTCTATCCAGCCTCCACATCCCATCCCACCCCACCAGACCCTGCAACTCTGTGGAGGCCAAACACAACCCTCCGAAGTGTAGAAATCACCTGCAGCATCTGTGCCGTCCCAACCCCACCGAGAAATGTTTGGGGTAGGGAAGGGAGACCACATCTTGTAGCAAAGGAGGAGGAGGAAGCCTGAGCTGTCAAGCTTGAAACTAGCCGAAAGTCGTAAGAGAAGCAGAATCAGAGCTGTTTATTGTAACGGCATCATCTGACATGAGGAAAGGAGCTGACTGATTGTGGCCATAGCATGAGTGAAATTATTTGCTTTTTTCAAGTGCATGCTTATATTCTGTTACCTACTACCTCACCTCTTGTTTGTCTTCCTGCCTTGAGTCTGTAGAGTCTCACATCCAGGTACCGTCTGCTTTTTGTTTGGGAACTGCCTGGTGTATTGGAAATGCTCTTGAAGTAAACACACAAAGACAATGATAATGTCAGCATAATGTAGAAAAGTTGGGAAGGAAAATTACTGATCTCCCCCAAAGAACATCAAGGTCTGGGTCAAATTTGGCTCTTCTTACGTTCACATAGGACAGGGGAGTGGAAGCTGCTTGGATTTGTGGGGAGGGCCGAAATCTGATTTTTCTGGGCTCGGGTTTAGATTGGAAGGAAAAGCAAGAGAACTCTGCTCCTGATTATGCTGTAAATCAAATTAACTTTACATCTCTGCTACGTTTTTCAAGTTTAGTGTTCTCTGACTTACTGCCTTCATGTTTACACTGTTGAAAGACTAATGCATTAGTAAGCAGCAATCACCACAGCTTTGCTCTGCGTTAGCAAAAAAGCAAGGGGAGAAAAAAACCCAAATGAACCCTCTTCACCGAGAAGGACTGTCAGGGATTACTGCGTGTGCACGTTGTGACAAACCAAACAGCCTCCAGGGTGCTCATCTCCTCTGCTGCTCACTTCATGTTTTATCCATTAAACGAACACCATGACGGTATTTTTTCTTCTTTCTTGACATCACTTTTACCAACCACACCAGCAAAATTTAACGTGCAGTTATCTTGGCTCAGTGTAAGCGGTAATGTCACAGGAATTAGTTTTGAGGAAGTAATTTTCTTGTTAATCGTGGAATTAAAAAACCTCCCGTGTTCATTGTGTGCATTTTGAAGAGAAGAACCTGGGTTCAGCAGGTTTAAATCTGGTAGGATTAAGGCAGGTAGGTAAGGCTTTTCTTACATTGCCAGATTTTATTACTGCCCTGTTTCCATGGGAAGTATATACATTTTAAACTTATTTCAATAATACAATTAGGTTAATCACATAGAGAAGACAACTGTTAATATAGTATTACTGTGATCTATAGCTATTCTTAAAGGGTCATTCAAAAAGAAGAGGAATTGTTTGAGGAATCGGGTTTATTGTAAATGTATTGGGATTACGCTCAATAATGGAGTTGATGTTCCCTGGGAAAAAAGCTTTCCCCTTCTTCTCTGTTGTATGTCACTCCTTATTTGCATTTTTAAAACATTTTCATTGCACTCTGTGGAGTTTCCTCACTTCTTTTAAGAATTCAACATAGCTGAAAGTGGTATTTGTCTCCAGTTTCTCTGGGAAAAGAGTAATAACTGCTACCAAGAAGACAGAGAATTTCTGATAGTTGGGTTTTTCCATTAAACTAATTAGAAAATTGCATATTGCCTGGCATGATAGTCTTTGAGCTTCAAACTCGGTTAGTTGTGGCAGGATTAGAGGGCATACATGCCTGGCCTCCCAGATGGGATTTGCATTAGCAGGAAAATTCTGGTTTTGACAGGGCTATCGTGGTGTCCCACTGCTCGCCTTCATCGATACTGTACAGACTGCTTTCTTCTTCAAAGACTGGCTCATCTCTTGTGCTTCTGATGTAGAAAATACATCAGACACGGCAAGAACTTCCCAGATCTTCAGGTGGATTTCCCCTGAAAATGATTTTGCTTGCTTCCTTTATCTTCAATCAAACTTGGCAGCCAGACAGCGCAATCTGTTGCCACTCACATCTTGCTTTGTAAGAAAGTTACCCTTAACCTAATGGGAGCCATTTGAACCTTTCAAAACCACAGGCTGTCTTTGGTGAGGTCCTACTTTTCAAATACTGCCCGGTGACTGCAAACAGTTATTTTGCCCTTGACATCACCATCATCATCAGTTGTTCTTCTCCCAGTGTACTTAATCTCCCACATCTAAATACAGTCTTACATGGAAGCAAACACAGGAAAATTATCTTCATATGATTGTGTATGTTAATGTTGAATAAAACCCAAAAGTCCTGTGGTAGGTAAACATTTAGGAATGATAGGAGTACACATTTAATCTGAGACTCATTTGTGGAATGAAGAAAGGCTGTAATACCTTCCTGACCACAGTGTTTTGTAGAAACAGAGCTTTGCTCAAAAATGATCTGTCTTCTAAAGGAGAAACCAAACTGATTTTGAAAAAAACAAATAAATAGATGCTTCATTTTGTTGTGGTTTAATACATGTGGATATTATTAGTGAGATTTTGCCAATAGGTAGGACTGGTTTTGTTGAGTTCTGTCCTCTAACCCTGGTGCAGCTTTGTGGGGTGGACAGAGTGCTCTCATCCATCTTCTTAGTGTCCATCCCTCAAAGGCATGAAGCACCCTTATATTTTTGGCATGAAACCAAAAGGTCTTTGAGTCAGAGCCCCATACTCTGGCAACCAGTGTGAGCCTGTTGTGGCAACCAGTGTGAGCCTGTTGTGTCATCCAGAACTTAGCTCTTCTTGCCATCCACAGCTCCTTGCCATGAACATCCCCCAGGTCACATGCAGTGGGGGTGAAATGTGCTCCCGCGTAGGTACCAGTAAAGTCATTTGAAATGTAAGACATCAAAGTGCCCACAAGGGGTGGGCAGATATGACACAGGATCTATGGTACCTAGACTTGTCTGGAATGAGAGTCAGAAGCTGAGGGACCTCAGAGTCCTCAGATGGCACCGGACCCCACTAGTGGTCAGCCAGATCCAGCACTAACTGGTGCAGGGTTTGCAACTGCCACCAGAACTTTTTTAAGGTAAAAGTGCAATGTTCAAGAAGAGTGTTCTGCTTTGAAAGTAGGTGAGCTACATGAATTTAAGCCATGAAACACTACATTTTTCATTCTGGGTTTCAGAGTTCTCAGACACATTTTGGTTTACCTCTCCATCTTACCTCCATCAGCAAAGAAAGTACTTTAATTTGAGTTCATAATTCACAACCTTGATTTGCCTTCAGTACATGATTTGGGGATAAAGTTTGTATTTTTAATGTTAAGAATGATTTTCCAAATTATGAATTAAAGTCTCAATTTGAAGTAGAACTTTGACATTCCAGATTGAAGCAATTGAGGATTGGCTCCATAGACCAGTTTGTAATGGTTCTTGTCTCTGGATAGTTGGCAGGAGACATTTAAAAAGTGAAGTCCATATCCAGTAGGAATGAACACTAGTAAAAATCTGGTTTGAAAACATTTTTTGATGAAAAATCAACTCTTTTGCCTAACGATATCATCTTTCTTCAAAATTCTTTAATTGACTCATTCTTTTGGTGTTGAAAGAGCCAAAGCCTGAAAAATACTTCAGGTATTATATATGAAGAACTGAAATCTTTTTGCAGAAACTTTGTAAGCACTTTGAGTAGCAACACTGAAACAGTAAAGATTACCTTGAATTTTGGATCATTAATCAGTGTTCTGTGTTGCTTGAGTTGGCACAGTCCCACACATTGATGGGAAAGAACTGCAGAATGAAGAAGTTCTTTTGTTTAAAAGCAAAAAATAACACTCCAGAAGCATGACTAGCAATATTATACTAAAAATAGTTGCTTTCGTTGACTTTTTAGCTGATTAATTGGTTATGTAAGAGAAATATTTATAGCACAGGAGCAGCCCAACCTGCTGCATGCCCAGAAAGCATAGCATGACATGGAAAATTTAGGAAGAATAGCTGAAATAAAAGAGACTTCTCTTTACTTTCTTGTCGTTCTAATAATAATGGTATGATGTGATACATGATTTAGCACTGAGGCCAAGAGACACAGGCAAACCCAGGATCCTTTTAGACCCTTGGGATTCTTGGGAAGGCACATTTTTCTGTGAGTGAATGAATGAATGTCCTAAAAGCAAAGCTGGTTGGTAGATGTAAGTTTGATTGGTGGATGGTAGTAAATGGAACATAGCAATGATAATGTCTCATAGTAATGACAATTTCTCAGATGGCAGTGTCATTCCTTCACAACTTTAACTGACTTGACTTTGCTACATTTAATATTTTTCCTGTAGAACAAGTGAAGGTGCCATATGCCAAATATGTTTCATGTCATGGCATCTCCACCAACTCACAATGATGTATTACATCTGCCTTCAAAATTTTGCTCCTTTTTAGTAGTCGTTTTATGTAAGAGTGCCAATGTTTTCTCAAAATGAGTGAATTCACTAACTTACCAAGCTGTTGCCAACACAGTAGCAACAGAGAAGGAGTAGAGCGTAAGAAATAGGTGAACTGTATTATTTTTCCTCTTTCTAATATTTTCAACACTTCTCATTTCCTTGATTAAGGGTAGGCTCAGGAAAATGAACTTTCATTCTCTGCATTTTGTCTGTTTCCATTCCAACTCTTACTCTGTGTGAACTAGAACAAAACTTTTCCAAGTAAATAGAATATACGAGATTAAATCAGAAAGATAAGAGATGAAGAGTCAAATAACTAGTAAATTTTGGCTGCAGCCAAATCCAAGGAGGTGAGAAGGCAATGCAGAGGGAGTGAATGACTCCCAGTGTGAGAGGGGAGGTTGTAGTGAGGTGGGTGTTGGTCTCTTCTCCCAGGTGACTAGTGATGGGACAAGAGGAAATGGGCTTAAGTTGCCCCAGGGGAGGTTTAGGTTGGAAAAACTTTTTTACTGAGAGAGTGGTGAGGCATTAGAAGAGGCTTCCCAGGAGGCAGGAGGTGTTCAAAAAAGATCAAGATGTGGCACTTCAAGACATGATTTAGTGGTCCTGCTAATATTTAGTAGACGGTTGGACTTGATGATCTTGAAGGTCGTTTCCAACCTGAATGATTCTGTGATTCTATGAGCACACAAAAGTGCTGTCTGCAGTGAGTTGCTGTTACTTGTCTTTGCAAAAGGGACTCATACAATCTGCATCATTATCATTGCCCCTTCTGATTGTGCCCTGTTGTTAGCACTGCCCCTAACTTAAGATGACCACATTCTAGGTGAAATCTCAACTTTTATTTTTCTCGAAGGCAAGCTAAAAGAACAAGCACTTCACAAAGGAATGAAATACCTATCCTGCACCTTAAAAGTAGAAGGTAAAATAAAGAAAAAAAGCATAAAGCTTTTTTCAGGTGCATCAACTTTAGTGCCCTATTTTGGATCAGGAGTTGCATCTGAAGTCAATCTCTTGGTCATTCCCTTACCAGACTTTGGTTCACCTCACAGATCAATGTTAGCATGTGCACACTAGATTCTTTTCAGATGAGATCAAACCAAAAATTCACTCCAGGAACATTCCTAATGCACTCCAGACACTAATGGACACTCTAAGGAGCGAACTAAGCATGAGTCTGAAGTCAAACACCCTGAAATGCAAGTAGGGGGTCCTTGTCACAAACAATTTCAGTCTACAGCTCCACTTTGGCCCTCCTTGCTGATTAAATACTTCTTTACTGAGGCTCACTTGAACCTTGGTTCAACCAGTCAATGTCTCTCACCCAGTTCTGCCTGCGCTGAGGCTGGTTCCTTCCTTCACTGTTAAAAATCCGCAAAGCATGAGGAAGTGAGTGATGCAGCTTCACACCAACTGAAGATCTCAACTCTCTTGCTTTCATCTGCCAGCTCCGTCTCTCTTGTGCTTGAAAGATTTTTACAAAGGAAAAAAAAAAAACTGATGGAGGAAGGATGGCTTGTTGGGACATATGCAGCACCATTTTTATGACTGGCCCAGCCAATTTTGCCTCAGATTTACTTCAAGCAGCAGTGCACCTTTGGTTTGATTTTTAAATGGTAATGTTTACTCCTTATTAATACCAAGACTGACTTATAGCAGACAATTTTGGACCAAATCTGTCCAGTGCTCACACTTTTAAATAGTCACAAAAGAATTCTAACAGTGGCCTATAAATTTAATCGCTTCATAGCAATTATTATGTCTGCATTACAGTATAGTATATGTTTTTTATTACCCTTAGGTCCCTTTTTAATAGGAGTGCTGTGCTTTGTACGAGTCAATTATTTTTGATAGTTACGGTAATTAATGTTTAATTATATTTTATTAGCCTCATTTTACTCAACTACCTTGGAACCAATCCAAGCATTTCTAAATGCTATACTTTGTGTGTGCATGTGTGCACACATCTGCATACTCTTCGTATGTCCATATATGCAACCAGTGAGTGTGTTACTCTCACAGAGGAGGAAATGTGAGACTCATCTCAGAAGGCTCTAGAAACATAGGTGCTGTCCTGTTTCCCATGGCTATCAATGATATCCCTCATGCTCGTCTCACAACTGCAAGCAGATCGACCAGTTTTCTCCTACACAGACCCATTATCTGATGTCTCCCAGTAGATATTTCTGATGCCTTCGGAACTGTGTTTTCAGTGGCTTTCAGTAGGCACGTGTATGAGTGACTTTTTCCTTCATATTCCTTTATTTTCACTTCCTCCACTTTGTTGGCTTTCTGCCTCCTTCCCTTTTTACTTCTCTGTTCCCTAGGAAGGAATTTTGCTGCTTTTTATTTCTGATTTGATTTCCTTAAGGTTTCTCTTTTTTTTTCTCTAATCTTTCACTGGTCTCATTTTCCTTTTCTGTCTTTCTTCTCCACTTCGAAGGGAGTAGGAAACCTCTGTCCTCTGAAGTCTGTCCCCTGGCTCTCACACTCCATCAGGTGTATACCCTGTCTCAGAGCTCTAGCATTTGCTGTTTTGTTTCATTTTCTCTGTTTGGGGTGGTGCTTCTGTCCTCTCCTTTTGTCTCTCTGTTATCTCTCCTTCCTGAATATGAAAACTGTATTTAATGTATTCTTTCAAAAATACATACTTTTTAATTCCTGAATGTTCACTGAATCTTCATGCCCTTCACACGTTCGTCAGTTTTCCCATGAAATTAGGATGACGCCATAGAACTGATAATTGTGTAATCATGTATTGGACTTTTTTGCTCTTAAAAGAAGATACCACCACTTGAATTGCGGTGACCAAAATGATTTCTGAGCTAGTTCAGGAGACTTGTGACCATATGGATGATTCTCAAGTCCCAGAGAAGGCTCCACAGCTGGGGAAAATCTCTTGGCTACGTGGACATTACTATCTGCTTGCTTTCTTCTTTGTTTATTCCTAGTTTCCATGGTTGATCTTTTTCATATCAGCTCAGCAGCTGTAACTAGTTTTGTTCTGAGTAAACATTTGTGTTCTGGAAGTATCCAAAGGCCTTAATCAGTCTTGGAGCTTCGTAACTTGGGTGTCATGCATTCATAGAAAAGAAAGCTCCTTTAGGTAGAGACTTGCTGCTTAAATGGCTGCAAGTTTTGCTGTGTGCTGCTTTCAAAGTTCACCTTTCTGCCATATTTGCCCCTATCACAGTGCAGCAAAAGACAGCTGCACACGACTTCTTGAGGCTGTCATTCCACTGCCAGGTGTTTTCTGTTCCGTTTGGTGATGATTAAGTTCACCACAGTGAATTTTGCACATGAATCAGGGATCAGAGTCACCAGTGATGTGAAGGAGAGGGCCTGTGTCATCTGACTCATTAATTCCTCTTCGTTGGTGTAACCGTGGTAAACCAGTGTTGACATTTCAGATTTTGGGGATGGATATTTTGCATGTCGCAGGACAGCCGGTGTTTCCAAGCCATCTCTGCCTGCTGCCTGTTCCTGCTTCCTTCCATTTTGCTGAGAACATTTGCAATGCCGTGTGTAAACTTGGACAGAGACTCCACTCCCCAGCAGGGAAGACATTGCCGAGGAGTTGGCTACTCTCACACTGGTTTAATAATACTTTTTGGCATCAGTTATGAAGAACACACTGGGAATAATAGAAATGGTTATATACTGACCACATATTAAAGAACATTTTAGAACTGCTGGAAGAAAAGCTGCTCTCCACAGTATGTTAGAGCAGTGGAAACTGAAGAAAACGATCTCTTCTGAGAGATTAGGAAAAGATAAATCAAAATTATTTGCAGCAATATAAAAAGTATTGACAAATGCCACAAAAAGGTAGTGCTCTGAAAAACAGATTACATCTCAGAAAGGCATCCAGGAGAAATTATGGGTGGACTACAGGACTCTGTGATATGCCCCTAGAGATGGACAGAGAGTGGCCCTGCTGTCCTACAGATACTGTGGCAGGATGATGCTACAGATTCACTTTGAGACTTTTTGAAGATTTCTGTGATGAAGAGATCCTTGCTTTCCTCCAGGCAGAATGCTTTTGCTAGTACACATTATCAGATCAAACCAGATATTTGCCCAATATATAAAAGTTCAGATTCTGTCACAATAAAGCAGAGTGGGGCCTTGGGTGAGGACCTAATTATTCATCTACTGCAAAGGCTTACAATTTTTTTTACCACAAGTCCATAAGGAGCCCTTCCAAAAACACTTAAACGAACCCAATATGTTCCCATTAAAAGCTTGAACAAATCAGCATTTTCCATTGCTTATCATCACAAGTTTACCAACCGGCTCTAATTGCCAAATCTAATTGCCAAATGCCAATAAGCATTTGCAAGAGGACTAGATGCGAGCATCGCTGATCTACCCTTAACCCTTTGCCCGACCAAAGACTGCAGAAGGCACGAACAGCTTTGGCAAAAGCACTGCCGGCCCATTCTCCTAAAAGCAACCCTGATGGCAGCCTGCTCAGAGATGTTCACCACCACATAAGGATGTGCAGTGAAGTACTCGAGGGGGTTCTTCAGGCACATAATACCGTTCAGGAATTATTCAGCCGACTGAAATGGCCCCTTCTCTCACTTCACTGCAGTAATGCTCACGGGCGTGACATTAAACAAACTCTTACCATGCATCTAATTAAATGGGGGCTGAGCACTGTATCCCTCAGTGTTTTAATGCAGAGTGTGGAATCTTCCGTGGCTAACTCGCATCAAGCCAGCAATGGCTGTTTTGTAATGAGATTACAAGACCTGATAATAGCTCCCCAGTTATCATCTCTATGCCAAGACATTTGTAACTGTAAAAGATACTACAAATAGGAGGTTGGAGAGTGCGCTTCAAAACCTTCTAACTAGTAGATGGGAAGCAGCTTTACGGCTTGAGCAGATTTACTGCTTCTCCCAGAGAAACCTCTGTCTTCCAGAACTGAGAAGGAGAAATCGCTGGAGAATGCCCAGATGTGATTGTGTGCAGCCACTTTTGCTCCTGTCAGCTCCAGTCCCATGCATCTGCAGACTTGAACCCAAGCAACATCAATTAGATGAGCTGACACGGCACACAAAGAAATGCTCATTCTAGTAAATACTTGGGAATTTTGTAACTTGAGTTTCCCAGCAGAAGATTTTTTTAAAAGACTGAATACATTGATGTGTCCGGTGTGATTGGTACTAATCTGAGAAGGCAAAGGCAAATTCAAAGAGATCACTAATTAGAAGAGATAGCACTTTAAAATAGTGAAAATACCAAGCGCTGTACAAACTATTTCTTAATCTTAGTAATAAATGTAGACTGTAAAATATTAACAAAGATAATGACTAACAGATTAGAATTTATTATGCAAGACTTGATCCACCATAACCAAGAGGGATTCATTAGAAATAGATTACAATGTACAGTACTAATAACAGACAATTATTGAACATAATAAATCTATGTAAAGAGAGGGATGAGTTAATGTCTGTCTTTTCCATTAGAGGAAGAAAAAATTCATCTGATCATGTAAACTTGAGTCACTCCACTCTCACTGTCCTCAGATTTTCCAGTGAGAACAAACTTGTCTATGTGACAGAAGAGAGCCATGAATAAGCAGAAATGGTCTCGTCTCAAGGAGATGTTGTAGATAGAGGCATAAGCTTAAAACGTCCCTCTCCTTTTTACTTTCTAACTGGGTTTTTTTCTGTATTAAAGTCTAGCAAAGATGAAATAAATGACACTGGTAAATAGTACATTAATATTTATGTCACAACCAACATATGCTATTTGTTAGTATTCTATTTGTGTTAATATTTTTCTTTGTTAGTCAGTTCAGTTCGATGGTAAGAAAGGAGGTTGTGCGGGGTTTTAGCACAGCTTTAATTAATATTCAGAACACATTGTGGCATTATATTTCTAATATTCAAATTTTGATGTTATTCTAAGTGTTTCATTAAAAAATTGATTCCGGTGGGAACTTCTTTTATAGTGCTTCAGTATGTCAGAAATAACAATTTTTGTTATCTGTGGCAAGCTTTCTTCGATTCTACCTCCAGGGAGCATCTGCTTTGTAAATTGTTCAAATAATAAACTGTTCTTTACAGGTTCTCTCATCTTTATTCTGGTTTTCCTCTTGCCTTTTGGTCCTGTACCATTCAGCACAAGAGCTCATCTCTGAATGATCTAGTTATCACATTAGGGCGTTTATCATAACTCTAGTAGACAGTCTTTTCTGGATGTTTGCCAGCTGACTGTGCTGGGACCCAACATGCTGGACTTAACTCAGAAAGTTTCATGGATCTTGGAATCAGTCACATTTACATCCAGTTTACGGGGTTACAGGTTGGTGGGTGCTGTCTTTGTCTTCTGGTGGAGGCAGCACTCCCTGTTCCACTGGCTGGCAACAAATAGTGTTGTTAATTCTGTTATTACTGATAATAACTGTAGTAATAAACATCTTGCTAAGAGTTACTCATTTAGACAGATGTCTTTACTTCTGAATTTTCACTAAATATGTATGCTTTCAAAAATGGTCGGGGTGATGTTTTTTTTAGCTTTTAGAAGTTAAATGCTTTCATTTTAATGAGGCAGTCCAGAGCAGCTGCAGATACTCACTGTTCTTCAGAATGATTGACCTTAAGCAGGATGGAACATTCGTAAATTTAAGATTAAAAAAACCCACAACCTTGACTTTGAAAACAAGGCTCTTGATGCTATCCTCTGAATTTTAGATCTAAATCTAAATTTCTGATCTCTGAAGCAAAATACCAGTAAAAGCTGAGGAAAGCTAATAAATCACTCTCTGATCTGAACTGAGCTCCATTAGAAATAGAAATTTGTTGCTGATAATGTACACCTCTTGGCTCTCATTAAAGCCTTGTAGAAATGATACACTGTGCTTGAAAACCACAGATTGGAAAATAAATACATTTGAGCTGCATTGCTGGGCCAGTGCTCTATATCCCAGTGGTAAACTTAGCCTATTAATGGCTAATGCTTTAAAGAAACACAAAAGCCCTGAGGCTAGACTTGTATTGCATTGTAGCTGCAGAATAGCTGCAAATATTAATCAAAGCTTTTGAACTTGTGAAGTAGCACATTGTCCTTGATCATCTGTAACTGAGTCTAGACCAACTTTTGACACAGTTTGGATAATTGCTCCTGCCTGAAAACGTCTAGTAGCTTTTCTAAAATAGCTTTATTCTCCACTTAACTGCCTGAATAAAAGACACGTGCTCAAAAGGACTAGCAGCAGTGTTAGGAACTGAATGTTGGAGCCCTGATTTTGCAAAAATAGATGTCCACACTCATCTGCTCCATTGAGGTGACTTCAGGAAGCCCCCTGGAAGTCCCCTCTCTCCCCTGCTCTTGCATCTCCTTCCCCACCTTTGCAGCAAGCAGAGGCTCAGCACTGGACCTGTGTTTTCTGACTAGCTTCTCTCTCTCCTGCCCTTGCCTTCCTCCCACTCTTCCTATGCAGTCTCCATCCAAGGCTCCTTGTGACAAGAAGCACAAAGCCCACTGCTTACTGAGGCTACAGAAGAGTATTTGCAACTACAGAAGAGTATTTGCAGCTACAGAGAGCACAAGAATGTCCTTCTTCTCTTCCTCCTCCTTGTCCCTCTCCTGATAACAGAGCACAGGGCTCTGGGGACTTTGACTCTCCCCAGCAGCCCCAGACACGGAGACAAGACAAAATCCTCTCCTAGACTCTCTTTTTTTCAGTGAAACCAGTGGACACAGAGACACTCGAGGAGCTTTTCCTTCCACCCTGATGGCCCATATGAAGCACACAGTGTCAAGAGGATACTGTACTGCCTCTTGACTGGCTCAGTGAAGCCAAGAGCATCCATCAGTGCTCCTGCTCAGATGTGGGCTTTAGGGACCACATGTTTCATTATTCCATCTAGCTGACACATACTATGCAGCACTCTGAGGACTAGTGTGCAGAGTCTGGTATAGGAGGGGTTCCCATGTTTTATCCATGTTTCTGTGGGTTTTGGCATGTCATAACTGCGTTGAAATCCGAAGAAGCAGGAGTGTTTAGGGACGAGGCAGACCCTCACTTCCAGAGCTTCCTTACGGGTAGGACACTTTCCACCCTGTGGGTCATGAGTGGCCCCAAGGCTCTTGTGAATTACAACTACAGTAACGTGGAGAACTTGAGGTGCGTCACTGTGAAAAGAAATAGCTCTAGTGACGTAAAATGAGTCACCTCAGAGTGGCTGGCAGCTGATGGAACGCCACAGTATGTTCCTTGGGAAAGTAATTGCTCAAGCACTTACTTTTCACAATCTTTCTTTGAGGAGGAAGGGAAAAAAAAAAAATATTCTGCTCGCTTTTCAAACTCCAAGAAAGATGTCTGTCAATGTGACTTTTATTAGTTTTGAAAGACAAGAGAGTAGCCCAAGAACTGCTCTCCCTTTCTCATCTATTTGGGCAGACGTAGGGTTCTTGAAAACTCCAGACTTCTTTCTCCTTTTGAGTGTGGGAGCTGTTGGGCTTGACTTGGGTCTTTCACTGCCTGGTTTTGGTTTTGTCATCGATTACTCCATTTAAATCTGGTTTATGGGGCTAAATTGTGGGTGGTGTTGCACTGTGCATTCAAACCACTGTCATGCATTTCTTCTTAATTCTTGCACTGCTTGTCTTCATCTGTATACAGCCATTTATCTCAGGATTTACAAGTCTGCAGTGTGATTTGTTCACAGCCAAGGCTACAGTTACAGAAAGCAAGAGCTAAGAAACAGGAGTTGCTGCCTGCTGTCAGAAGACTCAGACCAGCAGCATTTTCAGTATTTTTTGTATAAAGCCATTTTATTTTAGTCATCCGGTGTTACAGAAGGGAACTATGAGGAAATATGGTGGAAATTCAGCTTGGAAAGGTTGCCTTTCACTACTTTAGGAGAGACAGAGTTACATCATTTCACCACCTTGCTCCAGGTTCTTTTCCAAAATGTACCTGTTTAGGTTGTCATTTTATTCAGGCTTGCACAGCAACAGCATGTTGAAGATTCCTGTGACTATGACCTCTGTAGTTTCAAGATGAAAAATTGGACTGTAAAAATGATCCACAAATTTAAGTTAAATCTATTCATTAGTAATAAAAGAGCAAATAATAAATATACATAATGATAAAGAAAATACAAGCAGAATCCCCAAAGGACTGAGCTTATATCCTGTATGACATACAGATTTGTCTTTAAAGCAAGGGGGAAATAAAGCTTTTTTTTTATTTTTCTTTTAGTTATAAATGAAGAAGAGGAAGCAAGGTAAACCAGCAAATTTATATAACAACACATGGTTCTGCTCTTTTCCGGATTTGTTTGAACTGATTAGGGAGCAGAGTAAAACCTATTTCACAATTCAGAGAATGCGAACAAATGGTTTTTCAGAACTGTAAAATTAAATTTCAGCGATTCCTTCTCACATTCGAGCACTAGCGTCAGGCTGGAGAATAAACATAATTATAAGAATTAATAAAATTAGTTGGGGGACATGCCATCTTATGGAAGGTTTTCGCTGAGCAGAAATCTTCTCAGCTGGTATGAATCGGTATGGCTCCGTTGACGTCAAAAGCTCTGCAGCAATCTGCACTGGCTGGGGAAGCAGTTTTCTGTGGCTAATGCTGTTTTCCCCCAATCCAGACCTGCTGCTTTAAGATTTTTTAGAAAGAACAGAAAAATGCCTCATGGTCTTGTGACAATTGCTTGTTACTGTCGGAGAAAATATTATACTTCGTGTGCCTCGGCACAGGCTGCCGGAACAGAAAGACACCTTCATTTGTGAGAATTATATCTGAGCACTTTGGACATTATTCAGTTTTACTGGGCTGTATTTACTTTAACTAGTTTTATTTATTTTCTTTCCGTACAAGAATTTACTGCGTACACATAATACTTTCTCTCTTCTCTATGATTGGATTTGCTTTGTCAACTGATCTCACTCAAATTTGTTTTGGTTATAACTGAGCTGTTACTTTTTACATATAAACGCTGAAAGGTTGGGTTTGCCATTCTGGGCAAGACCAGCTGTCCCTCTGCTCCAGCATCCTGCCTCTGGCCTCAAGGCAAAGCACTGAGGTCCAAAATAACCTGCCTGGGGGAGAGCTGCCTTCCCAGTCTCGAGTTTTCTAGTTGCTTTATACTCTGAAATGTGAGGCTTTATGTTTCTCATTAAGAAAACTCTGTTCGCCAACTGAGGTAACAGAATGTGTTCTCGTTACCTATATAAAGGTCTGGTCCCTCTTTAATCCTGCTAAGCTCCAGGCTTTTCTCATTACTTTGTGACAGTGAATGCCACAGTTTAATTATGTTACACCTAAAAAAAGTCAAATCTGTCTTCAGTGTCATCAACTGCTCCCTTATGTTGGTATTGCAAGAAAAGGCAAATGGCAGCATCCAATTGACTTTTGCTGCAATAATCTGTGACCTATTCTTCCCTCAGCTAAGCCATTCAAATCTTTTCCATCTGTTTTCATTTGGAAGTCCACCCATGCCTCTTATCGTTTTTACCAGTTATTTCAAGTCCTATTTTCACTCTATCCTCGTTTGGTCTCCATTCTAACTGTAGGGCAGTTGTGTTCCTCAAGGCACATCACAGTCCTGATCTCCAGTTATCACAGAGATTTCAGGAGCATACTGAGGCTTCCTGTTTGCCTATATACATAATTTTCCACTAGAAATCTAAGCACTGGATAGTGCTGAAAAATTTAAGCAAAGGATGTTGCACAACTGAGCATTAACAAGACCTCTCCATTCAGGACACAACTGTTGGGACCTCAGAGTTGACAAGTTTTCACACGGTCCAGAGTTAGAGAGCAGGAACTAAACACTGTATTGCAAGGAAGAACATGTCAGTGATATATGTCAAAGTTGTTCTGACACTTCACAGGACACGTTTTGCTTGCCTGCTGGTACATCATTACAAAGCCAAAGTCCTTAATGACACTTTTCCTGGCCATACTGACATTTATATTTTTTAGGGACCCTGATTTTTTATTTTTTTTTTTCTAAAGTAGCGTTTTATACTGAATTATGAGCAAGACTGTAAGAAAACACACTTTCAATCTCATCTAAATTGTTATTTGTTTATTCTTCACATGAGCATGTGTCAAGTAGAGGAGCAGGACAAGGACAAAGTCTTCACATCATTAGTTTCAGCCTGATTTGCTGTGGTTGGGAGGATGGAAGGGATGTGAGATGAAGGATCTTACAAGATATGACCTTTTACCTGTACCTTGTGAGATGCATCCTCATACCTGAAACTGAGCAAAACTGAATGTAGATTTGTGCTGTCATCTTGTTGTCTTCACAGTGTGGTGACTTTTTCTTAGGTATATTTAGCAAGCGTACAGAGATTAGAGTGAATAATCATATGACACATTCCATATGACACATATGACCCAGATGTAAAACAAAACCAAACCAAACCAAAACAAAAGCCATTACAATGAGATCAGTGTTAAAGCAGAAGAGAAAATGAAAAGTTTAAGACCCTTTAGATTACCTAGGAGATGTAAAATCCATAAAATGACTTGCAGCAATTTGCAAAAAAACAAAAAACCCACAACAAAATCATCATGCAGAGTAAAAGATAAGTGCATGGCAGAATTATAACCCTTTAGCCCATATAGTCTTTATGTGTATTGGTTTTGCTTGTAACCATGCAAAAGAGAATAAATGTAAGTATTTCCTTCGTTTTGATTAAAAAAAAAAAAAAAGGAAAGAATGTCTTAGTATTGGCTTAAATTCATAAACAACTTTTAATCATGAAGGATCCCCGACTGACAGGAGAATTGAAATGCAATATCGTACTTCAGATGCCATACTTCATATTTCTGATAGCACTGTTCATTTATTTGAAACCAGAGCTTCTTAAAGCTCTGTCTTTTCTACATTCAGCATGAGTTAACATTTTTGGAGCTCGACAAATAAAAACACCCAGTTGAAGCTGATCCCTCTTCTAGTCTTGGTAAGTAAACTAAAGGCCAGAAAAAAATCTGTTTGCTCAAACTAGTGTAATCTCTCCGTGTGTCTTGGTGGAAAGGCTTCCCTCTTCTGCAGAGGACAGAATGGTTTCACAGCAGAGATTTTGCTACATTCCCAGCAGAGCTGTTTAAAATTACGATTCACATGAACATGTGTCTTCATGGACGTGAAGACTTCCTCCTCTGCTGCAGAAGGGCTTTGTCAAGGCAGGGAGAGGCTGGCCTCTTGTCCAGGGAGGTGCACAGGAGAGCAAGTGCCCCATGGCTTCCCCAGCAGTTCCTTGACGTCCAGCAGCCTGGAGAGGAGGGTGTGCACACTCACACCTGCAGCAAAGTCATCTCTGGTGAAGACATTTGTGAAGGTTATGGCTAGTATCAGCTGATGTGGCCAAAAGACTTTTCCTCTTGGTGGAACACGGGAACGGGTTGCCCAGGGAAGTGGTGGAGGTCCCATCCCTGGAGACATTCAAGGTCAGGCTTGATGGGGCTCTGAGCAACCTGATCTAGTTGAGGAT
>WUAM01000293.1:220110-230135 GCA_024336885.1 Actenoides hombroni
GTGGTGGAGGTCCCATCCCTGGAGACATTCAAGGTCAGGCTTGATGGGGCTCTGAGCAACCTGATCTAGTTGAGGATGTCCCAGCTCACTGCAGGGGGTTGGACTAGATGACCTTTGGAGGTCCTTTCCAACACAGGACATTATATGATTCTATTCTGTGATTCCTTTAGGAGTGACGATGGATGAATCATTAGATCTCCATTATGGACACAGGTCTCTTTGCACAGGTTCCCAAGCTGGTTTTTGAACAAATGTAATTCTTCAAAAGTACATTTTCTCACTCTGTCATGGGCCTTGAAATCTACTGATGTTTAGCAGTGTTCCAGCAAAAACAATGTTTTTGAGACTGCATCTCTTTGTTTCTCAGCTTTCTCTTTGTTTTCCAATACTGTCAGCTCACTCCTTTAAATTGCCAACCTGTGCTCTATGAGTGTCTCAAGTTTTGTTTTAACCAGTATTAATACAGACAGGCTGTCAGCAGCCTCGTTGTGTAAATACTCCATCAGTTCCCTAAGGGAGCCATCTTGCTTTGAGCTACTGAGTGCTTGGTCTACTGGATAGGGAGGCTGTAAGGAAGGCAGGGTCCCTGAGGAACAAGGTTAAACAAAACCCCACAGCTCGTCTCATCTTCATTTTTCCCCTCCTGCCTTAATGAAAGCAGAGTGCTGTTGTTGACGGCTGTGAAATGCATCCCTTATATAAAAAAGCAGCAGTTTCTATCACAGGTGGCCATAAGACTGAGTTTGCCCGGGAGAGGGCTGCAGAAATAGTTATTACAGATAATGGACCTTACTTGGCATGTCAGAAGTGTACAGCATCATCAGGCTTTGACCATATTGTGCCTTCTCAGCATCTCCCCCAGTCTACCGATGAAGCAGAAGCAGTTGTCACGATTGCCAAGAAAATACATTGAAAAGGCAAAGTGAAGAGATAAACACATGCAGACTGTGCTGCTGGACTGGAGCAGCACACCAACAGTAGGTACTAGCAGCCTAGTGCTACATTTCATGTCACATTGTTGTGAAAGTTCTCCCTTGCCTGCAGCAAATAAACTCTCAAAGTCATAATTGTGAAGAAAGTGACAGGGTGAATTAAAGAGCTGCAACAGCAAGCCAGTAATGGAAGCACAGAAATGCTCATTGAGCACCAGAAAGGACATTCAGTCATCAGCTAGCATCTGATGACAAAAAAAAAAGTTGTCTGGGACCTCTCTGAAGAGTGTAGAGACTTATGGTCATGAAGTAGCATCCATGTGGTGTTACATGGGAAACCCGAGTGAGCCATCATCCTCTTGGGATGGTTCAGGAGAATCTTTCCAGATGGATGTTGTTAAAAAGAGATCAAGCACTGACTTGGAGATCATCACATGCCTGTGTGAGATCCCGGGGAACTCCATCTATGACCACCAGTGGGGCAGAAATCGGTGGAAGAATTGCAGGGATATTCCTTAGAATTTCCAGAAAGAGCAGAGTTGATTACAGCTGTTGTCAGAGGGTTCTATATCCAGGTCTAATTAAAATTAGATGCATTGTATGGCACTCCAAAAAATCACGTATGTGGATGAATAAAAATATGTCTATACTTGTATACTTGATGCAGTACTCCAGGTGGGGTCTTACCCAGAGTGGAGTGGACTTGCTGGCCATGCTGCTTTTGATGCAGCCCAGGATACAGTTGGCTTTCTGGGCTGCAAGTGCACATTGCTGGCTCATATCTAATTTTTCATCGTCTAATATCCCCAAGTTTTTCTCCACAGGGCTTCTCCCAATGCATTCTCAATCCATATGTGTTTGTGTATACAGAGGATAGCTCAGGAAATGCAAGAAAAGATGTTGCAATTTCACAGAATCACAGAATGGTAGGGGCTGGAAGGGACCTTGAATCATCTAGTCCAAACCCCTGCCAGAGCAGGTTCACCTAGATCAGGTCACACAGGAACAGATCCAGGTGGGTTTGAATGTCTCCAGAGAAGGAGACTCCACAACCTCCCTGGGCAGCCTGTTCCAGTTCTGTCACCATCACCGTGAAAAAGTTTCTCCTTAACATTTCCATGGAACCTCCTCTATTCTATCTTGCACCCATTGCCCCTTGTCATTGGACACCACTGAACAGAGCCTGGCTCCATCCTCCTGACACTCACCTTTTACATATTTATGAACATTAATGAGGTGACCCTTCAGTCTCCTTTTCTCCAAGCTAAAGAGACCCAGCTCCCTCAGCCTTTCCTCAGCAGAGAGATGTTCCACTCCCTTCATCATCTCTGTGGCTCTGCGCTGGACTTTGTCACGCAGTTCCCTGACCTTCTTGTACTGAGAGCCCCAGAATTGGACACAATATTCTAGATGTGGCCTCCCCGGGGCAGAGTAGAGAGGGAGGAGAACCTCTCTCCACCTACTAACCACACCCCTTGTGATACACCCCAGGATGCCATTGGTCTTCTTGGCCACAGGGGCACATTGCTGGCTCATGGTCACCCTGCTGTCCACCAGGACCTCTAGGTTTCTTCTTTTGATCCTTTCCCAGACTCCATTTATTAACTGTTCATTGAAAGGGAAATCAGAAACCAGAAGTCTTCACACCTGGATGAATGCCATGACCACAGAGCCACACAACTATTTTCTTGTCATTAAATACTCACTTTGTCTTACTAGATGTCATAGAAATTTTCTGAGTAGGCACCTACCTTTGCACTTGGACATCGTGTGGTAACAAGAAATTTCCATCACCTAAGAAAAGGCATTTACTGTTTAAGAGGATATAGTCACAATTAACATCTCTGTATAAATCTCTTCAGTCTTATCTTTTGAGGTTCTGTTCAGCCCCAAACACAAATGATCCCCTTCTACCGTACACACAGCACCAATCCACAGAGCTGAATTTGGGATTCGGCAACAGTCAGGTAGATGATTTTTCTGAAGTTCCTGAACTAAGAAAAAACTGCAGAAGCCAAGTCCAGCATTCAGGGAGCTGCACTGGAGGTATCTCACTGCCAGCCACTTCTCTGGGAGAAGTCAGGCATTACTGACAGCACTGGGATCTACCCAGAGCTGGGCATGTAAATATGAAATCAGGGAGGGTTATAGGGGGATGGTATCAACCTTCAGGAAGGCTTTTCCTGGAGACAAGCAGATCTGGGCATGTGGGTGCCTACGAGGTGATCTCAGCATTTTTGAATATGCGTAACAACTTAAAATTAGCTTTTTAATTGGCAGAGGAGCCAGTGTTAACTCCTGCTGGTGATGAGCCCATCTCTCTGGAGTGTCTCAGACCCCTCCCTCCTCCCACCCCTATACAAGTTGTAATGCCCCCGGGCTACTGTTAGCCAATTGTCGTAGTGAATTAAAGGAAATCAATTCAGGAAATAACCATTAACTGATCTGGTTTGCTTAAAACTCAGAGGTTCAATTCTGCTACCGTCACAATCAGCAGCAATTTCAAGAAAGGACAGGTCCTTGAGTTAAGTTGTATATGCTTTGCTTCAGTTCTCTAGACAAATAAAAATATATTAAAAATTGCTTAAGAATTAGCTGAAATTGAAAAAGGTTGGGTTTTTGTTGTTTTTTTTTCATCAGAATGAAAAATTAGGGGAATTGTTTCTAACAGAAGAAAACATCCTGCTCCAACCCAGAGATAAAATGCTGCTGCAGAACCCACTTGGACTGAAAGCAAAGGCAGTGTCAAATTAGGCTGATAAACGAGGGATGAGGGAGAGATGGAGCAGGTACTTTACTTAAAAGCCTTCAAAATACTGTTCAAACCTGTAGGATACTGCAGAGAGGAATGAGAAGGGTTTTCCACCCTTTCTCTTGATGCTACTCTATTCTTTTTGCACACTGGTCCCTGGCACAGAGAACGGAGAGCCCAGGCATCCCATGTCCTGAATGAATTCACCAAGAAGCAAGGGAGTTACTTACTTGCTGCATCTCTTGTTGAGTATTAAGCATCCAGTGGAAGAAGTGAAACAGTTTTAACAGAAGAAATTGCATATGTCCCATTTCCACATTGCTGAGTGGGAGTTCAGCCATGCTGTTACTTGGACCAGGATGGATCTAAATGTAGCTCTCCTGTCTTCCTGATGAGCATCTACTCATCACGTGACATGCACAGGAGGCCCAGGCTCACCCAGTTAGTTCTGTGGGAGATACTCAATTTTTACACCCCGGTTAAACACGCAGTGAACTAGGGAGAAAAGGTGTGATAACTTGGGCTCAAATCCCTGCTTTCAATCAGTCAAGTTAGTGGGTGAATTTGAACCTGATTTTCATACATCCTGTATGCTAAAAGGGGGGCTAATGGTAAACAGATTGCTATCAACAGTCTTGTAAGTGTAGACCTGATTCTTTTCTTCACCTGAAAGAAGTTAGTGAGTTTATAAATAATTCTGTGAAGGCCAACATTGAATGTTTCAGTGCAGTCAAATGTTTCCACCCTAAAATTTTCAATCTCTTGTCTTGAGGATGTCTCCCAGAGGACTTCACAGACCAATTTTTGGATTTTCATGCAGAAGTAGCATGAATAGCATGAATAAGCCCTTGTGCAATATGATCCAATCATGATGTTCCTGTCAGTAAGCTGCGGAAAGCAAGCCTGGGCTTTTATTCTTAGAGAGCAAAAATGTGTTTCTTAAGGCAATGAAATATATTACATCTCCGTTTCTGTTGCTCTTCACTAACCTCTGGGTCCAAACCAAGTAATAGTTCAAAGGTTCTGTCCAGCCATGTGACCCGGCCCTGTGGTCTCATGAGCAGACCATAAAACCAATCAGGAATTTCAGCCACTGATGTCACGATTTTGTGATGTAATGGGGAAATCATTAACTAAATCTAGTGTTGTATTCATTCCAGTACTAGCAGTAGTGTTTTGCTACATTTAATCTGGAGTTGGAGTGATGACACTGTATTTTCGGATGGCCACACATGTTGCTTCTTAATACTCGCTAGTCATTAAATTGTATTTTAGGGAGAGATTATCTTTCATTCCTGTCTTTAAATACTTACTGTAGTTATTTCATAGTTTTAAGGGTCAACAGAATAATGTCAGCCCTCAAAATCATTCACAGGTCACCATGTATTCACCACACTTTTAGTTGAAAAATACATCAGTGAAAATGCTGCAGATGTACCTAGAGACCACTTACCATGACCATGAGAGTCACCTGTGATCACTGGAGCAGAAATTAGGAAGGAATCACACCAACAGCAAGGACAACATACTTAGAAGATGAGTTTGAAACATCTTTTGCCCATTTCTAAGTGATGCTCTAGCATAGGTCCCTTCTATAATCACGTAACCATGCAATTTTAAAACACTGGGACATCTGAGATTTGAACGCAGCCAGAATCTGTCTGTGATACCAGAGACAGTACATGAGTGACTTTGACATCGTCACTGAAAAGATTTTAGGGGAAGGCTCTATGGGTCATGCAGTTAATTTCGGGAGTTGTTAGATTCACTGTTACATGTCTGTTTGGGGAGGAGGTGAAACCAAAAAGTTGAGTTGGAAATCCAGTCATCTAAGCACAGTTCATTTTGCCAGCAAATGCTGACTTCTCCCCCACCAGTTCACTGGTTTGAAAAAGAGAATTTATTAGCAAAAATTAAATTGTGGGTTTCTCACGTGAAGATACCACTAATACAGGCATATGCTGTGCTATTCCATGCATTCATTTTCACTCTCATCTTTGTAAAATTATTCTTTAAATACTTTAAAGATGAGAACATTTTGCGAAGGCAGTGTAGAAAACATGGACAAGTTGGGCCTTTTTTTCTTTTCTAATGATAAATTAAGACCTGTCTCCAACTGGAACACTGTATTTTTTCTTAAGACAGCTACTGAGAGTGCTTCATCTGTGAAAATGTGAAAAAAATCTGCTAGATGGAAGCATTAACTACATGTCTAGAGCATAATCTCATCCTCTAAAAATGGAGGTACTTGAGTACTTAAGATTGTTCCTCTCCAAGAATCTTAGGCTGTGAAAAGTGCTTGGGGATGCTCTGTCCAGGTGATGGGGAAGCTCCTCCGTGCAGCAGGGAGTGGGTAGAGCATGGACAGTGTTGATGCAGTGACACACAGGGATCTCTGCTGGCCCACACCGTGTGGTCCTCTTTAAGACTTGGTCACCTCTACCGTTGGCAAGATACTCCAACTGTTCTCTGCAGAGTTTCCTGGCAACCACGTCAACTGCTGGGTGGTTTCCAGCCAGCTGTGAACCAGTTTGACATCACCCACTTGTATTTAGGAACATTGAGAATACGTGTCCGTATCTATAAGCTATGGAAATTTGTTACTTGGAAATGTGAAAATTGTGAAAATTTACATTGAGATAAATCCAGGTAACCCATACTGGCTTCAGGAATAAGGAAAATAAAATGCACACTGCAACTCTTCTCAAGCCGTCAGCATCATGTTGGTGAGCTCACTTGACCAAAAGTATCCTCTGTGTGTTTAAAGTGGAAACAGATTTAGAATGGTCAGAATGTAAACAAAGAAGGCTTTATGTGGTAAACGCAAAGTAGAATAAATTTTTTAAAATAATAGGAGAGAAGTACTGGATTGGACAAGCTGTAAATTATTTATTCCCTTTGGACAACTAAACTACTCTGAAAGAGAAAAGCTTTTATAAGAATTGATTGTGTACTAGCGCATTATGACTGGAGCAATACCACACCATACTAGTTCTTCAGAGTTTTTATTTCTGTAATATTTTTATGTAATAGCCAAAACAATAAATAAACCCCAGAAATTTCTTTGTACTCTTTGAGCGGTGGGATAATGCAGCACCCTTGTCAGGCAAGAAACTGTGCAGTCTGTCATTTATTCTTATTATTGGCTAATATAGTATCTGATGTGGGGATGTTAATTCATGAGAAACCTAGGCAGGAAATAACATGAAAGGCTGTTAATCCCCATTAAGAAGAAGTAACAGTGTCAGGAGAAATACGATGACGCTGTTCCATTACGGGTGTGAAACGACGGGGAATGCACCATCCCAAGCAGCACTGGCTAACGTCCCTTCTATCTGCAGGTTTCCGTGCAAGTGCATTTATGACCCTTAGCTCAACATTTGTCATCATGAACGTAACGTTTTGAAAGTTTCCGTAGTTAGCTCCTCTCTCTCTCTCTCTCTCTCCCCCTCTCTCCCCCCCTCTTTTTAACACCTGGCTTGGCTGAGATGCATCTGATCTGTACCACCGCAGGCAGATGGAGGACAGGAGAGCTGTGTGTTTGCACACGTCCAGTGCAAACACCAGAGGATTACAGCCTCTGGATGTTGGGAAAGGACAACGTCTGCATGGAGGAGCAGGCTGTGACCTTCTGCTTGGTTTTGTCACAGTCTCCGGTTGCTCAGGAAGAGCCCCTGCCTTGGAGAGCAGTAGTTTAAATATCACAGTTTGATCATTAATTGCTGTACGAGCACTAACCCTAAATCAAACTCTACAAAATGACAGCCATAAACTTTGGGATACAGATTTCACTGCTGACCTGCCGGTGATATCGCGGCCAATTAAAATTGTTAAGGTGTGCTCACTGTGCCACGTGGAGTCTGAAGCTCAGATCTATCTCCAATATATAACTTGCAAATGCTACTGCCCTGAATACTATATCTGGAGAAGAGACTGAAAATGTCTGTAACCTCAGTATAATTAAGGGAAGTAGTTAGCATAGGGCATTTGAATGTAAAGTGAAATATCACTGTGAGCTTTTTTTCAGAAAGTACTGTTTCAAGCAATCAATTTTAAAAAGCATGTATAGAAAATGACCTTTCATTTTTTAGAGATAAATCAGATCTGTATTTTCAGTCTATCACATTTTTAGATTCTTTCTGCGACCTTTTATATCTAGAGCATGGATTTCTTGATGGATTTTGATTGTTGTGTATTCCTGTATCCAGTTTAGTTTCTAACAGTTTAAAACTTCAGAATATTCTAAATTTTTGCTTCAGTGGATGGCACCTGAAAAAAAAATTAAGACTCTAAATTGTTAGAATAAAAAAAAATTATTTACTGTGGGTTTTAACAGGATCATTAAGCGTAACTATAAATCAGAAAACCTGCTGAAACAACTAATAATGTATTTTGGTGTGGCAAGCCAAGGGTGTGACTCCTTGCTAATAATTTGTACTAATCCAAATTATGAGGTGACATTTATGAACTGCATTTGGCATAATACATAAAACTTCAGCTAAATGTAGAACTATTGATCTGCACTTTTGCAGGCAAATACTTTTCCGCAGGTCACAGTGGTTCCCACCCTGAGTATTTAATAACAGCAGGTTGTTAGGTTGTTAAGTTAATAAATGGCGAGTTAAATTTTATAGACTAATCACTTCCACTAATCAAAGTTTACTCCATTGTAATAAGAAGAACACAGCATTTATTAATACATTGTGCTTTACATCTCTAATACCTGTGACTTTGTAGCATGGCTTTTCAAGTTAGGAGCAATTTACAATGCTTGGAGAGGCCCATGTGTCTGGAAGTAGGATCCAGAAGCCCTACCAGAGCTGGCCAGCTGGAAATCCTACAAATAGGGCTGTATTTTGGGGCTCTTCCCCTCCTCAAGGCTTGTGCTACCAACTCTGAGCGGCAGATAGGAGCACCTAGCTACTCCAAATTCACTTGCTAGAGCCAGTATGGGCCCTGAGGAGCTCCTTCTCCAACGCAAAGCTGCCTGATATGCTGCCTGTTACCATCGTTCCCCTTCACTCACTCTGTCTCCAGCAGCAGCTCAATGGTGAGAGAGCTCACATGGGAAAGGGAAAGTCCATTTTCCAGTCTCTCCTTGGTCTGGCAGATTTTCAGTCTGTGTTACCTGCCTGCTAGATGCTTGCAGCATCTGCCAGCTACCACTCCTTCCCTGAGGGCAGCTGGCTCTGAATCTGTCCCCACTGTGTTTGTTTCTCTTTAAGAGTGGCCCTTCAGACTACTGGCATCATGTTCCCAACATTAGCAGAATATCCTTGCCATGGAAGCACTGGTTTAAAGGAAGCACCCATACTCCTGAAGGTCATACGTTTTGTCGTACCAACCCTGTGGGTTTGTTGCAAGAAGGCTCCTCACAGTGACACCGGCAGATGGGGAGTAGAAGGCTGGGAGTGGGGTACACCACATCTCCAGAGCCTGGAGGGGAAGGTGCCTCAGCCACTCCAATGTAATTGTGCTGCACACAATAGGTGATACTTAACTCACATTATAGACGAAGCTAGCATTTTTCCCAACTGGGGGACATCCTTTTTCCTGAAGGCAGGGGGCATGAAAATGCTTGTGATGGTGGTGGGAGGAAGCGGGGTGTACAGCAGCCCAGTTTTGATCATCCTGGCACATCCAGGGGTGAAAAGGATGCAGTGTGTGTAGGGTCTGGGAACTTCTGCGTGCAAAAAAGATCCCTCTGAAGACCCTAGGTCCCAAGTAGTGGAGAGACTGAGATGCCTGTGGCTTCTTGGACTGAGTATAAGTGACAGGCTTCTTGTAGTGCGTTGTTGATGGTTTGACTTCTCTTTATTTTTAATATGGGGAGCTTTTTGGATCATAGAATCATAGACTGGTTTGGGCCAGAAGGGACCTCCAAAGGTCATCTAGTCCAACCACACTGCAGTGAGCAGGGACATCTTCAACTAGACTAGGTTACTCAGAGCCTCATCGAGCCTCACCTTGAATATCTCCAAGGATGGGGCCTCAACTGCCTCCCTGGGCAACCTGCCCCAGTGTTCCACCGCCCTCACGGTAAAGAACTTGTTTCTAACTTCCAGTCTAAATCTACTCTTCTCTAGTTTGAAAACATTATCCCTTGTCCTGTCACTATAGGCCTTTGTAAACAGGCCCTTTCTCGCCTTCTTGTAGCCCCCCTTCCGGTACTGGAAGGTCACTATTACGTCTCCTCGGAGCTGTCTTCGTAGGAGAGGTGCTCCAGCCCTCTGATCATTTTCATGTCCCTCCACTGGCCCTGCTCCATCAGGTCCATGTCCCTCCTGTACTGAGGGCTCCAGAGATGGACGCAGAACTCCAGGTGAGGTCTCACCAGAGCA